>CM053027.1:442595570-443062907 GCA_028564925.1 Lithobates sylvaticus | reverse complement strand
TCATATGAAACACAAATATTCGTATTGCTAGTATTGCCACTTTTGCTGGTTCTAGTGAAAACAAGTTAACATCTTCAATGTTTTTGTAAATTTTAAAGGGCTGATACTACTTAATTACTGACTTTAAAAGAGAAGTACTGTATGGTAATGATTTTATTTTTGGAATCATACTTACCTAGGTGGATGCAGCATCGGTCCGATGCTGCATCTGTCCCCCATCGGCTCTAAAAATGAGAACCGATCGCTCAGTTCTTAGAGCTTCCTGAGCAGAGAGTTGGTGACTGTCAGTTAGCAGCTCTCTGCTCTGAACCGCTGGTCTGTGGAGCGGGTGGGAGCTGCCAGGTCGGGCTCTCAGCGGTTTTCTGAGAGGCTGAGCCAGGTGCCAGTCCAAGCATGTGGGTGGATCCCAACCATATGGTCGTGATCTTTCCTGAGCCTGGACGGCTGTGACGTCAGCTGAAAGCTGTCTGCTGAAAACAGGTCACAGGAATGCAGAATGAATTGCACTCCTGTGATCAACAGGAAAAGTACAACCTGGCTGTACTTCTCCTTCAATATAAAGTATGCAAAGGTTTCGGTCAGACAAGAACATTTTGGCAGAAATCATAATCACTAAGGCCTGGTTCACACTGGAGTAGCTGTGGTTTCATCTTATTTCCAATCCGATTATGTAGTGTAACTGCAGTGCGACTTGGTGCATTTGTGATGCATTTTTAATGCGGTTTTCATACTGGTGCGATTTCTGCAGGGGAATGGAGGATGAGGAGTTAAAGAGTTGGGAATAAAAAAAAAAAACACATGCACATTCGATTTTGATGCATTTCCATTAAAGTCTATGGGGCAAATAAAACTGTACTACATCGCACCAAAGTAGCACAGGTACCTTCCCTAAAATTGCATCTCAGTTGCATTTTGTGATTTCATTGCCATGCAATTCTGTGTGACTCAAGTCACATCTTAAATCGTACCAGTGTGAACCAGGCCTAAATGTTTCTGTAGCCAAGCATCTAACAGTCTTTTTTATTTGTTTCCCATTTTACCCTGGCGAATGATACAGAAATATTATGCTTTGTTTACTCTGTATATCTGAGGTATTGTATGCCCACAGATAATAATATTCAGGTTTGGGGAATGTAAAGAATAAGAGTTTAATCTTTTTTTTTATTGAAGTATTACACTGTTAAGTTTGAGATGTGTATTTTCTTGGTTGTTGGGATATACAGTCTATCTCTTTTCAGCTCCAGTTGCTTTACTGACTGTGGTCAAAGCATAATATATCCACTTTATGATTAAGAGTTTCTAGGGTGTTAATTTCTTAATTTCTTTGGGCTAATATCAATTATGGACTTGTATTTAGAGATGACAAATGCAACTCAGGGAAGTTACCTCCCCAATGTTTCCTGCTCACTTAAAACTGTCAGAGTGGTAGGCTCACCCCCCTTTCACAACCAGAGTTGGAGAAATTAGGTAGAAGGGTGCTAATGTTGCTCTGTTGGGATTTCTGCGTGGAGTAGAACAGCGAGGGGACAATTTTAGATGTTGCTAAAATTTGTAGGTAAGTATACAGTAAGTAAGATTAACATTAAAAGTATTGTTCTTTGTATATGTTGTTTAATTTTAATTACCACTGACCCAAACACATGATGAACTGGCTAGAAGTCCAAACAACCATAAAATCAGTTCACCAGGAAATGGGTGACAACCTACTTACCAATATGGGGACAGGTATATTCTACATGAGCTCATCCCCCTGGGAATTATAGCTTTGGTAGGAGTAACCCTTTTTTTTCTCTTAAATGCCACCTCCAATGCTCAAGTGTGTGGAGATTGGTATTTCCCTTTGCCAAGGGGTAAGCCCGACGCATGCCCGATGTGTCAGACTGGTTATGTCTGGGGGACAAGATCAGCCCTCTTCCTAGGCAATCATTAAATTTTTATTGTAAAATGCAATGATTTGATATCTCAACCCTGGCAAATTAGTTTTTTAAATGTATTTAATTAATTCAGTGAATGTCAGGTGAATTTGCAGAGAAGGTATCAGCCACTGTTTTATGAATAACAGAAAAATTAGAAGGTGGGGCAACAGGATTTTCTTGGTACTGTATGAGACATCACAATCAGTTAAAATCAGAAAATGTTATTGCACATTGTTGAACATTACATCCTATTTATCCTAATTACTATTGCTCTACATACATAGAACCTCTGTAGCCTATGAGCCCATTCCCTTGCTCGCCTGGCAGATGACTGCCTTGATGCCTTCACAGTGGCTATATGCCTATGGGGTAAGTGCTGACTTTGACAGCATGTCCCAGCAATTTTCTATTTATGCCTATTTTTTCATTAAATATATAATAATTATTGTTATTGGTATCATGTTTTTCACTGTTATAGAATTCGACTTCCCTGAATTTTCTCCTGATGAAGAGGCTCACCACGAAACATGTCGAGATTGAGTGACTACATGCACATTTCTTCTTTGTACTAACATCCTTGGTGCAGGTGTTATTCACTGTGTGGATGTAGTAAAGACACATAGAGGGTTCTTTTATATTCTTTGTGTTTTATACAAGATGTTTTGTAACATTCAATGTGTAATATAATTTTCTGATTTTAACTGATTGTGATGTCTCATATGGTACCAAGAAAATCCTGTTGCCCCACCCTCTATTTTTTCTGCAATATGATATTATAGAATGTGGGTATCTTTATATTTAACTCTACATACCCAATTGTCCCTGAGCTCTTTGATTACATTTACTGTTTTATAACTAGGATAAACGCAGGCAAGAAAGGTGTTGAATGTCAGGGAAGGTATTTTTAAACAGGCAAATGTACATCAATGAATGAATGAATGACTTGTATAGCGCAACCTATGCGAACTGAATCGCCTCAGGGCGCTTTTTGCCACTGGTGTCCATCTGTGGTATAGTGCAGTCCTTGCCCTGTGGGGTCCTGACACGCTTACAAACAAATACACATACAACATACACATATTTGGCCAATTTTATCGACAGGATCTAATTAACCTACCAGCATGTCTTTGGAGTGTGGGAGGAAACCGGAGTACCTGGAGGAAACCCACGCAAGCACAGGGAGAACATGCAAACTCCAGGCAGAAGGTGTCATGGTCGGGATTTGAACCAGGGACCCTATTACTGCTAGGTGATAGTGCTAACCACTACACCACTGTGCTGCCCCATGGAAATGTGCTTTATAAATAGAGAGTTACCTGGTGAATTTTAGCAAACATTGTCACAAATCTTTATGAACATGCCTCTAAAAAAAAATGAAGAGATTTTGTATCTTTTGGTTTGAGTGTTAAAAAGGGGTGTCTTACAAGCCAGCCACCTACCCCCAGATTAGAAAATGAAGGAACACAGTACAAAAACTGATAAAAAAAATACTTACAGTATTCCCTGGCTTCTGACAGGCTTATCTAGGTGAGGGTGATGCCATTGGGTCTTCTCGTTGCATCTTGGAAAATATGAGTATCCCAAACCCCACAAGAATGTGCTCCACCACAGTAGCATCTAATTGTAAGATTTGGGATCCTGAACTTTTTAGGATCACTCTGTGAGACCCAGTGATGTCAGAAGCAGGAAGTGGTCTGAACTTAGAGAAGTAAGGTGTTTTTTTTCTTTATTCTTTACTGCAGCATTTTCTAAATAGGGGTTGTGGGGAAACCACAAAAGCAGACTGTGGGTCCTAATTCATGGCCTGCTTTGCTCCCTCTGTACTATCAAATCTAAAAATGTTTAAATTTGACAAAGGTGGCCTGGGCTTTTATATATTGAATGTATGTAGCAAATTAAGCATATGAAATATATATCATTTTGCTGTGTAGCTACTTGTTCTGTGTCATCTGCCATTTTATGAATAACAAGGAAACACAATGGCAGTTGAAAGTTGTATTCTATGTTTAAACAGGAAGTCATTTTGAGTTTTAAAATATCCATGAAAATATCTTCTGTTTTGATGATCTCTTAAAACTAACTTTTACATATCCATACATTCAGAATGATAGTATATCATTGATGTTTATGTCCCTTGTAAGTGTGTTTTATATTCATTACTGGACTTATATTGTATTTTTTATTCGTTTTTTTTTCTTGCAGAACAAGAGCTGACTCTAGCTCCTTATTGAAAGTGATGACCACAGTATGTAGGAATATTTCCTAGTTTTATAGTTAAATTTATTGCTTTGCAAACACAGTTTTATCAAGATTTTAAGTATTATATCAGCAAGAAATTTCATTGGTAATTATTTCCAGTGATAAATCCAACTTACAAAGTTCTACAATTCTGAGCAGCCACAAACACCTCATAAAGCATCCCGTATGCCTAAACTATGAAGCATATGTAAGTACAGAGAGGACCAGTGAAGGACAGTTCCTGAAAAATGAAATATGTTAAGAGGTTATTTATCTCCAGAGCATTTAGCCACATGTATAAAACATAGATATCGTCTTTGAAAATGTGCATTTAGGAAAAAAAAAGTTTTCACAATTTAAGAGGCTAGTATCCATTTCTGCCTAACTACAGTATCTCACGGTTATGCATTCCCCAAAGTGTATCCCATCTGCTTTTGGGAGCTCTCACTGCAATATGCAGTGATTGCTGGATAAGCACACCATTTTCCTGTCAATACTTTCCTATTAGCCTCCTGGATCTATACATCATCGTCTTGCTGGCCTGCAGTTTGCTTATCTTTGTCTCTTAGACTGTCTTTGATTTATCTAACGCTCGGGTTAATGATGAGGCATGGAGCCCAGGGTGGTTCCAAGGATAATGTGCTCTTGTATAAAAATGCTTAAAGAAGGATCAAGTGATAATCCATCCTAGACTAAAAGGCCTTGCTTTTCAACAGTTGTTGTATTTCTTAATCTCAATGTTAAGACAATAATAGTTCCCCTTAAGCTACTATCAGTAACCCAGGATATTTGATACACATATATTCAGCTAACCTTCTGTATAAAAAAAAAAAAAAAAAAAAAATTAAATATCAATGTTTAAATCAGGTAAAGCACAGCTGTACTAAAATACAGAGCAGCTCCAAATATTTTATTTAGTTATATTGTTTTTGGAAAACACAATTCATAAATTATGGCAAGTTTACGAAAACTAGGAAGAAATATGTACATACTCCTATTAATTGAAAATAGTAGCCTACATTTTTTGGTAATGGTTGCATTCATCAGTGTATTTATCAGTCAAATAAATAAGAGCTGATGCTCTTTAAGTTGCATTGCTATGCTTTATTTAGCAGAAAAGGATAAAGGATAGGTTCACATAAAAATTCCCCAGCTTCCTTAGCATCTTAACCTAATTGAAGTTAAATCTCACCCTTCCATCATCATCCAGGTGCCTACTTACCTCCTTCCAACTGCAGCGGCTTCTCCTAGTGTTTACATGCTGCTACAGAAGCCTTGTCCCACACTGCCTGCACAGTAACTTCTTGTATAACTAAATGGGGCCTTACTGTAACGGTACGGGTAGAACTAAATGGGGCCTTACTGTAACGGTACGGGTAGAACTAAATGGGGCCTTACTGTAACGGAAGAACTAAATGGGGCCTTACTGTAATAGTACGGGTAGAACTAAATGGGGCCTTACTGTAATGGTACAGGTACAGGTACAGGCAAAGCCTATTTAAGTCTATCGGAATTTATTGTTTAGGCCCGGGAAGCTTTAAACAAAGTTTCTGCAGTAAGGCTGTAAATTTGTCAGAAAGCAACAGCTATCAGAATGAGCTGGGTGGAAAGGGGGTGGGGGTTTAATTTTGTATAGATTTGAATGCTTGTGGTAGTGGTGGAAGTTAAAAGTGAACCTATCTTTTAAAGTAAATCTAAAGGCATTATTTTTTATTCTTTTTAAGTTTTGGATAGAGTGGAGAGGGATTAGAACACCTGTCAGGTCCTTACTGTGGTCTGTGCCCCATTAGAGAGATTTACCCTTTCTGTTTATCTAGTTTACTGCTATCGTCCTCAATTTTGGGTTGCCACCCAAACATTAACTGCCTGAGATCCGCGCCATAGCCAAATGGCGGCTACAGCGCGGATCTGTTGTGCCGGGAGCACGTCATATGACGTCCTCCCCTTCTGTGCACTCCAGGGAGTGCACGCGCGCTCTCGCCGTGTCACTGGGCACCCGATGCGCGTGCCCAGCGGCCACGATGTCCGCTGGGCACCCGCGATTGCCCGGTAACACAGCGGGACCGTGGATCTGTGTGTGTAAACACACAGATCAACGGTCCTGTCAGAGGAGAGGAGCCGATGGTGTTCTCTGTACAGAGAAACACAGATCGGTCTCCTCCCCTTGTGAGTCCCCTCCCCCCACAGTAAGAAACACTCCCAGGGAACATAATTAACCCCTCCCCGCCCCCTAGTGGTTAACCCCTTCACTGCCAGTGTCATTTATACAGGAATCAATGCATTTAAATAGCATTGATTGCTGTATAAATGACGATGGTGCCAAAAATGTGTCAAAAATGTCCGATGTGTCCGCCATAATGTCGCAGTCACAATAAAAATCGCTGATCACCGCCATTACTAGTAAAAAAAAAAATATTAATAAAAATGCTATAAAACTATCCCCTATTTTGTAAACGCTATAACTTTTGCGCAAACTAATCAATAATCGCTAATTGCGATTTTTTTTTTACCAAAAATATGTAGAAGAATACGTTTCGGCCTAAACTGAGGAAAAAAAATGTTTTTTTATATATTTTTTGGGGATATTTATTATAGCAAAAAGTAAAAAATATTGTTTTTTTTTTAAATTTGTCGCTCTTATTTTGTTTATTGCGCAAAAAATAAAAAACGCAGAGGTGATCAAATACCACCAAAAGAAAGCTCTATTTGTGGGGAAAAAATGATAACAATTTCATTTGGGTACAGTGTCGTATGACCGCGCAATTGTCATTCCAAGTGCATCAGCGCCGAAAGCTGAAAATTGGTCTGGTCACGAGGGGGGTTTAAGTGCCCAGTAATCAGGTGGTTAAGGCCCCTTTCACATGTGCGGACCTTTAAGATCTGGCTGTCAGTTTTTTCAGGCCCATATGAACGGTCGCTCCATTGTCTCTATGGAGCGTCGGATGTCAGCGGTGACATGTCCGCTGACATCCGATCCGCCCCGATCCGCAAAATCCAGATGGATGGATGTCCTATTTTCCATCCATCTGGCGGATCGGATGAAAACGGACAGGCGCTCCGTAATCATCTGATCCCCCCATAGGGGAGAGCGGATTCTCTGACAGATCTGTCCCTGCAAAGTGTGCAGAGACGGACTTGTCATCCTCTGGCTCAGCGGGGATCAACGGAGCGATCCCCGCTGAGCAAGCGGATGGCTAATTACGGGCAGCCCCGTGTGAAAGGGGCTTAACAGAAGGGAAATTTCCCAGTGGGAACACTAGTTATGTTGACCCTGGTGACAACCAAGGATTCATTCACTTTGGGGGATTTCTTCTCACTTCCTATTGGCTATATGACAGGAAGTGAAGGGAAATCTCCCAGTGGGACGCAGATAACACAAACAATTGCCCTTAGTTCTACTTTAAATTAAAACTTATGCAGCTTAGATTTTTAGTTAATTTCGTTTTTTTTAAACTTTTAAAAAATATTTCCTATTTTTACTGGCTTGAAGTAGAATGTAGAATGATTGTATGTTGTGAATCTGCTGGATTTCCATGACTGGAGCATGTAGGTTGAGAATGGTTGGTGACAAAGCAACTCCCCTCTGCTCTCTTTTTCATAAAATATTTTTTTTGTTTAGCTGGTCCCGACCTGACTGTCAGGGACCTGACTGTGCTTTCTGGCAGGGACAGGGAATTACAAGAGTGCCCGAACAAAAAAAATAAAATACTGTAGTGCAGGAATCTGTTTTACAGGCTCTGTATATGTGTACTTAAGATATATATATATATATATATATATATATATATATATATATATATATATATATATATATATATATATATATATATATATATATATATATATTATTTAGCTAAATGACAGACTTTTAATATTTCTCCACACTTAGAAAATAAAATGGAGTAATATGTATATTAATTAATACAAGTGGATGTGCATGGAGTGTTTGTAGTTATGCTTGAATTTTTAACATACAAGCTCACCACAAACCCTGAACAATAAGCTTCATTCACTATAATGTGAAAAATATACAACAACTTTTCAGCTCATATTCTCTAACTTTAAAATACATCATCTCCTGTTTATGTAAAGTGGCTTTTATGTGTCTGGTTAAAGTTTAATTATTGCATTTCATGTGTGTTTGCATTAAAGTAATTTTTCAAGATTTAGGTCATGTTAGCATTCATCTTTTTTTCATCTTTGTCTACAGATACATTGCATTCATGTAAGGACATATCAATGCAACATATATTAATTTATACACAGCGTTCTCTTTTAATGGTTGAAAACATTTTCAGTTCTCCACAGAACTATTTGCCTACATGATTCCTTAGGGTCCCATGGGCATCAAAAGTCTGCAGTATCAGTGACAGACATTTTCAAACATAACCTCCATGACCCATCAGGGATTGATTATCTCTGTCCATAGAAACAAGAATGCTCATTTCACAGAATACATTAAAAGGGCAAAATGTATAATATTCTCAGTCAGAGTCATTTTATGGCCAGGCAGATCTGTCATCACTGACTGTGGCCGTATATGCGCAGTGCACGATTCCTCTAAGAACTTTGAACCAGAACATCAGGCAAATGGATAAATACTCAATTGCAATATGCATATTTGGGTTGTATTTTCTGCCAAATGGTTTTTAATTATTTGATTAATACACTTTTGTGATTAATACACCCTAATTAATTAACCCTCCTAAATGTGGACAGCACATTTAGGAGGGTGACATCTTTCTATGTCGGATATAAGAAAAAAAGATTAAGGGACTTTTAAGGTACCGGAAACATTGCCAAAACATCATGAAGTGCATACAGTATAATAAAAATTGGTAGTTTTTATTTAGACAATCATAAAATAGTACAGTGCCTTGAAAAAGTATTCATACACCTTGACATTTTTCACATTTAGTCATGTTACAACCAAAAACGTAAACGCATTTTATTGGGATTTTATGTGATAGACCAACACAAAGTGGCCCATAATTGGGAAGTAGAAGGAAAATCATTAATGGTTTTTAAACTTTTTTTACAAATAAACATCTGAAAAGTGTGGTGTGCATTTGTATTCAGCCCTCCTGAGTCAATACTTTGTAGAACGACCTTCCGTTGCAATTACAGCTGCAAGTCTTTTTGGGCATGTCTCTACTACGAATGAGCCGAACACCCCCCTGTTCGGTTTGCACTAGAACTTGCGAACAGGCAAAATATTTGTACGAACACGCGAACGCCATTAACCACTTGCCGACCGGTGGGGGTCCGATCGGACCCCCCCCGGCCGGCGGGGACGGTCGGGATCGCTTCAGGAGCGACTCGGTGCGCCGGTCTATGTGACCGGAACGCCGAGCTGTGAACGTCTAAAGGTTAGTGCACCAACAGTACACTGACACCAGTACACATAGGCACACAAAACACCCCCCTGTCACCCCCAGATCACCCCCCAGATCACCCCCTCCCCCCCCAGTCACAGTGTCACTAATTGCAGTGATCATTTTTTTACTGATCACTGCATTTAGTGTCAGTGTGACTGTAATAACTGTCAGTGCAGTTAGTTTTAGGTCCAAGGTAGCCCCCTACCCCCCCCTAATAAAGGTTTAACCCCTTGATTGCCCCCCAGGTAACCCTTTCACCCCCTTTTGCCAGTGTCACTAAGCGATCGTTTTTTCTGATCGCTGTATTAGTGTCACTGCTGTCGCTAGGTAACCATTTTTTTTTTTTAGGTAACCGCCATGTTTATATAGGTTCATAAATAGGTTTATAGGTCAGGTACCCCCATATTACAACCTAAATAAAGGTTTTAACCCCTTGATTGCCCCTAGAGTTAACCCTTTCACCAGTGATCACTGTATAACTGTCACTGGTGACGCTGGTTAGCCAGTTAGTTATTTCGTTATTTAGGTTCCCCGTCAGGTTTTTATATAGCGTCAGGTACCCCCATATATTACCTAATAAAGGTTTTAACCCCCTGATTGCCCCTAGTTAACCCTTTCACCCCCTTTTGCCAGTGTCACTAAGCGATCGTTTTTCTGATCGCTGCATTAGTGTCGCTAGGTAACCATTTTTTTTTTTTAGGTAACCGCCATGTTTATATAGGTTCATAAATAGGTTTATAGGTCAGGTACCCCCATATTACAACCTAAATAAAGGTTTTAACCCCCTGATTGCCCTAGAGTTAACCCTTTCACCAGTGATCACTGTATAACTGTCACTGGTGACGCTGGTTAGCCAGTTAGTTATTTCGTTATTTAGGTTCCCCGTCAGGTTTTTATATAGCGTCAGGTACCCCCATATATTACCTAATAAAGGTTTTAACCCCCTGATTGCCCCTAGTTAACCCTTTCACCCCCTTTTGCCAGTGTCACTAAGCGATCGTTTTTCTGATCGCTGCATTAGTGTCGCTAGGTAACCAGTTTTTTTTTGTATTACTGTTACGGGTGACGCTGGTTAGTTAGCTTTATTTTTTATACTGTCAGGGCACCCGCCATTTATTACCCAATAACGGTTTAACCCCCTGATCGCCCGGCGGGTGATATCAATTAGGTTTTAGGGTCAAATAAGGTCTGCGTCGCCCCAGGTTAGTGCCAGTACCGCAAACACCCACGCGCAAAGCATACACCTCCCTTAGTGGTACAGTATCTGAACAGATCAATATCTGATCTGATCAGATCTATACTAGCGTCCCAGCAGTTTAGGGTTCCAAAAAAAAAACGCATTGTTAGCGGGATCAGCCCAGATACCTGCTAGCACCTGCGTTTTCCCTCTCCGCCCAGCCCAGCCCACCCAAGTGCAGTATCGATCGATCACTGTCACTTACAAAACACTAAGCACACATAACTGCAGCGTTCGCAGAGTCAGGCCTGATCCCTGCGATCGCTAACATTTTTTTTGTGGTAGCGTTTTGATTCAGTCGCTTCAGTCAGGAGCTTATTTACCTGTGAATCTCAGAAAAAAAAAAAAAATAAAAATAGTTGTCGTTTTATTGTTCTCTCTCTCACTCTATTCTCTCTCTATTGTTGCTCTTTTTTTACTCCATTCTATTCTGCAATGTTTTATTATGTTTTATCATGTTTTATCATGCTTGCTTTTCAGGTATGTAATTTTGTTTACTGTGTTTTAGTGTTAAGCATTTTTTTGTTTTCAGGTGCGCCATTCAGTTGCAACGCGGATTTATTTATCTTGACAGCAACAGCGTTTGCTCCCACGATACATAAAGCCGCGACTCCAACGCTGTAGGAGGTGATTTCACCACCACAGTTAAAAAAAACTTATATGCCGAAGCATGGGGGCAGCAGGGGGGGGGAGGAGCGATTGGCTCCTAATGCCACGTACATACGGTCGAAATTCCGACCGTGTGTACACGGCATAACTTTTGCGGGAGGATGCCCCCATGCATCGGCATATATAAATGGTGCATGTATGCCCATCATTAGAAGTGGGTGGATGAAGGGAGGTATTCTAATGGTGGGCATACCCACCAATCAATCTCTTTTTTTCGTTCAGCCAAGAGGCTGCATGAAAAAAAAAGATTACAATATATGTCCAGTATGTTGCTGGACTTTGAATGGTTATACCAGAATGATGCCTGCAGGTTTAGGTATCATCTTGGTATCATTCTTTTCAGCCAGTGATCGGCTTTCATGTAAAAGCAATTCTAGCGGGTAATTAGCCTCTAGACTGCTTTTACAAGCAGTGGGAGGGAATGTCCCCCCCTCCCGGATATAAACCGCGCCATTGGGAAATTGGGAAAGCATTTTATCACACCAATCTTGGTGTGGTCAGATGCTTTGAGGGCAGAGGAAAGATCTAGGGTCTAATAGACCCCAATTTTTTCAAAAAAAAGAGTACCTGTCACTGCCTATTGCTATCATAGGGGATATTTACATTCCCTGAGATAACAATAAAAATCATAACAAAGAAAAAAAATGGAAGGAACAGTTTAAAAATAAAATAAAAAAGCTAAATAAATAAAAAAAAAAAACAAAAAAAAAAAAAAAAGCACCCCTGCCCCCCCTTCTCTTGCGCAAAGGCGTACACAAGCGTTGGTCTGGCGTCATATGTAAACAGCAATTGCACCATGCATGTGAGGTATCACCGCGAAGGTCAGATCGAGGGCAGTAATTTTAGCAGTAGACCTCCTCCGTGAATCTAATGTGGTATCATGTAAAGGCTTTTAAAGGCTTTTAAAAATGTATGTAGTTTGTCGCCACTGCGTGTTTGTGCGCAATTTTAAAGCATGTCGTGTTTGGTATCCATGTACTCGGCCTAAGATCATATTTTTTATTTCATCAAAAATTTGAGCAATATAGTGTGTTTTAGTGCATTAAAATAAAAAAAAGTGTATTTTTTCCACAAAAAAAAAATGCGTTTGAAAAATCGCTGCGCAAATACTGTGTGGAAAAAAAAAAATGCAACACCCACCATTTTAATCTGTAGGGCCTTTGCTTTAACATTATATATAGTGTTTGGGGGTTCAACGTAATTTTCTTGCAAAAAAAAAATATGTTTTCATGTAAACAAAAAGTGTTAGAAAGGGCTTTGTCTACAAGTGGTTAGAAGAGTGGGTGACGTGTGACATAGGCTTCTAAATGTTGTGCATAAAATGCCAGGACAGTTCAAACCCCCCCCAAATGACCCCATTTTGGAAAGTAGACACCCCAAGCTATTTGATGAGAGCAATGTTGAGCCCATTAAATATTTTTTTTTTTTGTCCCAAGAGATTGAATAATGAAAAAAAAAAAAATATATATATTTTTTTTACAAAAAGTTGTCACTAAATGATATATTGCTCAAACATGTCATGGGCATATGTGGAAATACACCCCAAAATACATTCTGTTGCTTCTCCTGAGTACGGGGATACCACATGTGTGGGACTTTTTGGGAGCCTAGCTGCGTACGGAACCCCAAAAACCAATCACCGCCTTCAGGCTTTCTAAGGGTGTAATTTTTTTATTTCACTTCTCACTGCCAATCACAGTTTCGGAGGCCATGGAATGCCCAGATGGCATAAAACCCCCCAAAATGACCCCATTTTGGAAAGTAGACACCCCAAGCTATTTGCTGAGAGGTATGGTGAGTATTTTGCAGATCTCGCTTTTTGTCACAAAGTTTTGAAAATTGAAAAAAAAAAAAAAAAATTTTTTTTTCTTTACTTTCTTCATTTTCAAAAACAAATGAGAGCTGTAAAATACTCACCATGCCTCTCAACAAATAGCTTGGGGTGTCTACTTTCCAAAATGGGGTCATTTGGGGGGGTTTTGTGCTATTTTGGCATTTTATGGCCTTCGAAACGGTGATAGGTAGTGAGGAGTGAAATCAAAAATTTGCACCCTTAGAAATCCTGAAGGCGGTGCTTGGGTTTCGGGGCCCCGTACGCGGCTAGGCTCCCAAAAAGTCCCACACATGTGGTATCCCCATACTCAGGAGAAGCAGCAAAATGTATTTTGGGGTGCAATTCCACATATAACTATGGCATGTGTGAGCAATATATCATTTAGTGACAACTTTTTGAAAAAAAAAAAAAAATCTTTTTTATTTTTGTCTTTATTCAATCACTTGGGACTAAAAAAAAAAAATATTCAATGGGCTCAACATGCCTCTCAGCAAATAGCTTGGGGTGTCTACTTTCCAAAATGGGGTCATTTGGGGGGTTTTGTACTTCTCTGCCATTTTAGCACCTCAAGAAATGAAATAGGCAGTCATAAATTAAAAGCGGTGTAAATTCCAGAAAATGTACTCTAGTTTGTAGACGCTATAACTTTTGCGCAAACCAATAAATATACGCTTATTGGCATTTTTTTTTTACTAAAGACATGTGGCTGAATACATTTTGGCCCAAATGTTTGACTAAAATTGAGTTTATTAGATTTTTTTTTATAACAAAAAGTAGAAAATCTCTTTTTTTTTCAAAATTTTCGCTCTTTTTTCCGTTTATATCGCAAAAAATAAAAATCACAGAGGCAATCAAATACCATCAAAAGAAAGCTCTATTTGTGGGAAGAAAAGTTAAAGTAGTGCAGTGCGAAATTGAAAAAAGACCTCGTCCTTTGGCTGCCAAATGGTCCGGGGCTGAAGTGGTTAAAGTCTATGGGACACGCAAATGAAAAATCAAAAGTGCTAATTTTAAAGGCTTATATCCAAGTTATTGCCATAAAAAGTGTTTGGGGACCCGGGTCCTGCCCCCAGAGGACATGTTTAAATGCAAAAAAAAGTTTTAAAAACTGCAGTTTTTTCGGGAGTAGGGATTTTCATAATGCTTAAAGTGACACAATAAAAATTAAATATTCCTTTAAATATGGTGCCTGGGGGGTGTCCTTAGTATGCCTGTAGGGTAGCGCATTTTCCCGTGTTTATAACAGTACCACAGCAAAATGACACTTCTAAAGGAAAGCAAGTCATTTAAAACTAATCACGGCTGTAATGTATGGATATTAAAGGGAGCCCCCACACCCAAATTAAAAAATAAATTGCATGGGGGTCCCCCCAAAATCCATACCAGGCCCTTCAGGTCCCCAAAGCACCTTGTACTCATGTTGATGGGGACAAGGGCTTCACCCCCAGAACCCTTGCCTGGTGGTTGTGGGGGTCTGTAGGTGGGGGGGCTTATCGGAATCTGGAAGCCCCCTTTAACAAGGGCCCCCCCAGATCCCACCCCCCCATGTGAATGGGTATTGGGTACATTGTACCCCTACACATTCACTAAAAAAAGTGTCAAAATGTTAAAAATTACAAGAGACAAGTGCTTTATTAAAAAAGAAGAAAACTGTCCCACGATGTCCATTCACAGTGTCTGGCGACCCGATAAAAAAAATCAAAAAAAATCTGCCTCAATGGGAGGCTCCCGCTGACTGAAGCCGCAATAACAGCTGTTATATAGCTGAGGGTGGGGCCACCCAGTGCTGTATACAGGTGACCCCGCCCCCTTTGACGTTATGTGACGTCACATAACACCAGAAGGGTTCTCAGCTAAATAACAGCTGTCATCGTGAAGAGGCTTCAATCAGCGAGAGCCTCCCATGGAGGCAGAGTTTTTTTACGTTTTTTTTATCTGGTCGTCGGACGCTGTGATCGAAGATGAGTGGACATCGCGGGGCAGTTTTTTTTTTAGAAAGGACTTGTCCAAATTGTCTCTTGATATTTTTAACATTTTGACACTTTTTTTGTGAATGTACAATGTATCGATACCCATTCATATGGGGGGGCCAGGATCTGGGGGTCCCCTTGGTAAGGAGGGCTTCCAGATTCTGATAAGCCCCCCACCCACAGACCCCCACAACCACCGGGCAAGGGTTGTGGGGATGAGGCCCTTGTCCCCAACAACATGGAAACAAGGTGCTTTGGGGGCGACCCCAAAGCATCCTCCCCATGTTGAGGGCATGTGGCCTGCTACAGCTCAGGGGGGGCGCTCTCTCGCCCACCTCTTTTTCTGTGGCCTGCCAGGTTGCGTGCTCGGATAAGGGCCTGGTATTGATTTTGGGGGGACCCCTATGCCCTTTTTTTTATTTTGGTGCAGGGTTCCCCTTAAAATCCATACCAGACCTGAAGGGCCACTTACAGAGGTATACTTTGTTTTGTGAATGGAATCCACTATCTTCTAATGCCACGTACGCACCATCGGAATTCTCGTCGGAAAAAGCTCTGATGGTTTTCCCGATTGAATTCCGACGGAATTCCACTCAAACTGTCTTGCCTACACACGGTCACACCAAATTCCAACCGCCAAGAACGCAGTGACGTACAACACTACAACAAGCCGAGTTCAATGCTTCCGAGCATGCGTCGCATTGTTTCCCGAGCATGCGTAGGAATTTTGCGTGTCAGAATTGCTACAGACGATTGGAATTTCTGATAGAAACCTTTTCCGTCTGAAAAATTGAGAACATGCTCTCAATTCATTGCTGTCAGAAATTCGGCCAGCAAAATTTCGATGGAGCCTACACACGGTCTCATTTTCCAATGAAAAGCTCTCATCAGTCTTTTTCTGGCCGGAATTCCGATCGTGTGTACACGGCATTAGAGTCTATATCATAGCATATTCAACATTATTGGAGAAAGATGATCAGTCCAGTCTTTGTTTCCTTGATTTCCAACTTCTTCGGGAGTTAATGGTGGGTAAACAATCAAAGATACAATACAAAAAGAAGCTATAAATAATTATAGATAATACCTACAAAAATACAGGCTAACTAAAATATAAATGTCTCATTTTATCATGTGTACAAATTATAAAAAAATATGTATTCATGTAGAGATCAGCGTTAACAAGGCAGGAACAAGAGCAGGTGCTGCCAGGGACCACAGAAGAGTACTAGAAAGATTTATTTAAAAATGATTACTAATTGATAGGGTTTTGTAAATAAGCAGATGGATAGTACGCTCACACCTAACTATCTACTATTTAACATATCTTGTACAACTTGATAACTATGTATAAAGGAAGCATAATCTGCTCCAAATAGTCCACTGCAAATAAACGCCTAGAAGAGCTCTTCAAACTAAGTGAATGTATATGAAACTTTGTATATTGCAACCTTTCATTCTTCCAGGAACTTCAACCAAAGCAGCTGCAGCCTTAAATAGATAAAGTCAGTCAAATGTACTGTATATCTGAGCTCATTAGGGGTTACTTTGTGGGAACAGTTTGGGGATGGTCTCTCCCTGTTCCAACATGACTGCATACCAGTGCACAAACAAGGTCCATAAAGACATGGATGAGCGAGTTTGGGGTGGATGAACTTGACTGGCCTACACAGAGTCCTGAACTCAACCCGATAGAACACCTTTGGGATGAAATAGAGCGAAGACTGCGAGCCAGGCTTTCTCGTCCACATCAGTGCCTGACCTAACAAATGCGCTTCTAGAAGAATGGTCAAACATTCCCATATACACACTCTAAACCTTGTGGGCAGCCTCCCCAGAAGAGTTGAAGCTGTTATAGCTGCAAAGGGTGGGCGAACTCAATATTGAACCCTACGGACTGAGACTGGGATGCCATTAAATTCATGTGCGTGTAAAAGCGGGCGTGCCAATACTTTTGGTAATATCGTGTATGTTATGTCCTCAGTGTATCCTGGAGCCTTGTCCAGCATTGCCCCAGGGCAGGCAACATGGAGAATATGAGTATGGTGGTGTAGTATCTTACTATGTGTGAGTCTTGCTGTATCAGGTTTAATTATGTACTATTTTATAAAAACGACCAATTTTTGTTATACTCGTTTTCTTCTACATATATATATATACTTGGATGTTGTTACCATTAGACACATTGGGGTTGATTTACTAAAACTGGAGAGTGCAAAATCTGCTGCAGCTCTGTATTGTAACCAATCAGCTTCCAGGTTTTCTGTCACAGCTTAATTGAATAAGCTGAAGTTAGAAGCTGATTGGCTACCATGCACAGATGCACCAGATTTTGCACTCTCTAGTTTGAGTAAATCAACCCCATTGATCAATCCTAGGTCCATATACACTGTTTTTGTCCCTCAATGCAACACGTTCTGTAAATGGTGGAGGAGTGAATGAATAACAGGATCTCCCCTGCCCATTCACAGAATACATTACATCGAGGAACAATAATAAAATGTGTTCTGTGAATGGTGGAGGAGACAGGAAGGGTTATGTGAGCCATGCAAATCCTTCCCTCTCACTGCTGTTAGCCCTTTAAGCACCAGGAGATTGACATACTGGGCAGTATCTAGCGGCATGTATGTATGCATGTATATTGCATGAAATCAATTGCATCAATTGTGACAATTTACCATTAACAACAAAGTACAAAAATGTGATGTACCCTGTTAGCACTTTACACTAGATGCATATTTTAGTTATGATATCCTTCTTTAAGTAGATGATGATCCCACATAAGCAGGAAACTAATGTTACAAAAATATTTTTTAACAGTTTTAGTTATATGCAAAACATTACCCCCCTATTTGAATGTGCTTTTTGCCTTTAACAGTATAAGGTTATTACACCTACCAACCAAGAGAGTAAAAACTAAACTTTGGGTCACCATCTGGTGTTATCATCCCCAATTACATTTTTTATCTACCATTTCAAATTCCCAAAATTACAAAAACAAATACATATTTTATACACATTTTTCTTGCTTGAATGCCTGCCCTCACTCTGACAGTAGTGTAATTGATGCTGTACAATTATCCAAGTAGATGCTTTTTACATATATTTCTGATCTACTGTAAACATCTTTACTTAAGAGGCAGTCTTATGAGATAGATGCTATTATTTACTGAAGTGCTTCTTTGGTACCAGTAGCATGTGCTTTAATAAAGTTTTAATTACACCATCCCATTTAAAATGTAGTGTTATGTTTATACATCTCATGATACCAAGGCTGCAAATGAGATTGCTTGTGACTTATGAGAGTATTTGCATCTTGTGGAAGCATTTCCATCCTTTTTAGTGGTAATTTTTAGAAACTCTACCAAAGTGTTCAAATTTCTGTTTTATGGAGAACATAATGTAACTTTACACCAAGGATTTGCATATTTTATGTGTGATTCTTAACACAAGCATAAAATATCTATGTCCATATAAATGTAATAACAGTAGCCTGCAACAACAGTAAATTCTGATAGTTCAGCTCATATAACACTATGAATATGTTACTTTGGGTAGTACTGATGATAATGGGAATTGAACTATTTGGCAAATTTATGCACTGAATGTTGGGGAGGAAGAGGCATGTTTTAAAATCGAAAAATGTTTGTTATCTATTGTTTTGACATCTCATTTTTTTTTTTGCAATACCTGTAATGCAAATAGTTAAATGATTTGAGATAGACCACAGTTAACCAATGGAACTTAGTTCCCTTTTTTAATTTTTTTCACACAGATGCTACAATGTACAAGCACACAATATAAGCCGGTCTTTACAGTATGATGCAAAAACACTGTGCAATGCCTGCCTTTCTCGCACTCTTTCTCTCACACTCTGCTCTCTTTCCCCCTTGATAGGAGTGAGCATGGTAATGTAGATTTTTACAATAGATCTAAGTCTGTAACTGGAGGATAATTTGATTTGTTAAAGCACTGAATATTATACACAATTTTTTTTTTTTTTTTAATAGAACATCATAGATTTATAGATCATCTTTTTGCATCTTAGGCTGGGCATACATGGTTCGAACCAACCGAGATTCAAACTTTTAATAAGCAGGCTGAATGTACCAAGTTCATAGATCGATCAACTTGGGTACAACCAGCATGCTGGATTCTCTTACGATTATTTCTAGTGGCTGCTATAGCTGCTAGCAATAATCACTGTCTTCTCCCGGAAAGGGACCACTTCTTCCCCCCACCGGGTGAAGACAATGGCTGGGCAGGAGGGGTTCACATATCAACACTGTCTGTGTTGATGAGGGAATCAAGCTAATTTCTCTCCTTTTGCTCCGTGTATGGCCGACCTTAGTGTGGCTGATCTCCTACAGCCTTTATCAGCTGCTTCCTGCCTACATGGACTCTCCGGGGGGGGGGGGGGGTTTACAAAAAACAGAGAGTTCAAAATCTGGTGTAGCTCTGCATAGAAACCAATCAGCTTCCAGGTTTTATTGTCAAAGCTTATTTGAACAAGCTGAAGTTAGAAGCTGATTGGCTACCATACAGCTGAACCAGATTCTGAGTGCACCAGTTTTCGTAAATCTCCCCCTCTGTGTCAGCTGCACATCATTGCTTTAAACTAATTTACTGATAATGACAAGGTTGGACCATGTGCAATGAATGTCATCACAGACTCTTATAGTCTCCATAGGGATAATGACAAGGTTGGACCATGTCTGTGCAATGAATGTCATCACAGACTCTTATAGTCTCCATAGTTTCTTAGTTGGATCTATAGCTCTGCAGTCAGTTAAATGCATACCCCCTGCTGATTGGAGAGTTCTAGTTATGGATGTACTAGTTCTGTGCATATGTGCATACATATCCTCTTACATAAACATATCTCTGTTTATACCCATTTGTCACTTTGCAACGAATAACTCTGCCATCTGTTTTCTGAGGTTGCTACAGAGAATGGATATGCAACTCTTTTCAGATCTATAAAATCGTATTTTGGTATTTGGTACTTTACTAATACATATCAGTGTGATTTTTTATATGTAGTGTAGTTGTAGTTTTCAGAGTAGATAGAGAAATTTGTATATTCTACTTCAATGCTGTGTTTTTTGGGGGTAATTTTTAAAATGATAGTTCAGTTGTCATTATGAATATATTTTTAGAAGTTAAATTATGATTAAGGGTTTAGTTTTGGTTTAATGTGCATGATGTCATAAGCCTAAGCTTTTTACAAGACAAGAAACAGGAAGTGGGCTGTATAAGGTATTTACTGGCAGAAATTTTTTTTTTTACTTTCCAAAGTTAAAACAACAAGGGCGGAGGATTTAATAGATTGAAAGTCAAAAAAAGTCTATGAACACCCAACTTAATTATGGCTCTGAGGTGTCATGTGACCAAATACTGAGAACTGTAAAATAAACTGATGTTGAATGAATTGAAAAGGTGTGTTACAAAAACATGTCCTTTAGGAACACCCATATTTCACCATGGCCAGCAATTACTGCAGCATGATGCCACATTTACATGATACATTTCTTAAGCCCACAGAAAGTTGTCCCTACCATGAAGGAGTCACTTGGCTGTATCCCCCCCCCCCAGGCCAAAGGTCCCCAGTCCCCACCTGCTACCTGTACTGGTGACATACTGTCACAAGGAAATTAGGGAATATTACCGCAACAGAGGATCAGATAAGTAAAAACTGCCTTCCCCACTCTATCCAACATTAAAAAAAGGTGTTGTAACAAAGTTCATTTAAATTAGTGTATTAGGTAAGTTAGGTTTGTGAAAATTACCCAAACATGTGCCAGCAAAAATCCAGTTTGTGTATCACTTCACTTTATTTTCTTAACTAAGCAAACTTTGGCTTTGCTAAATGAACTGTCTATAAACAAATCAATCCAGGAGGGGTTAGTTTTAAGCTTGATGCCCTAAGGTTTGGGTAACTGAAGGCTCAGAGGTTAAGTTCAAGTTGTGGGTATGTTCATAAATTCATAGAATACTGGGATTGCAAAAAAAAAAAAATTTTTGACGGGATAAACTGGTACAAATTTAATTAAGATAAAAATGTGCCAGTAATTGGTCCTAAACATTCTGAATACTTTAAAGAAAGCCATTTAGCGAGCTCACGTGTGGCTATCTTTCAGTTTTGGGTTGTCCTACCAGAAAAATGATGGTACATTTGAGGGAGAAGCCACCAAAATTCTGCAAAAAAATATCAGTGATCTTGCAAGGGCCACTAGACTATGTAACATGCCACAAGTGTTTATAAGAAAGTAGAAATAACATCCTATTGTATACAGTGAAGTAGTTATTTGAATTTCTGTAACTGATCCTATGAGAAATCCCAGGATCATTCTCTGAATGTGGTGTCCATGCACTGGTGTGCACTTCTGGCTTCCCACTGTACTTTTTGAATTCCAACAGGAAGTAGATGTTGGCTAATGGAGTGCTTGCATTTAAAGTGAGATTAAAGGCTTGTGTTTTTTCTTTAAAATAACAAACATGGTATACTTACCTGCTCTGTCTAATGGCTTTGAACAGAGCAGCCCCAATCCTCCTCTTCTAGGATCCCCAGCCGGCACTCCTGACCTCAGCCCCCTGTCAAGTGACCTATAGCAAATGTACCCCCAACCTCTGTCCAATACCTCTGGAGTTTAGGGAAAGGCCATACTAAATGTATCAGGGACCCTAAATTACCGCATCTAAGTCAGCTCTCAAGCCCATAGTGCACAAAATTTCTGGGGTCCTATAGACCCTATGTAGGACAAATATGTCGGTTAGCCTATGTGAAAGGTAGAGTGAAGCAAGGGGAGAGCCCAAAGAATCTCTTCCCAAACCTTATTCGGTATAGGCCTGATATTGTGTTCCCACTTTGCCCCGGAAGGCAGTAAATGAAGTTCTCTAAAAGGGCTGAGGAGGTAGCTGAGATAAGGCCTTTGTTGGAAGTTGCATGTACCACTCTCTCCAATACTGGCACAGAGGGAAAAAAATGGGGAAGAAGAAAACTGAGCATATAGGGCATATAGAGCATAACGTAGCTGCAAATATTGGTAAATATTGGTAAATATTGGTATTGGTTCAAAGAAAATTCCTATGTCAGCTGCTCAAACGATTGTTACCCGTAAGTTATATTTGAGATTTATTATCTATCAGATATGATTTGGGTTAATGAGAGTTCTTTGACCATGAGTGAAAGCTTTAACACAATAACAAAAATGTATTGGTATATAATAAGTAGGCCTAGACTAATACACAGCAGTCTTGTACAGGAAAAGGGTAAAAATCACGGATTACATGAAGAAATACAGAGTATATTCCTTAAAACATTAATCTACAAACAGTAGGACCAAAAAGACATAAGACAAACATATTTAGTTACAATAGTTACCAGGCTATGGCCCACAAGGGTTCCATTCAGGTGACCGCTCTACCAGAGAGTGTGTGTTCCTTCCCATCTAGTCTATGTATATCATTACAGGCTGATGCCTCATTGGTTGGCATGACGTGGCTCTGATTGGGGGGCTTCCCTATTCCTGGTCAAGGATTGGCTACATCTCCAATCCCTATACTTTGCATAAGTTAGCCCCCTTTAATGAAAATCTTTGGCACCGACTATATTTAGTGGGACTTAACTTGTAAGTATATGACCTTCAGGAAAGTTAAGTATTGATGACGGGCTGACCACCCTCATTCTATTTCTAAACATGGGATCCTTTGAAGTAAATATGTGTAGAACAAAGAGGTTTGGGTCCAATTGTTTAGATACACAAGCTTAGGCAACAAATTGTCTGTCTAACAGAGACTTCTGTGAAGCTATGTTACACCCCCTACATAGATACAAGCTAAATTAAATATATTCATAATTACAATATTTTACAGCTATTAATGGCGATTTCACATATACTCATAAGGCAACATAATTTAGGTAAGGTTGTTCTTATATAATTGTGCAAGCGTACAGACTCCTGCCCTCTCTCACCTCTGAAAGCCCTGCAATGTGGATAACTCAGGGAGCCTGTCATATAGGGGTATATTTAGTGAGGAAAAAACCCTCAAAAGTTTCTTTACAGTGTCCCAAACCTTGAGCATCAACCCACAGGTAGGCATGTTGAACAGAGCTCCCTGATATCCCCTCGAGGGCATGCAGAGGTGAGCATTCCTGAAATAAACAATAATTGAAATATTATGATGTGCTAACCAGGGCCTCTGAGGGAGCTTACAGCAGACCTTACTTTGTGTTTGAAACCTTGTCAACAATGAGACAACATTACTGATATACAGAATCTCACAAAAGAGAGTACACCCCTCACATTTAATGTCTAAACCAATGGCAACAAAAGTGTGTACACCCCTAAGTGAAAATGTCCAAATTGGGCCCAAAGTGTCAATATTTTGTGTGGCCACCATTATTTTCCAGCACTGCCTTAACCCCCTTGGGCATGGAGTTCACCAGAGTTTCACAGGTTACTACTGGAGTCCTCTTACACACCTCCATGATGACTTCACAGAGCTGGTGGATGTTGGAGACCTTGTGCTCCTCCACCTCCTGTTTGAGGATGTCCCACAGATGCTCAATAGGTTTTAGGTCTGGAGACATGCTTGGCCAGTCCATCACCTTTACTCTCAGCTTCTTTAGCAAGGCAGTGGTCGTCTTAGAGGTGTGTTTGGGGTTGTTATCACGTTGGAATACTGCCCCGTGGCCCAGTCTCCGAAGAGAGGGGATCATGCTCTGCTTCAGTCACAGAACAATGTTGGCATTCATGGTTTCCTCAATGAACTGTAGCTCCCCAGACCATGACACTCCCACCATCATGCTTGACTGTAGGCAAGAAACACTTGTTTTTGTACTCCTCACCTGGTTGCCGCCACACACGCTTGGCACCATCTGAACCAAATAAATTTATCTTGGTCTTATCAGACCATAGGACATGATTCCAGTAATCCATGTCCTTAGTCTTCTTGTCTTCAGCAAACTGTTTGTGGGCTTTCTTGTGCATCATCTTTAAGCCCCATACACACGGTCGGACAATCCGCGGACCAGGTCGGTCGGATCCTGTCCGTCATACTTTGTCTGATGTTGGTTTTGCGTACACACGGTCGGACAAAGTTGTCGGAAAATCCGATCATTCTGAACGTGGTGACGTTTGTTGCCTACGACGGGACTACGTAGAGGCTAGTAGCCAATAGCTTTGGTCTTGTAATGTGATCTGAGCATGCGTAGCACTTTGTCCGGCCGGACAACCGTACACACGATCGGATTTGGTGTGATCGGACCGGGTTGTCGGCAAATCTATCCAGCAGGAGATAAGACTTTGTCCGTCGGACAATCCGACGTACACTGTCCGATGGTGCATACACACGGTCTGATTTTTCAACAACATTGTCCGATCGGACAGAATCCATGAAAAAGTCCGACCGTGTGTATGGGGCTTAAGAAGAGGCTTTCTTCTGGGATGACAGCCATGCAGACCAATTTGATGCAGTGTGCGGCGTATGGTTTGAGCACTGACAGGCTGACCCCCCACCCCTTCAACCTCTGCAGCAATGCTGGCAGCACTCATACATCTATTTCCCAAAGACAACCTCTGGATATGACGCTGCGCAGGTGCACTCAACATCTTTGGTCGACCATGGCAAGGCCTGTTCTTAGTGGAAACTGTCCTGTTAAACCACTGTATGGTCTTGTCCACCACGCTGCTGCTCAGTTTCAGGTTCTTGGCAATCTTCTTATAGCCTATGCCATCTTTATGTAGAGCAACAATTATTTTTTCAAATCCTCAGAGAGTTTTTTTGCCATGAGGTGCCATGTTGAACTTCCAGTGACCAGTAAGAGAGAATGAAAGCGATAACACCACATTTTTCACATCCCTGCTCCCTTTTCACACCTGAGACCTTGTAACACTAATGAGGCATGTGACACCGGGGAGGGAAAATGGCTAATTGGGCCTAATTTGGACATTTTCCCCTAGGGGGTTTACTCCCTTTTGTTGTCAGTGATTTAGATGTTAATGGCTGTGTGTTGAGTCATTTTGAGGGAACAGCAAACTTACACTGTTATACAAGCTGTACACTCATTACTTTACATTTTGGCAAAGTGTAATTTCTTCAGTGTTGTCATATGAAAAGATATAATAAAATATTTACAAAAATGTGAGGTATATGTCTGCAGAGAGGCTGTCAAAGACACACCCAGATATCTGAGAGAGGAAACTATTTTAAAATGCACCAATGTGGTAACATATTGGGTAAAGGGTACAATGGCAAGAACATAGACTTCTCCCAGTTAATAGATAACCATGAGAATCAAGCACACTTGTTTATATGTTGAATAACTGCTGGCAGAGACAACCAAAGATTAGATGAAAAATAAATAAAAAATCAAAGAACATCGTCTGCATACAATGCTACCCTTTCTTCCAAATTTCCTCTGACCAGGCCAGCTACATCCGGAGCAGCCCGTAAAAGACAGGCTAAAGGTTCAATAGCGATGGCAAAAACCAGGGGCGACAGAGGGCACCTCTGCCTTGTGCCACAAAAAAGCTTAAAAGGGGAGGACTGCCGACCATTGACCCTAATGGAGGCCTTGATAGCAAACTAACTATATATCATCCATGCCAATGTTGCACATTCATGTGACACGCTGCTCTAGATTCCTTTTTGTTAGCTTGGTTCATTTTAGCTCTGCAGTTTCTGTATTTTTCTTTTCATCTATTTAAAACAGAACTTGGTATTGTATATTACCTACACATGCCCTACAGTCAACAGTATTATTCTGGGTCTGTATTGTATGTTGTTATATAAAATAGGTTATTTGCTTAGCTACTGTGTCCTGTGTGAATCTCCTCAGCAGTTATTACTATACATAACTCTTCCCTACTGTGCTTTGCATGATCCTGTTGCACTTATGAATGAAAAATGGAGGTTAATCTACTCACTTAGCAATACAGAAAATCCTTAAATGATTATTGTGGCTGTATTGTTTCCTGTATAGAGATACAGCTCTTTTCCACAATAAAAAAAAGTATTCAAAATATTATGGTGAAACCAAACATTACATGTTGTTCAGAATAAACTGAAAAATGTACGACAGATGCCTATTCTAAAATATCTTAGTGGGTGTGCATGTTACCAGTGCATAGATATGTACTTTCAGTCTTCTCACATACATATCAGCCTATTGCTCAGTGATATTTTTGACTATAGGCATCTTTAGATTTTGTTAAACACCTTAACATCATTTTTGCAGACAGGGACACTGTCAGATTGAACTATTCATGAGAGAGAGGGTTGTATGTATCCAGTACATATATATGCACCCTTCCTCTTTACAAACATGTGTACCTACAATATGCATTATCTAAGCGCATATACAAGCAAAATTAGCGATTGGCTCTTATGTGTATTCCATGTACAGTTTGATTATCATCTTATGTGAAGTCTTGGGTCATTTAGACCCCTTTCACACTGGGGCTCTTTCAGGAATTTTAGCACTAAAAATAGCGCCTGTAAAGTGCCTGAAAAGCGCCTCTCATGCCTCCCAGTGTGAAGCCTTAATGCTTTCACACATAACAGCGGTAAATCGCCGCTAAAACTAGCGGTGCTTTACCGCTAATGCCCGCAACACCACCCCAGTGTGAAAAGGCTCTAATAGCTTTTTTTTCTAGCAATTAAGGGTAAACATGAGAATTAATTAGTCTTTCATTGTCAAATTAACACTTCAGGTTCAATGATGCCCTTATATATGCTGATGTGTCTACTAAAATTTTACTATGTGCTGTATGTGTCATTGTTGACTAATGAGGTCATACAAGAGCATGGTTCATAAACTCTACTAGACCCCTGACACAATGCCAACTGTGAAAACTGCGTTTGGGTTGACATACAGTATCTTGAAATGTTACCATATTTCTCCAATAAACAAGATGAGGAACTTTTTCAGTCTTGTCATGCACAATATGTTTTCAGAATTCAGAGACAACAGCAGACCTGTCATCCCTTTTATATGAGCTGTCCTTTCAGTATTTTAAATTACCTTTGGTATCTTTTTTTTATTTGAAACCAGGGCAGGATTTTTCCAGTGAATGTAATCAATAGCACTGTTTAGTAAATCATGATTTCATGCAATTAATGAGAGAACATTATCCCAAATAAGAGAATGTTAAATTTTGGCACATACCAAAAGGACTTCCTGTGGCTTTACAAACAATAATTAAAAACAGCAGCAAAATAGTAAAAGCCAGAAGTTTATTGCTCATCTAGTCCACTATAATTGTACCAATTAACTTACTGTGGTCATACAGTTACATAGGCTAGGAATGAAGAAACCAATGTTGGGTTTTGATGTGTCCTCCACTCCAGGTGTCTGCTTCATTCTGGTTGAACCCGTAGCTGAATATGAGGAAGGAGGAGCAACCAGAATGAAGCAGGTTGGGAAGTTTTCCATCTTAATGAGTGTCCTGCCACTACATGCTGCCCTTGCCTGACACTAACCTGCTCACTTGACTGCTCTGACACTACATTATGCTGACTTACTGCCATGTCCCTAAATACTGATTCACTGACTGCCCTGCCACTACTTACTGTTCACTGCTCCACCACTATATACTGCTCACTGATTGCCCTGTTACTAGATATTGTGTGCTGACTACCTTTCCACTATATACTGTTCATTGACTGCCCTGCCGCTATCTACTACTCACTGACTACCCTGCCACTACACACTTCTCACTGTCTGCCCTGCTACTAAATACTGATCACTAACTGCCCTGCAACTACATACTGTTCACTGACTGCCCTGCCACTACATACTGCCTGTTGGCTGCCTTACCACTACATACTGCCCACTTACTGCCCTGCAACTACATACTGTTCACTGACTACCTTGTTATTACATACTGGTCACCGACTGCCCTGCCACTACCTTCTGCTCACTGACTACCCTGCCACTACCTACTGCTCACTGACTACCCTGCCACTACCTACTGCTCACTTACTACCCTGCCACTACCTACTGCTCACTGACTGCCCTGCCACTACCTACTGCTCACTGAATGCCGTGCCACTACACACTGTTTACTGCCCTGCCACTACATACTGCTCGCCAAACACTCTGCCACAAAGCCAAATTAATGTAATTTGTTTTTTAAAATAGTAATATAACTTTAAAAATAAAACTCACGTTAGAAAATTGCAAACTACCGTAAAGTATATTCCACCCTCCTTAAGTGCAACACACTTTGCCCTTAAGATAATGCACTTTACCAGTTTAGCAATATACCAGGCGCATAAAGACACAAAATCTATGAAGGTTAATTAATTCCACTTTTTCAGACTGCTGGAACATTGTATACGTTTTGTCTTATGATGACTTGTCTAGTGGACAGATTACGCAAGTGAAATCTGGTTAATGAGGTTTGGACAGGCCTGGGTCTTCTTTCTGGGGAATTAGTGCAAAACTGTCAAGGCAGACACTGACCTAAGTCACCTAGGCTTGTCTAGGTGACTAGTTGTTAATTAGCTTACTCTTAATTAGATCACTGTTAACTATTAAGCCAGGTACACACTAACAGTTTTATTCGTGCAACCGTGCATGAAAAAAAACAGTTCTGGTTAGAGACACTGTACTAATCATGAGAGGTTAGTCCAGCGATTTCACCCGCTGAGCTGTTGTGTTCTGGTTGACCAACATACACTCGGGCAGAATATCAGACTCTCTCTATCTCAGACTGTTTCTTTTGAACCGGAAAATGTCTCCCGACATGCTTCCCGGGTGTAGCTTTAGTTGCTAGCTGTTGATTAGCTTACTGTTTATATTTATGTTAACTGTTCATTAGATGTACCGTACTGATGATGTTACTGTTTAACCACTTGACATCCGCGCTATGGCCGAATGACGGCCACAGCACGGATCTCAATTCCCAGGAGGCCATCATATGATGTCCTACCCTTTGCACGCTCCCTGGGGCGCCCTGTAGGGCGTGCGTGGAGTGCGCTGTGATCACCGAGTCACTGAGACTTGGGTGATCAGCGATCCGTGTAAGGGGCGGATCCCAGCCCCTTACCAAGTGATCAGTCTATCAGCTTCAAGACAAGGTGCCACCTTTTCTTATAAATGCATTCCACTAGACCCGCAAGAGCCTCTTGGGCTTTTCTGCATCGTGCATCTGTTTCCCAGATTTGCAAGGCTGCCATTTGGTCTTCTCCTCTGCTTCTCTAAGAACCAAGTGAATGTTCAGGCCTCTGCTTATGCACATAAGGTCCTTCAGGCATCTTTGTGAGCTGAAAATAGCTCCCAGGTTTACCCTGTTGTGTGTGGACTTGTTAGCATTGTGTTACTGTGTTGCCCATTTCTCAGTTGGAATGATTTTGGATGTCCCTTACATCTCAGAATACCTCTGAACCTGTGTTCCTAGTGAACAATTAAGAAAACAGGATTTTTGAGTTAAAAAAATATATTTTCTTGGACATCATTGAGGAACACAGATCCCTCACCTTTTAAGATCAGTTTGGGGTTTATTTACTAAAGGCAAATCCGCTTTGCACTACTAGTACACTGCAAGTGCACTTGGAAGTGCAGTCGCTGTAGATCTGAGAGGGACATGCAAGAAAAACAGCATTTTTGCTTGTACATCATTGGATTATATAAATCAGCAGAGCTTCCCCTCATTTCGATCTTCCCCTCAGATCTACACGAGTGCACTTCCAAGTGCACTTGTAGTGAAAAATGGATTTGCCTTTAGTAAATCAACCCCTTTGTCTACTGATTTTGCACAAAACTGAAACATGATGGGAGTGGGAGGGGTTATACCTGGCTGACTAACAGCTTTTTGTTAGCCAGTGTCCAATTCGTCTGTAGGCAGCAGTATAACCCATATATCTCAGAATGCCTTTAAACCTGTGTCCCTTAATGAACTTTAAATATAGGATTGAACAGTAAGTCAGAAATCCTGTTTTATACCTGATCAGAGTGTCTACACATGCCTCATAGACAAGAGATCATCCAAATCAGGATACTGCCATCCTATATCTATGGGTACTTAACTTAACCTTGGGCAAATCTGCCAGGAAGTAGAAGCCAAAATCTCTCTTGAACAGTGTGCAAAATTGAATACTTATGTAAACAGCATGCTAAAAGGTTATTTTTTTTATTACATTAAACAATATCACATTAAAAACATAATTACAGAGTTTTGTTTTATCATAACAGAATTAAAAATTGCAATGGATCATTTGTTAATTGGGTAATAAAAAGTCTTGGCAGGTTCTAAACAGACAATAAAACATCAATCGATTTTTTATATATTTATTTTGTTATATTTGCATTTAAACATCTATTTCACAGTTGTTGGATTAACCTAAATGTAGTCTATTTTTTTATTTTTTTTAGATTGATAGATAGAGAGACAAAAGTAAATTAGTAATTATTAAATTAAATAAATAAATTATTGTAACATTGTGTATATGAGCTTGTGCATAGAGAGAATTCCTTTTACCTGTGTGTGTGTGTGTGTGTGTGTGTGTGTGTGTGTGTGTGTGTGTGTGTGTGTGTATATAATACTTATACCATGTTTTTTATGACCACTCTAGGAATCTGGAATAGGGAAGTGTAAAATAATTTGCTGAGTACCTCAGCCAGCTGTATCTCATATGATCCTATCCCAGTTCAAGGCAGGTGTATGCTAAATACTGTGTGCTAAATGCTTGTAATTAGTACGCCTCGGGGCTATGACTGTCATCTTAACATTACCAGGTGGAGTGAGGGCACCGTTAGCATCTCTTTATTAATTTCTCTGAAGTTAAACCCTGCAGACCTATACAAAGCTGCCTCCAGGGTCAATTCTTCATGCACGGATCACTGGCAGATGAAAAAGATATCGACAGTTTGCCTAGACCATCAAATTATACTTACTTTGTTAATAATGTTCAGTGCATGTGTATGTAGGGGGATTGGCAGGAGAATTGCAAGGAGGGGTCTAAAGGGAATGCCTCTACCTTTTTACAATAAGCAAATTAAATTCTCAATAATATGTACGGTATATGTTTATATGTGTATGTAAAGATTATTTATACAACATAGGAAGCATTTATTAATTCGCCTTTTAATCGTGCATGCTTTAAATCAATACATTATTAAATGTGATTTTTAAAGTATATATAAACCCAATCACTAAAATATCATGTAAAATTTAACTAAAACTGGAGAGTGCAAAATCTGGTGCAGCTGTGCATGGTAGCCAATTAGCTTCTAACTTCAGTTTGTTCAATCAAGCTTTGACAATAAAACCTGGCAGCTGATTGGTTTATATGCAGAGCTGCACCAGATTTTGCTATCTTGAGTTTAGTAAATCAACCCCCTTGTCACACCAGTTTCTAAAGCAGTTTTCAGAGGCTGTTTTAAGACACATCGCACAGGCATGGTCTACTAGAAGCAGAACCTGCTTTAGCAAACCTAAAGTCCATGTTCACCTTTAAGAATCAACAACAAATGCACATTTTTTTTTAAGGTAAAAAAAATTGCATTTATTATTGTTTAATTGGGAGCCTGTAAAGCATTGCAATGCAATGCTGGTGCAATGGGGGTTCAATGCCAGGCTCCTGCAGACTGTCAGTAGCGCCCTCATGGTTCACTGAGAACTGCAAGCTGTCCACTGCAATGGCTGATGGTGGTTGTGGTTCATTCATTTACAGAACACTGTGAATAAATGATGTGGCTATGTGGGAGGAGCCCTGCATGGCTGCACTGTTCCTGAATTGTGACAGTGGGTCACAAATAAAAAATAACACCATAGTGATTTCCTGTGGTAGACTAGTAGTATACAGAGACATTGGAACAGTTGTGGGTTAGATTGGTCATCAACAATAACCTTAACATCATCGCTGAAAAAGTGATGCTCATTTTTTGCACAAAAATTAATCTTCTAAAAATACATTCCTCCTATTTGGAATATGATAAAAAAAAAAACAGATATAGAAAATTGAATTTTTCTTACTCACTGTAAAATTATTTTCTAAGCTATTCTTGGAGGACATATCAGTGCTTTAGATAACCAGCTGGGTATAGTTCCACCTGCATGAGTAGGATGCATGGTGCACCAAAAACAAAAAACAAAGGACAACTCTGGAGGCATCACTTGCTGGTGGTCAGCAAGCAACTCAGTAAAATGGCATAGCAGTGCATACAAAAAACTAAGTATTTACACACATAGCGTCAGAGCCTTAGGGGTAGGTTCTGTGTCCTCCAATGAGAGCATTAAAAAGAATTTTACAGTCAGTACAAAACAAAATATTATTTTCAATTTCATTCATTAGAAAGAAAAATGCTCTTTTATGTTTACCGAGCACAAACGTACCAAATTTTTATCAATACATTGCATTATACAAGAATTGGTGGAGCCGTTACTTGCTGGATCCAGTGCAAATATAAGAAATGCAAAAAATACTTGTAATTAATATAAATGATGGATAAGGCTTGATTTAAAAAGTCATCATACAATAGTTGCTTACATGACAATGAAATAAAATATGAATACACATGAACTACAGATCTTAATGAGGAACTAAATTGTGGAAGCTGTGCCCAAAAAAAGCAAGTGGAGGGCAAAGGACTAGTTACCAATATGTCCTGTGGTCTCTCTGCAGCCAAAGTTTCCCTTTTACGGATTTGCCTTGCCTTGACCCACACAATGGGGTTGATTTATTAAAACCAAAGAGTGCAAAATCTGGCACAGCTGGGCATGGTAGCCAATCAGCTTCTAACTTCAGATTGTTCAATTAAGCTTTGACAATAAAATCTGGAAGCCAATTGACTTCTATGCAAAGCTATTTGCAACCTCAAGTTTTAGTAAATCAACCCCCAAGTGTTGAGGCGGCCATCTTGGTAATGACAGAGCCATGTTTCTTTATGTCAGAATTTCTTCCTGATGGAGTGAGCACAGATCTACAGAATGGATGGACCCGATACAGGGAGATTGAACTGCAGCTTTCTCTCCAGCAAGAATAACAATGAGCCAAACAGCAGAGATATCACCAAATCTCACTCCAAAATGACTGAGACTAGCAGTCACAGACACAGTTCTTTAGCCCTCACACTGTGGATATACAGCTATGAGATTGTAGACACAGGACTGCATAAGTATAGGAAATACAAGACAAAAGGTACATATTTTAAGGTATTGCTAAACAGTAATAACATTTCTCGATTTTTCCCTATATCAGTAGCACATCTTCACTGTTTGAGATCAGGTCTATTTTAAATTAAAATTCATCCATGCAAGTGAAGCTTGTAAACCTATTATCCATATACACATATCAATCTTGTTGCTGGTCTAATAATAAGATAATTGTTAACATAGATAGAATAATAAAGATATTAACTATCTCAGATACAGTTTGTTAGGTAATCCTTATGGACCACTGCGATTTCTAAAATTCAGCTATGGGCTACTGGTTTTTCTATAGTTTTGAGGTATATTTTAAAAATAATTTTCTTTTACATTTATTTTACATTCACCACATGTTCACTGATTCATCAGCTAACATTTGCCTTTATTATTAAACACACTTCCCACAAATTATCCAGTTCAATATGTACAGAAAAAAGAAGCAACAAATGTGGTAGCAGTAAATTTTCTATAAAACTTTTACCAGCAAATGTTGTTAAAATATGCTAATACTTAATATTTGGATTACAACACAGAAACGTTTGTTTTACTAATTATCATTTTAAAACAGCTAGTGTTACTGTAGATACAGAAGACATACATTGTATTTGTATCTGTGATTTGTCTTATTTATTATAACTCTAACATTTTGTTCATGGTCAAAGAGATAGGAAAGTTGTTAACACAATAAATTATAACCAAAGGCAAAAGAGTAGAGAGGAATTAGAACACCTGTCATGTGTTTATTTCTACCTCTGACCTCATTAGGTAGAGTCACCCTCTCCATATGTCCTGTTTATCATCCAAAGTGAAAGTAAAAGAAAATCCCAAATTTTGTGTTGTCCCCAGAACAGTAATGGAGAAGAAATCCTTCAATTGAGACACTAGTTCTGGTGATCTAGGGAGCCCCAATGGATTGCATTAATTTGCAGGGATTTCCTCTCACCTCCTATCTTGGCTATGGGACAGAAAGTAAAGGTAATGCTCTCCAATGGGGCACAGATGGGGAAATAAACTGACAAGGGTTATAATTCTCCCTTATTCTATCCAAAATTGAATAATAGTTTTTAAACTGAGAACTAGTATAGTGAGTGCCCTAAGCAGTATAGCTGCTAGCACACAAGGCAACCATACAACCCTTATAAATCAATAGAAGTGCAGCGCTTTGTGAGATATAAAAACAATAATACAAAAAAAAAGGAAAAAAGCTAAGAATATATGTGAGTCCAAATCACACTGAATTGTGAATAAGTTTGTTCCTTCCCAATTTCTCTTGTTTACCATATGAGGGGGTCACCCGAGGAACTAACAGGCTGCATATGAAAGAAGCTCACCACGGGAGCCCAAAAAGGTGCTTATATGGTGCAATATTTTATGTAAAACTTAGATAAATACAAAAGATTGCTATAGCATAATAAAATGTAAAAACAAGCTGGCCAGACTTACAGCAATGGCTGCCGATCCGAACATGAGGATGCAATGGAGATGATGTTAGAACGTAGGCCCGTCCCTATGTGTTTCGTGCACATGCATGTAATCAAGGCATAGCAGATATTATTTCAACTAAAGCTGCAGATGTTAAAAAATTGCAAATAACTTTTTGAATGACTTTAATATGTTATAACTTAGTCTCATAAAAGATTTCAGTGGTTGGGATTAGATCTACTTTAATTACCACTCTCCTAATTTAGTACATACCAGCACATTCACACAAACACTGATATGCCCCCCTCACCCCCTCATTTGTCTAGTCCTTCATTGTTTATTATGTCTAAAAGCTCATTGTATTTTTAAAATTAAGATGAAAAGGAACTGTCAGGTTTATGGAAGTTTTTTGATTGCTCAGCAAAATAAAATAAAAAGATTAAAGAGGTGAATGGTCATCAGATGTGTTCCAACCCCAGCATCTCTGTGTATGAACACATGTACATATTCTAGTCAAATGATCCATAGGATTTCTTGACTTTTTTGCAGTGCTCTGCCCTTAGTCAGAAGGGAGAAGTGGACTCCCAGTTGTAGGGATGTTAAGCCCTAATTTCAGTAGAAGTAAGTTCACTGCCTTGACAATACAAGCTGTATTAATAGTTTCAATTAGGAACTAATACAGTATGTAAGTCTTCTTACCTACACAAAATCTCCTTTGAGTGACTAAAATAGTTTACATAGCTGTGTCCGTATGCAGGCAGGCAGTGAAGGGGAGGGAGGGAGAAATATGTCATTGCTCTGACTCATTTATTTATATCTGTATACTTCAACATGAACTATTGATCTCTGTAAACAACAAGACTTTTTCCACAGATGAGCCAAGAGAGCATGGAAAACATGCCACCTTGTGACTATATATGAAAATAAAAAAAATACATTTGTAATATTTTGTGATGAAGGACTACATAAAAATATACATAAATATACAAAAATATACATAAAACTTAACTTCGGCTCAAACTCCTTTAAATTCATCCTGTGTGGCTTTGGATGAAGCTGGCTGAGGCTGCTTTCACCTGTTTACTAATGGCTCTCCTAGGTGTGCCGTGGGGCCTTTCTCTATGCATATAAAGTTCTGATCTTTTTTATGAAAGATTCTTTACATGTAGTGCATAAGCTACACATTTGGTTTAGGCATCCAGCTGCATTTTTGCATCTGGATTTATGAACTAGCCAAGCCTTCCACAATGCAAGTTGGAAAACTATTTACTTTGGTTTATACACTATCATATTTTTTACAATTGTTTTTTATGAACAATTATCAGTTTATAAAGATCTTTCAAAAAATAACTTGGTTTCATAGCAATTTGCTGCATCTACCGATCAATTGCATCTTTTATTTCATGTTTCTAGTCTTTTACCCTTTCTATTTTGTTTGATCATAGCTCTTCCCTTTAAGGCTAAACTCAGGATCCCTACACCTGAAGCTCTGGGGACTGTGTGCACTTTAAGACATTTTTGCATACTTCATAAGCTAAAGAAAATCAATGATGACACAGCTTTTGCAGCTCAAAAGACTTTTTGGAGTTTTTCTGTAGATAGTAAGCATCTAGAGACCGCATACAGTATGTGCTGCAAAGTTGTATGCATCAAATAACGCCAATTACACACGTTAAATTCGGTGGCAAAAGTATGTTAAATGTTTAAGTCACAGATATCGGCATAGAGTACCTGAAAATGGTTCACAATGCTGAATTATCTTTTTTTCCAATAGCATAGGCTCTATTTAACAAAATGCCAAAGGTATGAAACATTACTAAGTGGTTACTTCAAATTAATATGTTAAAGGAAATTAATGATGAAGATATATATATATATATATATATAATATATATATATATATATAAATGTAGGCTGCCATTGTTGAGCCCCATTCAGAAAAACCTTGTTGTACCACTTTCTCTGGCTTCAATTCTTTAAGAGTTACTGATTAAACATGCAGGAAGTGCAGTAAGAATTAAGTAAAAACTGTAAAATTATACTGGTACTAGGACCGGGACTCAGAGCATGAGGACATTGATCAGCACACAGAAACAGACAGCTAGCATTTTTAGGAAGTGAGGTCGGCAATAACAGTCTACATATTCCCCTTTGGTTCCGTTTGGTTTATGTATTTTTAGTGGCTGGATTGTCTACACCTGTGAGCAAGGATAGATAGATAGATAGATAGATAGATAGATAGATAGATAGATAGATAGATAGATAGATAGATAGATTGTTTAAAACCTTCTGTATTGCTTTTCATATTAGGCCAATTCACTCAGTAAGCCAAATGCTCACTTACTAGCTGACTTCCCATTAGCAGAATGAACATGGGTCCTCCAAACAGGAAGCCCTTGCTAATTGTTCACCATCCCCTGGTGGGATCCATTGAGGAGTAGGGATGAGAAAATATGCCCATGTTTGATTCACGGGAGGTTCTGTAAACTGAGCTTAGCATAAAACCCTATGGGAGGTGAATCTTGATACAAAATTCTTTTTTTTTTCAAGGCTAATAGCAAGCTATTATTAAAAAAATGGCATTGGGATCTAGGCAACGCCATGAAGAATACATACCAATGCAAAAAAAATAAAAAATACCATACAGCAAGGAGAGTTCTATGTGGCTTCAAGAGCAACATTGAAAGTACACAAACATTTTAAATAATGCTAAGGGCTGCATATGATGTTAAACAATATAATTATCAGTTCAGAGTGATCGTGTACACTGGCAGCACATATGTCTGTGGATTTTTTTTTTTTTTTTATTGTACATTTACTTGGTTTAAATACAGTAGAGTCACCTCTATACAATTTATTTAAGTCTGAATGTTGTAATTAAAATAAAAAGTGGAAAAATGGCATGGGGTTTTCTTAATATTTCAACCAGACCCTTAACCAGAAATTCAGCTTGGATGACCAGGACCTAAACCTTAACCTAAAATAAAGGCTTTACCAACATTGTATAAATAATACCCCCCAGAAAAAAATCAAAAATAAAATACTGCCCCAATGCTAAAACAAACAAACAACATTTTGTTCTTTAAAGGGAAGCCTTGGATAAGGCAAAAGCTAAAACCACTGACCTCTGCCACAAAAAAAATGAATGAAAGAAAACTTAAAAAGAGCAAACAAGGGCAGCAAATCAGAATTAAAGTACAGTTTCCTAACTGACCTAATCTTTCCTAATACAGTTTGTTAGCTCTCCCTATTCTTTTTCTGCAACCATTTCCAATAAAGCCTAGAACACACTGCTAGTTTTTTTTTCGTTCAACCCAGCAGGCTGAACGAAAAAAAAAAAAAAAACCTGACAATGTTAGCACAGCAATCTCCCCTGCTGTTCTATTGTGTTCTGACAGGGGAACAGCCCCCTGCCAGAATGCTCCGGTGAGAGCGCTGATTGGGAGCCGATCAGCAGACCTCTTTTGACCAAACAGCTCGCTTCTGTCAGACCAGCTGCAGTACACAGGGGCAAAATGTTGGCCAGTTTCTATTGAACTGGCTGATGCCACTCGACATTCGGTCCATGTGTACGGGGCATAAACTGACACTATGGATGCTCTGTACTCAACCTTTTACAATTATTGTTCGTTCTAGGCCCTTCCCAGCTGATATGATTTCAAAGGCCCTTTCAGTGCATTATCATTACAATGAATTCAGGTGAGTGAATTCCTGCAATTGTTCGGAATGCCTGCAAACAGCAAACAGGCAGAATTTGCCTTGAACCCATGGTAGACCAACATGTAAACCTCATCCCTATTGAGCAGTATATGTCCCTGTTAGATAAATATTAAGTTAAAGCCCAACTCCAGAAATTACAAAACAACTTGTAGTACCCTCACACACCCCAGTGCAAGGGTTAATTGCTCTACGAGGAGAGGAATAGGGTTTAGAGGAATAGGGTTTAATACACACCTTAATCCTCACTCCAGCAGGCTTCTCTGGCTTGTGGTTGGTCCCGCACAATCCTCATGTACAATGCAGGGCTGTTGGCCTTGCATTCTACTTGAAGACGTTATTGTGTGAATGCTGCCTAGAGTGGCATATAGAGGAGGCTGTGGTGGTGAAGGGGGGAGGGGGACTAGTTGAAGGAAGCCTGTCAAAGTCAGAAATAAGGTAAATATTATAACCTATTATTTCTCCCCTAGAGTTAACGAACATTTAACCCCTTGGAATAGAGGGGCATTACCACACTGCACAGACATTAGAGAGAAGAATATAGCATCATTCTGAAATGCAAAAACATCCTTGAATTTTTATTTTATTTTTACATCGGCAAAATATTTATTATTTCTTTTTAAACTAATTTGCCTTTTTTTTTTTTTTACTTACGGTAACTGTTAAGGCAAATAGGTAAAGGCTCCCTTTACAAGCTCACCAGATAGAAATAAGCAACTATGTCACAATCGTGGTATGCATCATTTTGGAGCCCTCCTTATGAAGCACCACCTAGCTAAAAAATAATAGGCCCTATCACTTAGGATTGATCAAAATGAAATGGTCTAGTAAACATATAATTGGCTTTTGTCCAGATTTGGTGACGATGGGAAATATAAGTACGAATATAGACATACACAGAGCAATTTTTCTTAAAAAAAAAAATACCCAACCTTTGACCATCTGGGACACATTTTGGACTGTATCTATGACACATTTTTACTTAAATTAACCACTTGCTGACCAGCCGCTGTCAATATACTGTGTCAGGATGGCACAGCTGCGCAAATCGCCGTAGCTGTACGTTGCTTTAAGAGCAATAGGAGGCGCGCGTGCTGCCGAGAGGCGCATGTGCACTCCCACGTTGCCAGGGCCGATGCACGTGGCTGGCGGACGCGATGTTCGCTGGCCACCCGCGATCACTCCACAGAGAGCCAGAATGGGGATCTGTCAATGTAAACAAACAGATCCCTGTTCTGACAGTGGAAGAGAGAGAGATCTGCTGTTCCTAGTGATCAAGAACAGCGATCGCTCTCTACTCCCTGTCAGTACGCTCCACCCACAGTTAGAAACACCTCCCTAGGGAACACTTAACCCCTTGATTGCCCCCTAGTGTTAAACCCTTCCCTGCCAGTGCAATTTATACAGTAATCAGTGGCTATTTTTAGCACTGATCGCTGTATAAATGTCACTGGTCCCAAACAAGTGTCAAAAGTGTCTGATCTGTCCGCCGCAATGTCGCAGTCCCGCTAAAAATCGCTGATCGCTGCCATTACCAGTAACAAAAAAAAAAATAATAATAATAAAAATACCATAAATGTATCCCCTATTTTGTAGATGCTATAACTTTATGCAAACCAATCAATATATGCTTACTGCGATTTTTTTTACCAAAAATATGTAGAACAATAAATATCGGCCTAAACTGATGAAGAAATCAATTTAAAAAACAATTTTTGGAATAATTATTATAGCAAGAAGTAAAAAATATATAATTTTTTTCTAAATTTTCATTTTTTTTTGTTTATACCGCAAAAAATAAAAACTACAGAGGTAAACAAATACCACCAAAAGAAAGCTCTATTTGTGGGAAAAAAGGACATCAATTTTGTTTTTGTACAAAGTCGCATGACCTCGCAATTGTCAGTTAAAGCGCTGAGTGGCCTGGTCATTAACCACTTCAGCCCCGGACCAATTTGCAGCTAAAGGACCAGGCCCCTTTTTGCAATTCGGCACTGCGTCGTTTTAACTAACAATTGCGCGGTCGTGCGACGTGGCTCCAAAACAAAATTGGCGTCCTTTTTTTCCCACAAATAGAGCTTTCTTTTGGTGGTATTTGATCGCCCCTGCGGTTTTTATTTTTTGCGCTATAAACAAAAATAGAGCGACAATTTTGAAAAAAATGCAATATTTTTTACTTTTTGCTATAATAAATATCCCCAAAAAATATATAAAAAAACATTTTTTTTTTCCTCAGTTTGGGCCGATACGTATTCTTCTACATATTTTTGGTAAAAAAAATCGCAATTAGCGATTATTGATTAGTTTGCGCAAAAGTTATAGCGTTTACAAAATAGGGGATAGTTTTATAGCATTTTTATTAATATTTTTTTTTTTATTAGTAATGGCGGCGATCAGTGATTTTTATTGTGACTGCGACATTTTGGCGGACACATCGGACATTTTTGACACATTTTTTGGGACATTTGTCATTTATACAGCAATCAGTGCTATTTAAATAGCACTGATTCCTATGTAAATGACAGTTGTAGTTAGGGGGTTAACCACTAGGGGGCGGGGAGGAGTCAGTGTGACGTGTTGTGTTTTTTTTACAGTAGGGGGGCGTGGCTGTACGTCTGACGTCATTGATCGGCGTTCCCGATGACAGGGAACCGCCGATCACTGACAGTCAGTGTAGGAAGCGCGGGGAGAGGTTTGTTTACATAGACCTCTCCCCGTTCTTTAGCTCCGTAACCCGATCGCGGGATACCAGCGGCGATCGGGTCCGCTGGTCCCGCGGCCGGGGTCACGGAGCTCCCGACCGGGTCGCGAGCGCGCCGCTAGCGGCGCGCGCGCGACCCACGGGCAGGCACATGCACGATCACGTACAGGTACGTGATTCTGCCTGCCCGTGCCATTCTGCTGACGTATATATGCAGTGGCCGGTCGGGAAGCGGTTAAGGGGTAAATCCTTCCAGGGCTGAATTGGTTAAATAGATGTTAAAATGTGTTCCTAGGAGACATATTCTCAGAGATAAAAATTTGAATTTTAGAGGACTGATATTCAGTAATGATTTTACAAGTCATTTAATAAGCATTTGCTTAGTGCTAACTGGCAGGGTAATCTAGAAAGAAGGCTAAAAAGTTTTAGTCTTGCATAGCAAGTGTAAGAGCTACAAATGCTAACTGTTAATACTTTTAATTATTTTTATTAATTTAACATGAATGTTTATAAACAACCACTCTCTATCATTTGGGTTCTCTATTGCTAAAATAGAGTTGAGTGAAGTGAACATAAATACAGTATCTAAAAATATTCAAGAGATTTAATTGGATAGTTGGTTAATTTATTATGAGCAGTTAAATGGAGCCTGTAGTATATATAAGCGTTATTTAAACTTGAGGATATATTTATCATATAATACATGATTTTTGGGTCAGTCATCCTCAAACGAAAGGCGGAGGAGCGCAAGGTCTTTAACATCCACCAGCTCTGTGATGTCGTCATAGAAAAGTGGAAAAGGACTCCAGTGGCAACCTGTGAAGCTCTGGTGAACTCCATGCCCAAGAGGGTTAAGGCAGTGCTGGAAAATAATGGTGGCCACACCAAATATTGACACTTTGGGTCCAATTTGGACATTTTCACTCAGGGGTGTACTCACTTTGGTTGCCAGCAATTTTAGACATTAATGGCTGTGCGTTTAGTTATTTCGAGGGGACAGAACATTTACACTGTTATACAAGCTGTACACTCATTACTTTACATTGTAGCAAAGTGTAATTTCTTCAGTGTTGTCACATGAAAAGATATAATAAAATATTTACAAAAATGTGAGGGGTGTACTCACTTTTGTGAGATATTGTATATGCATCTAACTGTATATTTTAGCTTTCCAGTGGAGAACATGGAATCTGTTTTAACAAAGATTCAGCATTTAGATGGTTAAACAAATACTCTTTACCAGATACATGTTCATCATATTATAAGCAGGTGACTGGGGAACGTTCTCTAAATGTCTATGGCATAGGCATTTTGCAGTACCTTATTGAATACATAATGATGTAGCATGATGGATTAAATTTAACTCTACCATATAACCAAAAAAGAATCAACCTCGTATGACTGTTACTCTGCTGGAATAGCCAATATGTTAAGAGGATCACTATTATCTGGAACAGAAATGTGACACCATTTGATTTGTGCTCATGTGTCCCCATTTTTTTTTACTCTTACTTTATTAAATCAGTGCAAAGATCAGGCTCATTATGACTATTACAGAGCTACTAATAATGATGTGGAGAAAATGATGTTATTGATGCAGTAAAAGCTTTTTATAGAGGCAGTTTCATTGACACTGATTTATATTTTGTGCAATTGTGCATGAACTTTTAGTGACCCACCATTCCTCAAACAGGTCACTGTTTGGTCTTTTAGCATATCTTAAAACAAAAATGTAAACACAAAACCTAGAAACTGAATGACCTATGTATAATATATTTCCCAAAAACCTAGTTTCCTTTATTCAGTTCTGGTCATGAGTTACAAGCTACATTTGTTAAAAATAAAAAGTACCTAGAAAATGATTTGGGCAACACAAGACCCATATCCAAAGCCCTGAAGAATGTATTCAATAAGGTACTGCAAAATGCCTATGCCATAGATATTTAGAGAATGTTCCCCAGTCACCTGCTTATAATATGATGAACATGTATCTGGTAAAGAGTATTTGTTTAACCATCTAATTGCTGAATCTTTGTTAGAACAGATTCCATGTTCTCCACTGGAAAGCTAAAATATACAGCTAGATGCATATACAATATCTCACAAAAGTGAGTACACCCCTCACATTGTAAATATTTTATTATAGCTTTTCATGTGACAAAACTAAAGAAATTACACTTTGCTACAATGTAAAGTAATGAGTGTACAGCTTGTATAACAGTGTACATTTTCTGTCCCCTCAAAATAAGTCAACACACAGCCATTAATGTCTAAAGCGCTGGCAACAAAAGCGACTACACCCCTGAATGAAAATTTCCAAATTGGACCCAAAGTGTCAATATTTTGTGTGGCCACCATTATTTTCCAGCACTGCCTTAACCCTCTTGGGCATGGAATTCACCAGAGCTTCACAGGTAGCCACCGGAGTCCTATTCCACTTCTCCATGACGACATCACGGAGCTGGTGGATATTAGAGTCCTTCAGCTTCAGGTCCTCCACCTTTCATTTGAGGATGCCCCACAGATGCTCAATAGGGTTTAGGTCTGGAGACATGCTTGGTCAGTCTATCACCTTTACCCTCAGCTTCTTTAGCAAGGCAGTGGTTGTCTTGGGGTGTGTTTGGGGTCATGTTGGAATACAGCCCTGCCGCCCAGTCTATGAAGTGAGGGGATCATGTTCTGCTTCAGTATGTCACAGTATATGTTGGTATTCATGGTTCCTTCAATAAACTGTAGCTTCCCAGTGCCGGCAGCACTCATGCAGCCCCAGACCATGACACTCTCACCACCATGCTTGAGTGTAGGCAAGACACTGTTTGCAAGCTTTCTTGTGCATCATCTTTAGAAGAGGCTTCCTTCTGGGACGACAGCCATGCAGACCAGTTTGATGCACTGTGTGGCGTATGGTCTGAGCACTGACAGGCTGACCCCCCACCCCTTCAACCTCTGTAACAATGCTGGCAGAACTCATATGTCTATTTCCCAAAGACAACCTCTAGATATGATGCTGAGCTCAACTTGTTTGGTTGGCGAGGCCTGTTCTGAGTGGAACATGTCCTGTTAACCACTCTATGGTCCTGGCCACCGTGCTGCAGCTCAGTTTCAGGGTCTTGGAAATTTTCATATAGCCTAGTCCATCTTTATGTAGAGTAACAATTATTGTTTTCAGATCCTCAGAGAGTTGCTTGCCATGAGGTGCCATGTTGAAACCTCCAGTGACCAGTATGAGAGAGTGAGAGCGATAACACCAAATTTAACACACCTGCTCCCCATTCACACCTGAGACCTTGTAACACTAATGAGTCACATGACAACGGGGAGGGAAAATGGCTAATAGGGCCAAATTTAGACATTCTCACTTAGGGGTGTACTCACTTTTTTTACCAGCGGTTTAGACATTAATGGCCGTGTGTTGATTTATTTTGAGGGGACAGTAAATTTACACTGTTATACAAGCTGTACACTCACTAGTTTACATTGAAGCAAAGTGTAATTTCTTCACTGTTGTCACATGAAAAGATATAATTAAATATTTACAAAAATGTGAGGGGTGTACTCACTTTTGTGAGATATGTATATTTGAACACAGGCACAATTTTCATACTTTTGGCTCTGTATGCCACCAGAATAAAATAAAACAAAACAATGCAAATGATTTTAAAGTGCAGACTGTTAGCTTTAATTCAAGGGGTTGAACGTAAATATCAAGTACACATTTTAGGAACTGCAACCATTTTTATATACAGTCCCCCCATTTTCAGGGGCCACAAATGTAATTGGACAAATAAATATAATCATAAATAAAACATAAATTTTTAATATTGTGTTGAGAATCCTTTACTGGCAATGACTGCCTGAAGTCTGGAACCCAAGCACATTGCCAAAGACTGGGTTTCCTCCTTTCTGATGCTTTGCCAGGCTCTAACTGCAGCTGTCTTCAGTTGTTCTTTTTTTGTGGGTCTTTCTCCCCTTAGTTTTGCCTTCAGAAATTAAAATGCATGCTCAATTTGGATTGACATGACCATTGCAGAATATTTCACTTCTTTTCCTTCAAAAGCTCCTGGGTTGCTTTTGCAGTGTGTTTTAGATCATTGTTCATCTATACCGTGAAGCACCGTCAAATCAACTGTGCTGCATTTGGCTGAATCTGGGCTGACAGTATATTTCTAATCACTGAAGAATTCATCTGGCTGCTTCTGTCTTCTGTCACATCATCAAAAAAAACACCAATGACCCAGTGCAACTGGAAGCCATGCATGCCAATGCCATCACACTGCCTCCACCATGTTTTCCAGATGACGTTGTGTGCTTTGGATCATAAGCTGTTCCAAGCCTCCTCCACACTTTTTTCTTCCTGTCATTCTGGTACAGATTAATCCTAGTATAATCTGTCCAAAGAATGCTTTTCCAGAACTGGTCTGTTTTTTTTTAGATTTTTTTTTTTGCAAAGTCTAATCTGACTTTTCTATTTTTGAGGCTTGCGAATGGTTTGCACCTTGTGGTGGACCCTCTGTATTTGCTCTCGTGAAGTCTTCTCTTGATTGTAGACTATGACAATGATACGCCCACCTCCTAGAGTGTGTCCTTCACTTGTCTGGATGTTGTGAATGTGTTTTCCTGTACCATAGAGAGGATCCTGCGATCATCCATCACTGTTGTCTTCTGTGGATGTCCAGGCCTTTTTATGTTGCTGAGCTCACCAGTGTATTCTTCTTTCCTCAGAATGTACAGAATGTACCAAATAGTTGATTTGGCCACTCCTAACGTTACTGTTATCTCTATAATGGATTTGTTTCATTTTTGAAGCCTTACATTGGCTTGTTTCACTTGCATGGACATCTCCTTTGAACGTATGATGTAGGTTCACAGCAATAGCTTCCAAATGCAAATACCACACTTATAATCAACTCCAGACCTTTTACCTGCTTAATTGATGAAGAAATAATGAAGGCGTAGCCCACACCTGGCCATGAAACAGCTTTTAATTCAATTGTCCGATTACTTTTGGCCCCTTGAAAAAGGGGAATGGCTATTCTTAAGAGCTGTAATTACTAAACCCTTCCTCTGATTTTGATGCACATACCCTCTAATGAAACTTGAGAGTGTGCACTTTCAGCCCATGTCCATTATATAACTATAGCTGGAATATGTTTTGGTAAATACCTGAAAAAAACTAAAATTGTGCCTGTGTCTAAATATATATGGACCTAACTGTAGCTTATAATTAGGTCACTGTGTCAATGAACGTGTCAAACCTTTCCCACTGTACGAAATACAGTATTAAGAAAAAATCCTGAATTTATCATTTACAAATCTGACTAGAGTAAACTCTGATCCAGCTGTCACCATTGGTTAATGCCCTTTGGTAATGGTCATTGAGCTTTCCACCTTTTTCACAAATAAGGGTAGTCATGAATTATTAATAAACAATTGATTTATCAATGGAAATGGAATGCCCCAGATCTATATTTTAGTATTTTGTTCAATGCAAATTCTTGCAAAACTGTTTCAGGATAAAGATCTGCCACCTATTTAAAAATCAAAACTTATAAATGTATGTAAGAACCATATAAATATTCTACATCTAATTCAAACACCTAATTATTACTTAGACATACGATTCATTTTGAAATAAACCTTTTTAAAAATATGGTTGAAATTGTGACCAGAAATATAATTTTACACAAACTTACAGATAAATATAAATACTTTACTTGAAAAATACACAGATATTTTCTAGAGTTCTGAATCTTAATAAGCAATGAAGACATGAAATGACCCTTGTTTTTTCTAAGAACACAGCATTCTAATTTGAAGCTGCTATACCAATTACAAGCCTCCATGGACCAGTTCAAAGTGATACAATCAACTCACACTAGGATTAGAATGTGTCGTAGGGAGACCACATGGGAAAGCAAACACAAGCAAACCTTACAGGTTTTTGCCTTTAAATGGTCCTTAAATAGCAGTGGTAGCCACCTCTCTGCCACTTAAGTATTGTTTCCATAAATCATAAAAATACAGTGAGACAATATGGTTCCATGTACATTAGCAGTTACATTGCAGCCTCTTGGCCTTTTCATAGTCTACCTTGCATTTTCAAATAAGGCAAACTAATATAACATTTAGAAAACACAATTCAGCTCCCAAATGATATCTTCTTAAATCCAGTAATATTTTCAGATGCATATCACAAGAATCCACAAATTAAAAAAATGCATATGCCTATATTCTTTGTTTCTAAATACTGAGAAGAAATTACAGTTTTTTTTTTGTGCTGGTTATTCTAATCTATATATTTTATGAATCAGATGTAATAGGAATACAATATGAATCAACAGTAGAAAAAAACAGGATAGTACCAACTAAATACATGAACAGAATAAATTGTTAGTGACTTTCAATCTTGGAACAAAGATGACCCAACATACTAGCCATATAGAGAATAAAAAAAAAAAATGTACCAATAAAAAAAAAAATGCACACTGCTAAGCAATACTGAGAGATGACAGGAGAAATAGAAAATACTCTATGATGAAAACTGATATTATTTTTGCAATTTGTGAATAAACAGTTCCACAGGTAAGCTATCTGCACAGATGAGATATTTTATACAGACAACTTGGCTGCAATGCTGCCCTTGTACAAATCTCTTAAAATCAAAATAGTAGGTACAAATACAGTTGTAGTACTTGAACTTTAAAAACACACACTTTAAATATATAGACAGGGTCTCTTTAAGCTCACTAAACTCACAGCTGTGCAAGTGAGTTTAATATATCCCTAGCTTAAAAATAAGAATGGGGTATAATAGCTTATAATAAATATATATACAGGGGGTCCCCTACTTACAAACATCCGACTTACAAACGACTCCTACTTACAAACGGAGGGAGACAACAGGAAGTGAGAGGAAATCCACCCCTAGGAAGGGAAATTCAATCCTATAAGAGTTAATATGGGATAAAGGTGTCTCCACTGATGCTTTATCACCAGTCCATGCTTCCCTAACAACCCAAAATTTTCAAAATCCAATTGTCATTGGGAGAGAAGGCGAGGTGAAATCTTCTGAACAGGGGAACAGACAGCAAAACAAATGTTACAGGGGTGATAACCCTTCTCTATGTTATCTAAAAAAATTAAAAATAGATTTTTTGGCTGGAGCTACACTTAAAAAATGTACCTGTTCCGACTTACAAACAGATTCAACTTAAGAACAAACCTACAATCCCTATCTTGTTTGTAACCCGGGGACCCCCTGTATATATATATATTTTTTAAGTAATGTGTACATTCAAAATGCTTAAGCCAGTTAGCAAGTACTGGGCAATAAATTCAGTCTCAGATGTTTCTGACATCTCAAAACAACAGGGGGCCTCAGTATCATACAGCAACTGTCCATTATATAAAGGGATGTGCCTAACTTGTGTTGCTCTGGCCTTTTAGCTCTGCAGGCAAAACATCTGGCAGATGGAAAGGAAAAACCTTTGTAAACTATTACCAAGACTAGAAGCTTTACACAAACTTGCCCTATCATATGTCTTTTTCCTGTGGTGTTCAGAACATACCCCCCACCCCATGGCGTGCAGGGAACCTAGATACCTCTCCTATCTTCAAATGTTATGGGCACCAAAGGATGTCGCCTGCTTATTTATTCTTGCCTATAGCAGAGGGGCTGAGGTCTTTTACTAGTCTATCTGCAATGGCTAAACGTGGTTAATCTATTACTACCACTTTACCATTTTATTCCCACTGACCACTATCGTTGTGGTGTTTTTTACTTATACTTACTGCCAACCAAGGGGCATTTTTTCACTCACTCTGACCTCCATTGCCAATTTTACTCCCAATTACCACCAATACAGGGGCATTTTTACTTCCAATGATGTAGGGTTTAACCACTTGAAGACCAACCTTTTCTGGCACTTTTTGTTGAAATCAGTATTTTTTGCTAAAAAATAGGGCTACAGAGGAGGTCTAGCTCTAGAATTAGTGCTCTCACTCTAATGTTCATTGCGATACCGCATATGTGTGGTGCGAACACCGTTTACATATGTGTTGCTTCTGTGTGCGAGCATGGAGGAATGGGGGAGCTTTAAATATTTTTTTCTTGTTTATTTTATTTTTTATTTATACACTGTCCCTTTAATTTTTTTATAGTTTTGATTGTAAACATCACTTGTAATAGAAATAAAGATGACAGGTCCTCTTTATGGAGAGATCGGGGGTCAAAAAGACCCCAAATTTCTCCTTCAACTTTAAAAGCAAAAGATCAAAAAATAATATTTTTTGTGACCAGCCAACTGCACCGCTGCATCTTTTTTCAGGTTCATCAGTGGAATTAGTAAGCCCAAGAAAAATCGATGAGGTGCACTTTCATGAAGCCAGCCACCGGCTGAAAAAAAACACTGGGGTTATAACTGATCAGGGCTTCAGCCATAACCCTGGTAAACCACTTGCAAAGCGCAACGTATGTAAACGTATTGCAGTCAGCAACCACTGACACAGGGGGATTTTTTATTCCCACAATCACAGTCTGGTCTCCAAACACTGTGGTGGACGGTGAACTAACCCTTTATTTTAAACATTTAGGGGCGCCTAATCTAAAAGATCCTGTGTGACTCTAAACAGATCTCAAATCCAGATATGTTTATGCACAATCCTCATAACGTGAAACAAAACTTCCATAACCTCATCTGAGTGCACTAAATCATCTTTTATTTGTGCCTCATCCCTCTTCCAGACATTGCAGCTTAATGGGAGGATTTTAGCAGTCGTGGCAGCGCTATCAATCCAGAAAGCAGTTGTTAGTGCTAGGTGTTGCCAGCTACTGTTTGGAGAGATACAAGCTTTTGACGCAGCAGTGAGAATGCTGATTCTAGATTGTGAGCTCTAACGAGCAGGGCCCTCTGATTCCTCCTGTATTAAATTGCAGTGTAACTGTACTGTCTGCCCTTAAAGCGCTGTGCAAACTGTTGACGCTATATAAATTCTGTATAATAATGAAAATATTAATACCCACACTTCCTGCAATTATGTCTCATTCCACTGTATTGCAGGCAGGCATAGCCTATGTGAGGATAACAATGCTACCCTGAGTTTGGTAGCAGTGCAGCATCATTATCACCCTACGGCCCCTTTCACACTGGGGCGTTTTTCAGGCAGTACAGCGCTAAAAATAGCGCCTGTACACCGCCTGAAAAAAACGGCCCCATTCACTCCAGTGTGAAAGCCGGCGGGCTTTCACACTGGAGCGGTGCGCTAGCAGGACGGTAAAAAAAGTCCTATACCGCTCCTACCCATTGATTTCAATGGGACCGCCGCAAAGCGACGCTACGGCGGCGCTATGGCGGCTCTACGGCGGCGCTTTGCGGGGGGGGTTTTAACCCTTTTTCTGCCGCTCGCGGGGGGTAAAACCTCCCTGTGAGCGGCCGAATACCGCGGCTAAAGCGACGGTAAAGCAGCGCTAAATATAGCGCTGCTTTACCGTCGCTGCGGCTCCGGCCCCAGTGTGAAAGGGGCCTAACAAAGAAAACTTCATTAGCTGGACTTCACTGGCAGGTTCAACAGTTATTTGTGAGACTTTGGAGGGGGACTAAGAGAAAACTGTAAGTGCAGATGAGCATTTTTTTTTATACTTTTTTCATAGTTCTACATTAAACATAGCACAGTGGAAGGCATGTGGTCTGTTCATTCTTCCTTTCTGTCATTTTTGTGTAATGATATGATGAGCATTCCACAATCTCTGAAGTCATGGTGATGAGGTTCCTCCAGCCCTGAGGCTTGTTCTTATGACAGGCTCTCCATTGAGCTCACTTGTCATATATTGCTTATATACAGATTACAGGAAATACAACCTATGACAAAAGTGATGTCCTTGGGCCTACTCTATTTTTTTGTGCACATGAACCTTAAATGTAAAATTCATGAACTTTTACATTTAAGAGACTGGCAAGACAGGAGGGGTCACTCCTATATTTATAGAGAAACTCCCACTGTAGGACCCCCTAATGGCTACTCAAGGTCATTGTTGTATGAACTGTCACAGCCCCAGGCCTAAGAAAACACCTGGCAGCATACCAATATATACAATGTAAAATCAGTTGCAAGTAAGGACAAGCCTTGCCACAATGTTCCCACAGATTTTACCCCAGTGCTTTAGCCGTTACTTTTGCATAAAATTGACATTTAAGTACAGTATTACAAGTCTCCTTGATCATGCAGAGACCTAAAAAAAAGTGAACTTTCATTTCATAAACAGTTTTGACATTGAAGAATAAAAATGTTGCCTTAGGCTTTTTTTAATTCATGAAGAATTTATATCAGGATATAATTTAGTTGATCTACCCCGCAAAGTCCTCTAAAAGGGTTAGTAAATTCAAATAGATTATTTATGTATTCCAGTGAAATTCCAATGGAACTTAATGTACGGAACACAGCTCACTTCATCTGGCATTGTAGCCTATGTAAGAGAAACAAGTGCAGTTATATTCTGGTATGAGCTTCAACAGTCCCTACACCCCTGGAGTACCATTGGAGACAGTGATGAACTGTGGTCTCAATTCCCTTATTAGCTGTAAGACCTAAAAATTATATGTGCAATTAAAAGGCAAAATGCTGATATTACTCATAGGAAGCCCTTTGTACATTAGCAAGGTACAAAAGTCTGCTGACACTTTGTAACAGGGATAGTCAGCAGGGCCGAAGATTAATAGGGCATCATAAATTTGCAGAGTGAATAGGAGTAGAATAAGCATGTTGTGCTGCAGATAAATAAAGGGCATGGTCAGCCTGACAAAGCGCTTAAAGGGAAATGTGATGTTGCAGTAGCCTGTGCGTATACAGAGACTCTTCTATGGTTATTAAGAACCGGATTCTTTAATAAAAGGTCTTTATTACAATGGAATTGCATACCAATGTACAAATAATAATGGGAAAATACTTTCATTAAAACTAGTGAAAATAAACATTGTTTAAAAAAAAAAAGAGAGAGATGATTTTTTTTGTGGCTTTTTTTGGCTATATAATAAGTATATTAAATAAGGCCAAGTCTCATTTAGTAGGGAGAAATCTTCCAAAAAGGTTATCAGCAATAATTGTATTACATATGCAAAAAAAAAAAAATATATACATATAATATATATATATATATATATATATATATATATATATATATATATATATATATATATATATATATATATATATATATATATATATATATATATATATATATATATATATATATATATATCTCGATACATATCTCTTTCTTTCATGGCATTGTATTGGCCTAAGATTTTTCTGGCTAACCCTTCTCCTTTCTATCCAAAAATAAACACAAAGGTTTGTTTTGAGTTTGGGGTGTGCAGCATACACCTTTTGCTGGACAATCTTTGGAGCTGCACTATATACACAGGACATTACGACTGCATTGCTGTGTGCCTCACCAGCCACTAGAAAGTTTTTTTTAATTTCTTTTTGCATTAGGCCTTAAAAAATCTAGTGACAGAGAGTATTTCAACTTCTGCAGTCAAACTGAGATAACGCTTAGTTTATACTTCCTACATGTTCTCCTTCACATAATATAACATAAAGACCAAGTTCTTCTTAAAAAAAAAAAATGTACATACTGTATTTTTGTAGGTAAAAAAATGTGCATTTTTTTTTTCTGAAGCCTGCAAAGTATTGTACTTGTGATCAGTAGATCACAGATGCAATGTCAGACTCCTGCAGAATCTTTGTATAGCTGTCTGCCCATACCTCCCATAAGGGCAGGCAGTTACTGGATAGCAGGAAGATCAATAAATGACTAAATTGCTCATCAGTGCCCTTGCAGTCAATTGAGAACTACAAGCCATCTGGCAGATGACAGTTGTAGTCCTTTAATTCCCATGGCTGTGTGGGCGGAGCCTTGCATGGCAGCACTCTTTTAAAAATGTGACAGTGAAATGGAGAAGATCCCCCACCCACTGTCACAGTGGGGGATCAGAAGGGTGCAGGCAGGTGCTCTTTGGTAACATGTTACATGCCATATCCTAAATACAGGCGTAAAATGTAACATGCTACCAAAGGTGAACATATCCTTTACAAAAATAAAAAAATTGAATTACCACTTTAAATGCTCTTTTCTGATAACTCAGCAATGAAAAATCTTACTTAGTTCTTTTTATTTATAAGGGTACTTAGGAGCTTTGCTTGCCATAATGAACCCTGCCTGTACTGCGCCGGCAGGTCTCACAGGAGTACTTTAAATCCCCAGGAATTCAGCAGCTTGCGGGAGCCCAGGAGATTGTGGAAAAAGGAGGAAAAGGATCCCACATCTGCATCTGAGCATGGCAAGGAATAGAGAACTTCATATATTTATATTGTAGATGAAGTTTAAACACACTCCTATGGAGGCGCCATCCCTGTTAAAACCACAAAACAGAATTATATTACTGGTGCACCCTCGTAGGGGAGAGGAATGGCTAAAAAAGGGAATTTACATGTGCCTCAATGGGAACAAGAAACTACCATACCAATAAAATTCTAACTCTTTATTGCAAAGGTTAAAAAACTCAGAATAAAAACTGTGCAGTACATCACGTTAGGCCATATCAATTAATCATATCCACAGTTATAGTAAAACATGTTGGGATATTTCAAACAACATCAGTTTATATCATATAGATCTTGTTGAGCAAGAATGCTGGATCCACTTGTTTCGCTCACTATGCTTCTTCAGGATCCACCCCGATTTACAAAGCTGATATGGCTGTATAAACTGAATTACAGGCGTAATCAGAAAAAAATCATATATTACAAAAACATCATAACATAATTATATTACACTTAATTCACCAAAACATATCACAGGGGTGATGGAAAGAAGAAGAAAAAAAAAGGGGGTGATACAACCCCAATTTCTGAACCATTCTTCCCTCCACTCCCCCCAATAATTTTTTCTGATTACTCCTGTAATTGAATCTATACAGCCATATATATCATCTTTGTAAATTGGTGTGTATCCTGAAGAAGAGCAGTGAGCCAAACATGTTGATCCAGCATGCATCTTTACCAAGGTCTATATCAGGGGTCTTCAAACTACGGCCCTCCAGTTGTTCAGGAACTACAATTTCCATCATGCCTAGTCATGTCTGTGAATGTCAGAGTTTTACAAGGCCTCGTGGGATGTGTAGTTCTGCAACAGCTGGAGGGCCGTAGTTTGAGGATCCCTGGTCTATATGATATAAACTGATGTGGTTTGAAATATCCCAGTATGTTTCTATTATAACTGTGGATATGATTTATTCATATGGCCTAACGGGATATATTGTGCTGCCTTTATTGTGAGTTTTTAATCTATGTAATAAAGATATGATTTATTGATTGGCCTAACGTGATGTACTGCCCATTTTTTGTTGTGAGTTTTCAATCTTTGCAATAAAGAGTTTAGAGTGAATTTTATTGGTATGGTAGATTCTTGTTCATATTAAGGTGCATGTCAATTCCCATTTTTAGCTATTCTTCACCCCTACAGCTGTGCACCAGAAATGGAATGCTTTTTTTTTTTTGGAGAACTTCACTTCAGGGTACAATGCTTACTCACTGTGATGTATCTACAGTATGGAGAACAGGAAGTGAGTTAGGAGTACAGCTCTAAAGTATGGGGGAGAATTCTGCAGGTCAGAGTTCAACTGGGTGGGGCTAACAACGCAGCTTGAAATAACACTGCAGAGAACAGAAACATTTGTGACCTTACTGGATATTTGGCAGGATCAAGAGGTATGTTTTGAACTCATTGAACAGATATAAAAATTGATTACAATGGTTTAGTTAACAAAGCAAAAGGCAGTTAAGATTATATGTTTATTGTTGGGGTTTACATACATTTTAATAGTTATCGCATCCAGAGTCTCAGTGCAGTGTCCACTTCAGGTTAGAATTATGTTTTAAATATACACATTGTTAATATTATATACATGTTTATATTAAACCCTAATTTTACAAATAAACCTTTAATGCAAGGTGCTCCCAAGACAAATAATTCACAGAGGTTTATGAATTTTACAGAGAGAGCACAGCAGAAGTGTTTTCAGTTCAGATTCACTCTCTCATCTAAAAGGATGAAGCAGATAGGACAGAGGAGACAGACGAACCACTGCTCTGACCACGTGCTGTCACTGGCTACAGTGGGATTTTGTCAGCAGGCTGGCCAATGATTTATGGCTGAGACCTGCTGATTGCCTGTAGCCTAACACACAGGGCTCTGTAAACAGATCAGCGATCTGGCTGTTTCTTCTTCCTGCATAACAGGGAGAAAAAACAGCCAGATCTGTTAGTAAAAGCAGCACATTTTACACACATTACACTTGTTAGGAACACAGTTAACCCATTGATTGCATTCATTAATAAAGTGTACAGTATTATATTACTGTACTACAGTATTATATCTGATCACTGTATTAGTGTCACTATTAATGTCAGTTTCAGTTAGTCAGTTACCTCCCAGTAAGAGTGTGGTAGCACCAGGGGTGAGCTTGAGGAAGTAGCTGAAACCTGTTTGCTGTGCAAAACCCATTGTGGTGAAGAGGAGTTGCTGACAGTTGTCTGCTCCCGAGGAGGTTTCAGATCATACTGAGCCAAGGAGACAGGCAGTGGGAGAGAGAAGCGGATAGCAATTGATCTAGTCCTGGAAGGACAAAAAGCGATATTTGACTGAGCTTAATTGCAAGGTCACATATCATCAGGTGAGCTTACATCTGATGGGGGAGCACGATTGTATTATATAGACACAGATATGGAGCACCCAAAAAGGGCACTGAGTCAAGTATTTTAATAAATAAGAGCATATCACGGATGCAATGCATGCTAATAGACTATTTGTTGATCACTTCTATATATCATTTTTATGAATTTTGGTTTCTGTGGATCTATTCCTTGCATATAGTAAATTTATGCACTGTATGAATTGAAGATAAACACACCATTTTTTTCACTTGTAAGATATTCTTTGGAATGAATGATAACTCTATTAGTATGTCATGTTGATTTGTATATACAATTTGATTCAGTGTGCGGCGTATGGTCTGAGCACTGACAGGCTGACCACCCACCCCTTCAAACTCTGCAGCAATGCTGGCAGCACTCATACGTCTATTTCCCAAAGACAACCTCTGGATATGACGCTGAGCACGTGCACTCAACTTCTTTGGTCAACAATGGGGAGGCCTGTTCTGAGCGGAACCTGTCCTGTTAAACCACTGTATGGTCTTGGCCACCAGGCTGCTACTCAGTTATAGGGTCTTGGCAATCTTCTTATAGCCTAGGCAATCTTTATGTAGAGCAAAAATTCTATTTTTCAGATCCTCAGAGAGACCTTTGCCATGAGGTGCCATGTTGAACTTCTAGTGAACAGTATGAGAGAGTGAGAGCGATAACACCAAATTTAACACACCTGCTACCCATTCACACCTGAGACCTTGTAACACTAACGAGTCACATGATACCGGGAAGGGAAAATGGCTAATTGTGCCCAATTTGGACATTTTCACTTAGGGGTGTACTCACTTTTGTTGCCAGCGGTTTAATGGCTGTGTGTTGAGTTATTTTGAGGGGACAGCAAATTTACACTATTATAATACAAGCTGTACACTCACTACTTTACATTGTAGAAAAGTGTAATTTCTTCAGTGTTGTCACATGAAAAGATTTAATAAAATATTTACAAAAATTTGAGGGGTGTACTCACTTTTGTGAGATACTATATGTTTTTTTTTCTTTTTTTAGAATCATATCTACCTAGGTGGATTCAGCATCGGTCTGATGCTGCATCTGTCTCCCGCCGGCTCTAAGACTGAGAACTGAGAAACACTGTTGATGGCTCAGTTCTCAGAGCTCCCTGAGCAGAGAACTGGTGACTGTCGGTCACCACTGTCTGCCTTGCCCCCCCATACTCACAGAGAGGCTGAGCCCAGGCATGTGGACGAATCCCTTCTTCGTTGTTACGATCTTGCGCAAGTGCTGTCTGCTGAAAACGGGTCACAGAAGTGCAGAATGAACCACAGGAGAAGTACAGCAAAATAAGCTTTGGCTGTACGTCTCTTTTAAGATGCCATTTAGTAAAAGCCTAAACTAAGTTACTTTCACTTTAGCATTATTTGCTAAATACTGCTGACATTTCTTGTTAGAGGCAGGGCTGAAAGATCACATGACTTTGCGCTCAGACTTGGGCCTTGACTTACAATGTAAAGATCCAGAATGTAAAAATAACCAACAGATCCATGCTTATTCTCTGTTACTCTATATTGTGTTTATTTCGATAAAATGTGCGAGCACTGGCGGAACTTTTATTTTCTTTACATAAATTGAATCATTAAAGTTAGCATCATTTATATTTTTCTCTCTTTAAAATAGTTGTTAGTTCAGTCAATGAGATGGCAAAATGTCAGGAGATATAATTTCTCCATTCACTGTGTCAGTAAAAACAGGAAGGAATATCACGTTTCTACACAGCCGAAGGGACAGATCTGTTTACTTCAATGATTTAATTGATTTGCTGAGATCACTCAGATGCAGGGTCATGGAGCATTTTCTTTAACTGACAGAAATACAGCCCCTGACAGGCTTCTTAACCCTTCTGGATGTATTAGAATTGCAGAGGCTGACAGAAGAGTGCAGCTTGGACCAACAGAACAAAGGTACCAAGTATGAACTCAGGTCATGTCAATAAAGTCAATGGTAGCATCCAATATCACTGACAAACTGCAAGCTGGTAAGTCTTACATTTTAGATGTTATTTACCTCAATAGTGCCATACAAAAGAATATTCAGTATAAACCTAAATATTTTTCCTGTGCTGTATAATTCTTATAAATGAAGGATGTTTGTACAGTTATACTGTATATGTTCAGTAATATACTGTAAAGAATATTTCATTGATAGAAAGATATATTATAAATAATCGGGCAAGGATCTGTGGAAAGGCAAGGCAGGTTACACCATAGGGCAGCAGAATATAGGTCTCATTCACACATGAATTTGGGGCTGACAATGATTTGTGGGAGATTCAGTGGGATTTCCTAAGGACAGCTTTGGCCATTTTGAACCAAAGAAGCAGCGGGAGGGGACGCTGTACCCTGAACCTGTAAACATTTTTAAAACGCCGCCTATGGAGATTTTTAGATACTGTCGTTTGGCGCCATTCCACGAGCATGTGCAATTTTAAAGTATGACATATTGGGTATCTAATTACAACATCTTTCATGTTTTACAAAAAAATGGGTAATCTATTATGTTTTTGTTTTAAATTCATTAGTGTATTTTTCCACAAAAATTGCATTTGATAAATCGCTGCACAAATACCGTTTGACATAAAAAATTGCAATGACCGTCATTTTATTTTCTAGGGAAGCCTTTTTGTACTAGGGTGCAAGAAGAGTTATGAGAATTGAGAGGTGTGCTAGCCTGCCAGCATCCTCAGGTCTGGCATGGATTTTAAGGGGAACCCCAACCCAAAAAAAAAAAAAACTGGCGGGCGTGGGGGTCCCTCAAAATCCATACCAGACCCTTATCTGAGCACGCAACCTGGCAGGTCACAGGAAAAGAGGGGGGACGAGCGAGCGCCCCCCCCTCCTGAACCGTACCAGGCCCCATGCCCTCAACATTGGGAGGATGCTTTGGGGGTCTGTCCAGCGCGACTTACAACACCACTTGGGGCAACTTACAATACCCCCAGGCCAGGCGACTTTAATTAAAAAAAAAAAAAAATGGGACAAGGGCCTCGTCCCCACAACCCTTGCCGGTGGTGGTGGGGGTCTGCGGGCGGGGGCTTATCGAAATCTGGAAGCCCCCTTTAACAAGGGGACCCCCAGATCCCGGCCTCCCCCCTTGTGTGAAATGGTAAGGGGGTACAAAAGTACCCCTACCATTTCACAAAAAAAATGACAAAAGAGTTAAAAATGACAGGAGGACGGTCTTTGACAATTCCTTTATTAAAGTCTTCTTTCATCTTCTTTCTGTTCTGGCCACATGCCCTCAACATTGGGAGCAACATGCCCCCAAAGCACCTTGTCCCCATGTTGATGAGGCAAGGGCCTCATCCCCACAACCTGGCCGGTGGTTGTGGGGGTCTGCGGGTGGGGGGCTTATCGGAATATGGAAACCCCCTTTAACAAGGGGACTCAGATCCCGGCCTCCCCGCCCTGTGTGAAATGGTAAGGGGGTACAAAAGTGCCCCTACCATTTCACAAAAAAAGTGACAAAAGAGTTAAAAATGACAGGAGACGGTCTTTGACAATTCCTTTATTAAAGTCTTCTTTCTTCTGGTCTTCTTCCTTTCTTCATCCTTCGGTTTCTTCATCTTCTTCCTCCATCTTCTTCTTCCTCCGATCCGCTTCTTCTTGCTCCGGTGTTCTCGTCCGGCATCCTTCTCCACGGCATCTCTTCTCGTACATATGGGAAGTGCTTTGTCCAGTCACATGTCCAGGGAAAAAATGCAATGCTAATGCGGCAAAAAAGCATCAAAAATGCAACGTACCGCAGCAAAAACACGACAAAGACACAGCAAAAATGCATATGTGTTTTTGCAACATAGCAGTGTGAAAGCATCCAAGTGGGAATCATCATCATATTTCATATTTATACATATTTATATATTTTTTGTTCAATTAAACCATTGTTGACACTCCCCTTAATTGCTTTCTGAGGACATCTCTTTGCCCTACCATTTTTTTATTAGAATCTATAATTGCTATTGGGGAGGTATCCCGCCCATGGAGCGAATTGGTCATCGTTCAAAATGTATTTGTTATTATTTTAAGTAGGGTGTATTCTAGGATTTTTATATCTAAGTTATTTCATATTTATACCCTAACTACCTCCCGTCTGCACTATAGCTGTACCACAGCTACAGCGCGGGCCTTAATAGCCGAGAGGGCGTCCATGAACGTCGTCCCGTGCATGAGCTGCATGCGCGACTGGCAGCTCAATGAGACTCAGCTGATCACAGAGTATCGGAGTATGGGGCCAATCCTGGCCCCTTACCATGTGATCAGCTGTTAGCCAATGACAGCTGACCACGTGATGTAAACAGAAGATAGGTAATCGTTTATTTTTTCCCTCACACTGACAGCGTGAGGAAAAAAAAAAAGCCGACCACCCGGCTTCTGTCAGAGGGACATTGGTTCCTAACACAGAGCGCCACCAGCGCCTCATCTGTGCTCACCAGTGCCACCTGCCAGGGCCCCCAGTGCCACCTGCCAGTGCATATCAGTGCTGCCTATCAATGCCCACCAGTGCCATCTGTCAGTGCACATCAGTGCTGCCTATCAGTGCCTATCAGTGTCACCTACCTGTGCCTATCAGTGCCCATCAGTGCCGCCTACCAGTGCCGCCTATCAGTGCCACCTATCAGTTCTCTTCAGTGTCACCTATCAGTGCCATTCAGTGCCATGCATCAGTGCCCATCAGTGCCACCTCTAAGAGCCACCTATCAATGCCCACCAGTGCCACCTATCAGTGCCCATCAGTGCTGCCAATCAGTGCCTCAGTGCCTCATCATCAGTGTCACATATTAGTGCTGCCTGTCAGTGTCATTTACCTGTGCCTATCAGTGCCTGTGCCTACCAGTGCCCATCAGTGCCCCTATCAGTGCCAACTATCAGTGCCACCTTTCAGTGCCCATCATTGACACCTTATCAGTGCCTATCAGTGCAGCCTATCAGTGCAGTCTCTCATTGCCCATCAGTGCACATCAATGAAGGAAAAAAATTACCTGTTTGCAAAATGTTATTTTAAACAAAAAATAAAACACCCAGCAGTGATTAAACTCCACCAAAAGAAATCTCTATCTGTGTGAAAACAATGCTAAAAATATAATTTTGGGTACAGGGTTGCATGACTGTGCAATTGTCATTCAAAGAGTGACAGCACTGAAAGCTGAAAATTGGCCTGGGCAAGAAGGGGGTTTAAGTGCCCAGTAAGCAAGTGGTTAATATATTTATTGTAATATGTTTTCATTAATTATTTACTTATCCAAATTTAAAAAATAAGGGTGCTGGGGCAGTGTATCTTTTAGTGGGAACTTTGCAGGTAGGTCTTTTGTATAGTATCTGGTACAAAATTATATAGATATTATAATAATTTTTGAACATGCATATCTCACATACATACCTGTAATCAAACAAAAGCAAGGACGATTAATGTTGTATACTACAATTTACTACAATTTTAATGACTATTCCCCCAAGCAATAAACACACATCCTTCCTCTAAATGCATGAAATACATGATTTAACTCCCAGCAGAATTCATTTAAAGTGTAAATTTCATGCAAACATTCAGTCATCAAAATAAATCTTAAAGCATGATCCTAAAGTATCAGCCAAAATACATAAAGAACCACAAGATACACAAGTGTAATGCAAAGTAGAACTATAAGAGAAAACATATAATTGATATCCTTCCTTTCCAGCAGCTTGGGCCTTGTACACATTTCACTATGGGCTACACCTTAATGCAGTGATGGCCAACCTTGGCACCCCAGATGTTTTGGAATTACATTTCCCATGATGCTCTGGCACTCTGCAGTGTAGATGAGCATCACTGCCTTAAAGCCTCAGTTTGACTTTAACTTTTTAGCTTATAAATATTCCCTGCAATCTCACTTCTCATGATGTTCCAATAAACCACCAAGACACCCTATTAGAGAGTTAGATAATGGGGCATTTGGGAACAGGTGGCTGTTGGCTGTTGGAGAAGACAGAAACAAAAAACAATTTGACCCTAAAAGCAGTACTTCCCTCCCTACCATTTACTGTAAATCACAGTACCACAACAGACTAAACTGTAAAACACGCATAAGTATAAGTAATGATTAAAGATAACAATACATTGCACAGTTTGAAGTATAGTAAATTATCTACTTGAACTAAATATGATTGTACATTCTCCAGAAGTTTTTTTTTTTTTTTTTTAAAGTGTGATACTTTTTCATAATTATGCACTCTTTAATCCTCTTACACATAAGCTAACTGGAAAAGTACTTCTTTTGGCCTTAGCTGCCATTCCAGAAAATGGCATGTTCTCTTCCAGACATCTGCCCCTGTCAACATGCTAGATTAGTGTACACCAAGCAAGGGCTCAATTAACCGCTATGTGACATTGGCACTTCTTTAAAGGCCCACAGAATATATGAAGAGCCAAAGATGGCAGCTGCCTTTGATCTGGTCCTGCCTTGTACAATGCTGCCAACTGGAGCAAATATCCATCTACCAGATATCACCTGTGGCTATCACTTCCTTTTCTGCCAAGTTCTTTTCTACCCATTTTTGTAAGCTAGCAAAAACTGCATCGGGAGAAGGTGGAATACAGAGGCAGGGGTTTGAACTGACTACATTAGCCTGATGCTTTTATGGACATTTCTTATTTGACGTTTTTGGATAGAAAATCCAACTTCTGTTCAGTGTCTTATGGAAGCATGCCTTACATGGTATATACTGTGAGTGTGTTTTGTTGCTGCTTTTCACTTGTTTATGATGTGTGGTGTTCAAAACTGTAATTCTTTTTAAAGCATATTAACATAACATAATTGATTTACTGTATTTAGGGACAAATGCAGATACAGCTACACTTATATTGTACTGTGGCCTTCCCTCAACCACATCTTCTTCTTCCCCCAACCTTTCCCGCAAGCTAATACTCCAAATGGCAGAGCCAATTATCAAAATCTTCTGGGCTAAGCAAGTGATCTTCACATGGAAACTTTGATACTTTGTTACAAATTTAACTTTGTCAGCCTCTGGTAGAAAACTCTATAGGAAAAATACCTGTTTTGTTAATAAATCATAATCCTTAATGGGACATACCCAACTGCAAGCAATGGGCTTTAAAATATTTATCATCTTCAAATGACTTCCATAGCACCTGGACCCACTTAAATCAGATGGATAAATACAGTGCAGTTACCCTGAAAGCTTTATTCCCCTTTTTTCCACTGAAATCGAACAAATGATCAGGCCAACAAGCTGGAAAGCCATTTGGTTCAAAAATATTGTTTCAGGTGCAAGTGTTCATTCTCTTAGACCCAAATTACTCAACTATTCTCCAGACATATGATCAAATATACCCCCTATGGTTCTTTTTGGAAAAACTGAATAGTAACCATGTTACTATAGACACCCTGATATTGATAATCCTCTATTTTGTTAATCCCCTAACAAAATATGCTGTATGGATTGGTGATAGGGTAATGTTTTCAAGCAAACAAATTTAATCTAATGCAGTTCATAATAATTTATTAGATTTCCTCTATGACTAATTATATACCATTGAAGTCTGTTATTAACTGTTAACATTGTGGACCTTATAATCACATGAGTATTTATGCAATTTTATTTATGAAATTTTGCTTCTGAATCTTCAAATAAGTTAACACTATCCTAAAATGAATTGTATTTATTAACTTCAAATCAATAGTAGGATAGCTTGCATATACCCAGTAGTGTTGAGATGATTTATTTTATGAATTTAAGCTGGCCTTAGATGACTCAGTTTTTTCGTTCGGCTGAATGGAAAAAAAACTGACCCTATTCCTCAATCTACACATTTGAGGTGAATTAGGGAATCCACCCTGCTATGTTATTGTATTATGACAGTGGGGAGGCTTCATCGCCCATCAGAATACATTGATCCACTGATCAGCGCGGCACACTATATCCTGGAGCACTAATCGGAAGAAATGTTGTTGTACAGACATTGATCAGTACTACAGCGTCCATACATGGATCGTCATTCAGCCAAGCCCTGCCAAATCAGCCAAATTTCTATCCATCTATGGAAAGTTATAGCCACTACAGTATATCTGTAGCACACAGTGAATAGCTGATGGTTGTTAAGGAGCGGGCCAGGAAGCCAGCTGCTGCGTCCTTAACAATGGAAGAGTCATCAGCTAAATGAAGAAAAAAAAACTTTGCCGGCAATAGAAAAATTTGAAAAAAACGGCATGGAGGGCCCCCCAATCTATACCAGTTCCTTTGGGTCTGGCATGGATTTCAGGGAAACCCCATGCCAAAGTAAAAAAAAAAAGAAAAACAGCATTGGGTCCCCCCAAAAGCGATACCAGACCCTTATCCGAGCATGCAGCCTGGCAGGCCAGGAAAGGGAGGGCACGAGTGAGCGCCCCTCCTCCTAAACCATACCAGGCCACAGGTCCTCAAAATGGAGTGTGCTTTGGGGCAGGGGGGCTCTGCTCACCAAACCAAAACACCTTATTGATGGGGACAAGGGCCTCTTCCCCACAACCCTGTGTGGCAGTTGTGGGGGTATGTGGGCAGGGAACTTATTGGAATCTGGAAGCCAATTTTAACAAGGGGCCCCCAGATCCTGGCCTCCCCATGTGAATGAGTATGGGGTACATTGTCAAAAAGTAATAAAAACACAAACACAGTTTTTGACAATTCCTTTATTAAAAGTAAAGAAACTATGTCCCCAATGTAGATCCATTGTCAATCACGACACCCGCCGCACCACCCAACCAGAATAAAAAAAAAAGATCTGCTTCGACGAAGGCTCCCACCGACTGCCTGTTCTGCCATCTGACAGTTCTTAAATAGGTAAGAGGCCAGGTCACCTGGCGATGTCACCGACCCAGTATGCACCAGTCGTTGATGTCACAAGGGGGTGGTGCCACCAGGTGACATTGCCAGGTGGCTCCGCTCCTTACCTATTTAAGAACTGTCAGATGGCAGAGCAGGCAGTTTGCAGTTAGCCTTAGTCACGGGTGGAGCTTTTTGGGTCTGGCGGTGGTGGCGGATGTCGTGATTGACGATGGATCTACATCGGGGGACATTGTTATTTATTTTTAATGAAGGAATTCTGTGTTTTTATTTATTTTTGGGACTTTTTTGTTGAATGAGTAGGGGGTTCCAGATTCTGATAAGCCCCCTGTCCACAGACCCCCACAACCATCGCCCAGGGTTGTGGGGAAAATGTCCTTGTGGGTTCAAGGTGCTTTGAGGGCATGTGGCTTGGTATGTCAGGGGCACTCACTCATCCCCACCCCCTTTCATGGCCTGCCAGGCTGCATGCTTAGATAAGGGTCTGGTATGGATTTTGGGGAGACCCCACGCCATTTAAAAAAAATAGTTTTTACATTTTGGCGCATAAATTGGGGGGCACCCCACACTGTTTTTTTTCCACATTTTGTATTGCCGGCATTCACCTGTCAGTGAGGAAGCCCGCTGACAGCTGATGACTCATTGTTCAGGATGCAGCGGCTCCTTACCAACCAGCTATTCACAAGCACATGTACTACAAGCGCCTCGAGGCGATTCAGTTCGCAGTTGCAGCGCTATACAAATCATTCATTCATTCATACCCTGGCAGAATTTATGATTTTCTTTTCAGAGAATATGAATGATAACACAAAATATTTTTTTTCACTCATGGTTAGTGTTTAGCTAAAGCCATTTATTATCAATCAACTGTGTTTACTCTTTTTAAATCATGATCACAACAGAAACTACCCAAATTACCCTGATCAAAAGTTAACATACCCTGTTGATTTTAGCCTGATAACATGCACACAAGTTGACACAAAGGGGTTTGAATGGCTATTACAGGTAACCATCCTCACCTGTGATCTGCTTGCTTGTAATTTGTGTGTGTGTATAAAAGGTCAATGAGTTTCTGGACTCCTGACAGACCCTTGAATCTTTCATCCAGTGCTGCACTGATATTTCTGGATTCTGAGTCATGAGGAAAGCAAAAGAATTGTCAAAGGATCTGCGGTAAAAGGTAGTTGAACTGTATAAAACAGGAAAGGGATATTAAAAAGATATCCAAGGAATTGAGAATGCCAATCAGCAGTATTCAAACTCTAATCAAGAAGTGGAAAATGGGGTTCTGTTGAAACCAAACCATGGTCAGGTAGACCAACTAAAATTTCGCCCACAACTGCCAGGAAAATTGTTCGGGATGCAAAGAGAAAACCCACAAATAACTTCAGGTGAAATACAGGACTCTCTGAAAACAATAAGGAGGCACTTGAAGAAAGATGGGCTGCATGGTCGAGTCGCCAGAAGAAAGCCATTACTACGCAAATGCCACAAAGTATCCCGCTTACAATACACCAAAAAGCACAGAGACAAGCCTCAAACCTTCTAGCACAAAGTCATTTGGAGTGATGAGACCAGAATTTAGCTTTTTGGCCACAACCATAAACGCTTCATTTGGAGTCAACAAGGCCTATGATGAAAGGTACACCATTCCTACTGTGAAACACGGAGGTGGATTGCTGATGTTTTGGGGATGTGTGAGCTACAAAGGCACAGGAAATTTGGTCAAAATTGATGGCAAGATGAATGCAGTATGTTATCAAAAAATACTAGAGGAACATTTGGATTCATCAGCCAGGAAGCTGCGTATGGAATGTACTTGGATATTCCAACATGACAATGATCCAAAACACAAGGTCAAGTCGACCTGTCATTGGCTACAGCAGAATACAATGAAGGTTATGGAGTGGTCATCTCAGTCTCCTGACCTCAATATCATTGAGCCACTCTGGGGAGATCTCAAACGTGCAGTTCATGCAAGACAGCCCAAGAATTTACAGGAACTGGAGGCTTTTTGCCAAGAGGAAGATAAAGAGCCTCATCCACAAATACCACAAAAGACTTCAAGCGGTCATTGAGTTAAAGGGGGCAATACACGGTATTAATAACTGTGATATGTAAACTTTTGATCAGGGTCATTTGCGTAGTTTATGTTGTGATTATTATTTAAAAAGAGTAAACACAGTTGATTGATAATAAATGGCTTCAGCCAAACACTAACCATGAGTGAAAGAAAAGTTTTTGTTATCATTCATATTCTCTGAAAAATGGCCAAGAAATCATAAATTCTGCCAGTGTAAACTTATGAGCACAACTGTATATGTCAGTTTTTCTGCAGCAGGTTCTATAAATGGTACAGATGCATTTACAGGCAGACTAATGCCGCGTACACACGTGCGGACTTTTGCCGGCGGACTTAGTCCAGCGGACAATCCCGCCGGACTTTCCAGCTGGGTCCTCTGGACTTTCCTAACGTGTGGACTTGCCCACACACGCACGGACTTCTCCGGCGGATAATCTGCCGGCCAAAAGTCTGCGGGACTTTTGAAAATGAACGGACTTGCCCACACACGGAGCAGTCCGTTCATTTAGAATGTAACTTCAGGTTACGTAGCTAGCGTAGGCAGTAAATGCCGCCGCGCTGGCTCCGTAAGCTGGCATGGATTTAAAGGGACTCCCCACGCCGAAAAAACGGCGTGGGGGTTCCCCCCAAATCCATGTCAGACCCTCATCCGAGCACGCAGCCTGGCAGGCCAGGAAAGGGGTGGGGACGAACGAGCGCCCCCCCTCCTGAGCCGTACCAGGCCGCGTGCCCTCAACATGGGGGGTGCCCTGGGGAAAGGGGGGCCGTGCGGCCCCCCCCACCCCAAAGCACCTTGTCCCCATGTTGATGAGGACAAGGGCCTCTTCCCGACAACCCTGGCCGTTGGTTGTCGGGGTCTGCGGGCGGGGGCTTATCGGAATCTGAGAGCCCCCTTTTATAAGGGGGCCCTCAGATCCCGGCCCCCCACCCTATGTGAATGAGTATGGGGTACGATGTACCCCTACCCATTCACCTAAGGTGTAAAATGTAAAGTAAAAAAAAAACACACACACTTTTGAAAAAATAGTTTATTGCACTGCTCCGGGGGTCTTCTTCCGTCTTGGGGGTCTTCTCGCCGGACTCCCCCGCCAATTACCAAGCTCTTTTACCAAGCGGGGGAAGTCCGGCTACCTTCTTCATCGTCGCCGCCGTCGTCTGGGGGTCTCGATCCGCCTTCGGGGTCTTCCGGGGGTCTCTTCTGTTCTTGCGGCGGTCGTCGTCTTCCGCGCCGCCGGCGCCGCCTTCATCTTCTTCTTGTCCTTCTTCTTGTTCTTCTTCTTCCGATGTTGACCCGACGCTCTCTCTGCCCAGAATGCCTGTGCCGCGCTGCGCTGGGACTTATATAGGGGCATGGGGACAGGGTCACATGCTCATGTCACATGGTGACCCCGCCCCCTTGTGTTGTCACAGTCCCGGAGGATGCTGGGACTGTGACATCGCAAGGGGGCGGGGTCACCATGTGACATGAACATGTGACCCTGTCCCCATGCCCCTATATAAGTCCCAGCGCAGCGCGGCACAGGCATTCCGGGCAGAGAGAGTGTCGGGTCAACATCGGAAGAAGAAGAACAAGAAGAAGGACAAGAAGAAGAAGAAGGCGGCGCCGGCGGCGCGGAAGACGACGACCGCCGCAAGAACAGAAGAGACCCCCGGAAGACCCCCGAAGGCGGATCGAGACCCCCAGACGACGGCGGCGACGACGAAGAAGGTAGCCGGACTTCCCCCGCTCGGTAAAAGAGCTTGGTAAATGGCGGGGGAGTCCGGCGAGAAGACCCCCAAGACGGAAGAAGACCCCCGGAGCAGTGCAATAAACTATTTTTTCAAAAGTGTGTGTGTTTTTTTTACTTTACATTTTACACCTTAGGTGAATGGGTAGGGGTACATCGTACCCCATACTCATTCACATAGGGTGGGGGGCCGGGATCTGAGGGCCCCCTTATAAAAGGGGCTCTCAGATTCCGATAAGCCCCCGCCCGCAGACCCCGACAACCAACGGCCAGGGTTGTCGGGAAGAGGCCCTTGTCCTCATCAACATGGGGACAAGGTGCTTTGGGGTGGGGGGCGCACGGCCCCCCTTTCCCCAGGGCACCCCCCATGTTGAGGGCACGCGGCCTGGTACGGCTCAGGAGGGGGGGCGCTCGTTCGTCCCCACCCCTTTCCTGGCCTGCCAGGCTGCGTGCTCGGATGAGGGTCTGACATGGATTTGGGGGGAACCCCCACGCCGTTTTTTCGGCGTGGGGAGTCCCTTTAAATCCATGCCAGCTTACGGAGCCAGCGCGGCGGCATTTACTGCCTACGCTAGCTACGTAACCTGAAGTCACGTGCTAAATGAACGGACTTGCCGATGAGCGGCAAGTCCGTTCATTTTCAAAAGTCCCGCGGACTTGCCTACTAACGGCGGGATTGTCCGCCGGACTGCCAAGTCCAGCGGATAATTTTAAAACCAAACTTAAAACTTTGGCGCCAAAAAGTCCGCTGGACTTTGGCGCCAAAAAGTCCGCCGGCGCCCACACACGAGGGGATTATCCGCTGGACTTCAGTCCAGCGGATAATCCCGCGGGATAGTCCCTTCGTGTGTACGCGGCATAAGGGGACCCCCCCCCGGTACTATATTTAAAGAAATTTCAAATTTTTATTTTTTCACTTTAACCACTTCGGCCCCAGGAGGATTTGCCCCCTTTATGATCAAAGCATTTTTTGCTATATGGCACTGCTTTGCTTTAACTGACAATAGACGTTGTGCCCAAACAAAATTGATTTCCTTTTTTTCCCACAAATAGACCTTTCTTTTGGTGGTTTTTGATCATCTCTGCGTTTTTATTTTTTGCTTTATAAACAAACAAAGTCCGGCAATTTTGAAAAAAAAAAAACTATTTTTTTTTTTACTTTCTGCTATAATACATATAAAAAAAAATGTATTCATCAGTTTAGGCCGATATATATTCTTCTACATATTTGTGGAAAAAAAATCGCTATAGGTGTATATTGATTGGTTTGCGCAAAAGGTATTGTGTCTACAAAGTACGGGATAGATTTAGGGACTTTTATTATTTTTTATTGTTTTTTAAGGCACTGGCAGAGGAGGGGTTAACACTAGGGGGCGATCAAGGGGTTAAGTGTGTTCCCTCAGCGTGTTCTAACTGTAGGGGGATGGGCTTACTGAAACATGACAGAGATCACTGTTCCCGATCACTGGGAACAGTAGATCTCTGACATGTCACTAGGCAGAATGGGGAAATTCCTTGTTTACATAGGCAGTTCCCTGTTCTGCCTCTCCTCACCGTGATCGCTGGCCATGGGCGGACATCGTTTTGCGCAGCGGTGCCACTCTGCCGACGTATATCGGCATGAGCCAGTCGGCAAGTGGTTAAGCATCATAAAATCACTGCTCCTATAAAAACAATAATTAAAACAAAAACATTTTGCATTGATACATGTCCCCCAGGGCCGTACCAGGGCCCCATACCCTTTTTATAGCCAATAACTTGCATATAAGCCTTCAAAATGGGGACTTTTGATTTTTCAAGTTTGGGTCCCATAGACTTTAATAGGGTTTGCGATTTGGGTCCAAACTTTTTTCATGTTCGGGAGTTCTATTGCAAACCGAACTGGGGGGTGTTCGGCTCATCACTACCTGTAAGTACAAGTCACCAAGCAGTGTTTACTACTGCTTTAAGGTAATAAAAAACATTTTTGACTTTAGAACCACTGTAATGCCCTGTACACATGGTCAGACATTCCGACGACAAAATCTGTCAGATTTTTTCCAACGAATTTTGGGCCAAACTTGTCTTGCATACACACGGTCGCACAAAGTTGTCGGAAAATCCGATCGTTCTGAACGAGGTGACGTAAAACATGTACGTCGGGACTATAAACAGGCCAGTAGCCAATAGCTTTCGTCTCTTAATTTATTCTGAGCATGCGTGGCATTTTGTCCATCAGAATTGTCTACACACGATCGGAATTTAAACGATCAGATTTTGTTGTCAAAATTTTAGGTCCAGCTTTTAAACTTTGTGTTTCGGAAATTCCGACAGAAAAAGTCAGATGGAGCCCACACACGATCGGATTTTCCGACAACACAATCCGATCGCCCATTTTCCGTCGGAAAGTCTGACCGCGTGTATAGGGCATTAGTGTTTTTTTTTTAGCAAGCACTGCTTCCTTAAAACAAAAATATGGAAGTTGAAAATGCTAATAATCTCATCTTCTTGTCCCAAATGATAAACAAATTGTTCAAATTTGTTTTTGGTGAGCCATGTGTGGCCCACCTAAGACTGGGTGTGAAGAGAAGTGGTAGGGAATATGCCTGTCTTTGAGCAAATGCTCAATGAAAGCCAATGAATGGGAATTTTTTTCACTTTAGACAAAGTATGATATCCTTGCAGCAAGTAAAGCACACATGTGGGATATTTTCATTATTGGGAGATGTTTTGTCACTGACCTTCTGTGAATGTAAAATAGTGACCTATAAATTGACGCCATTTGTGAGAGAAATGTCCACTTTAATTTCTGAGCCATCTTCTATTAACATTTGTAAAGAGAAACAGAGAAGAGACAATTTTACAATATACGACTCATTTAAAGCCCTGAGGTGTCTATTTTTATAGATGGAGTGCCTTTATTAGAGTTTTTAATCCTCAGTGGGTTAGAGTAATTAAACTTAGAGCATGGAATGAGAAAAAGCAAAATCCTTATTGAGCAGATTAAAACCTAATTCCAGTCACATTTGTTTAGTTGTGGAATAGAGTAGAGAAGAGTTACATTTTTTAGGTTTTTATTTCTGTCTGTGAATCCATTAAGGAAATGTTACCTCATTCCCTGTGACAACAGGGCAATAAATTAGGAGAACAGTTGATACTGGGGCAGGAATCTACAGAGAGCAGTAAAATCAGTCAAAATTCGAACTCCCACTTTACTAAAATATGTTTTTGCTTGTATGTTCACTAGAGGTTTCTGTCTTGGCAGGAAGTAATAGGAAATTTCTGTAAATTTCCTTAAAGTGGAGTTCCAATAAAAAAAAAAAAATAAAAGTCAGCAGCTACAAATACAAATACTGCAGCTGCTGACTTTTAGTAATCAGACACTTACCTGTCCCAGGGTCCAGCGATGTGGGGGAATGAAGCCCTGCTCGTCTCCCCCTCCTCTCTGCGGCGTCGGCATTGTCACTGTGGGCGCTTGGCTGTGGCTTCACAGCCAGGTACGCACTGTGCATGCGCGCTGTGACTGGCCAGGCAATCGTCTGGGACCTGTGACGCGTTCCAGCTGATTGCCGAGAGGGAGGGGGGAGAGGTAATCTCCCTTCCCGCGCCGCGGGGCGCCGTGGAGCCCCGGGAGGAAGTGGGAGCTGGAACCCTCTAACCACTGTGCAATGCTCTGCCACCACTGTGCAATTCTCTGCTCTCCCCCCCCCAAAAAATGACATTGCCAAATGTGGCATGTCAGGGGGTCACTTTCCCTTAAAGTGGAAGTTCAATTTTTGGGTGGAACTCCACTTAATAGACACAGTTGATAAAAAAAGCTGGTGGAGTCTCTAACCCTTCCCTACTCTAAAACATCTAAATAAACATCCTTGGTTGGAGTTGTATTTCACACTTGCACCATATCCAGTGTTAACCACAGGAGTGCACAAATACAATTCAGATCAAAAGGCAGAATCTCCACTTCATCTCTACAAGAACCAAACTATACAAATTTATCAGCATCAGAAGTTAACAGTATTGGTGTCTTATAGATTTGTAGAAAGCAAAAGAGCTCTCTTTGCACCCTATATAAAGAAAATGCTTATAAAGTTCTGTTTTCTGGTACTTCACCCCAGATATTCTTCACACAATTCATCCAAGTACAAGCAGCCATTGATGGCGCTGCCAGCAAGCCTGCGGTACTCTATATCCCATATTTTGGTCATGCCCCCCAATTGGGCCATATTGGAAGATGGTGCATAATCTTTTGCAAACATTGTTCAATTTGGAGCTTCCATTTACGCTTCTGTTTATGCCTAAACTATTCCTACTGGCTTTATCATCCTCAAACCTACCTAGACTTCTGAAAAAGCTGTTAAGACATAGTATTACCGTAGCGAGGTGCCTCGTTGCACTTAACTGGAAGAGGGAACCTCCGTTTCCAGCCACCCTATATGCAAGAATCAAGGATATCAAATTTGTGGAATTGCTCACAGCTATACTTAACGATACAGTAGAAAAACATAATGCTATCTGGGAAGTGTGGTATCTTCGGGACCTTTTTAGATTCTATAATAGTTAGGTTTCAGCTATGCAGAATTAGGGCTCTGTAATCTGTTCTCTTTTTTCTTTGCTCTTATCTTTTTTATGTTCTATTTGGTTCTATACTTCTTATGAATATTATACCTTGTTCTTTTTTTACTCCGTCTACATTATTGTTTGAATATCCAAATCATCATAGCAATAGCAATGTTTTACAGTACAAGTCATTACAGCTGTGGTTAGCTCTGAGAATAGCTTTAAATTGAGCTGTGGTATACTTCATATTTATTCAAGAGCTAAAATGTTACTTTGGTTTTCGATAGACCCGGTGTTATTCTTCAGTAAATGCTTTACGTTGGAGACCACCATATAGCAAGTGGGTGAGTTTAAATGCTGTTCTAAGTTAATGAAACCATGTTGCCCTGTTTTCCTGTATGAGGCTGTCTACACTAATGTAATATATACTACTTATTGCCTAAGGCTGGGTTCACACTGCTGCATGGAGCAGCTCACAGCAGGGGTCCAGTGCATCCCTGTTCACCGTTTCAGGTCCGATTTCAGCAAAAATTTTGGGCTGAATTCGGACCTAAAATGGACCAGAAGACGCACAGGACTCCTATGCAATTCACACCAGAGCCGCTCCAGAGATGTCACAATCTCCTGACATGCGAATCGGATGCGGTAAAACCTGCATCTAATTTTCAATAGTGTGAACCCAGCCTTAAGGTTTATACCTTTTGAAAAACTTGATTTTTTTTATTTTTTAATAAAAATTGTTAATTAAAAAAAAAAAGATTTGTAGAAAGCAAACTATCACCTGCAAAGTATCTGCATGGAGTCACACCTCTCAGCACCACCCTCTGCCTAGAATCTTCACCCGCAGTAATTTGACTTGGCAAAACCTAGAGTGAAACTAGTTTTACATTGCAACATTCTCTCTTATATATTTATTACATGAAAAATTTAAGCTTTTCACATTTATTAGGATTTTCCAAATGTTGCCTAATGGGCCCCAAAAGGTGGAAAATATGCTATTGTATTTTTTAACACAACAAATTGCATCATTGGATGATACATGGTGTAAATTTTGCCCCGCACTCAAATATTTATCTGATTATTATCCAGAAAACAGCAATCAATCTCATCAGAACCCTTTCACTAGTTCTCAGTTTTAAGTAACACACCATTAGCAAGCTGTCACTTTCTGTTAGAATCAACAACAATGACATCTGCTGCCAGTTAGAGCTGAGGAAATTGAGTAATATTTTAACATTAACTCAATAGTAGAAATAGCTCTCAGCATTTCTTATATCATGTAAACTTATGAAGAAAACAACAGGTTTGTTGAAAGAAAAAAATAAGACAAGAATATTTCAATGAACCTTGAAAAAAGTGAACAAATTGCGAGGCCATCCTGAGTTGTCACATTGACGGTAGTTTTGTTACTTTTTAGGGATTGCAGTGATAACAGCAAGTCTCGGAGGAGTTGAAAGTATGAGTGATCAGGAATCAGGCCAGTCAAGCAGAAGACGATATGTACACTAACCTGTTCACACTGAATAGTCCCTATAAATAATTTACAGCTATGACTGCTAGCTATTATTACCAAAATACTGGACTGCATTTTGACACACGCATCCAGCTTGTAAGTCAATAGAAACATTCACCTAGCATGTGTCGACCACACTTAAAGGCATCCATCCGTGGACATTTAGTTACAATGTAATTTACCACTTGGAATTTTAATTGACGAAAGTCTTTTTTAAACAATGCTCATTCTTTCTCTCTCTCTGCCATGTGAATAATATTGATCCTTAATAGCCTTGACTGTATTTGTTTTCTCAGCTTTGTGTTTTTAAAGACCTTTGATGTTTTATTAAACATCCCTATTCCACTGCAGCCAAGTGTTATGTACAGTTGTTTGGAGACACAATGAATTTCTGGCAAGATTTTTAAGGGTTTACAAAGAATGTACTTGACATTTTCCTTCATTTTGTTTTTTCTTTGAGCTGTGCTCGAGTCACCAGAAAGTACTTCATTATTGCTTGATTTGACCTGAAAAGCTGTCATCTGTTCTCTTTACAGCTAAACCTGGAAGTAAGGGAAAAAATACCTCTTCTTGCTGGTCCACTGTCTACAATTATTATTTGCACTGTATTTAAAATATATGTGTTTTGGTAAGACAAATTTGTTGTTTTTTTGTTTGTTTTTTGTAATATTAATCTTATTTTTAAGAATTAAAGGGGTTGTAAACCCTTGTGTTTTTTCACCTAATGCATCCTATGCTAAAACTTCTGACAGTGACCGGCCCCCTAGCCCCCCCCCCCCCCGTTTTACTCACCTGACCCCCCTCGATCCCTTGGCGAATACGCACGGGACCTCTCTGCCCGAGGTTCTCGGCTCTTGATTGGATAGATTGATAGCAGTGCAGCCATTGGCTCCCGCTGCTGTCAATCAAATTCAATGATGCAGGCATCGGGGGCAGGGCCGAGTCCTACATTCTGCGTCTATGGATGCAAATGCCGGACTCGGGAGCATGCCCGTAAGGTAACCCCCTGAGAGAGAGCGCTTCTCCTAGGGGGTTATACGATGTGGGGAGGAGCTGATAGCGCCGCTAGGGGACCCCATAAGAGGATGATCGGGGCCACACTGTGCACAACGAACTGCACAGTGGAGGTAAGTATGACATGTTTGTTATTAACCAGTTAACAACCGGCCCATAGCCGAAAAACGGCTACAGGGCGGTTGCTTAACTCTGGGAGGCCGTTAATTAACGGCCTCACAGAATTCTGCTCTTGCGCGCCCCCTGGGGCGGTTCCCCTCTCCTCCTCTCTCTGTACCGATCGGTACAGTGTGAGAGGAGAGGGGGAGGGATCGGTGGCAGCAGTGCTGTGGGCGGGATCTGTAGTGCCCACAGCCTGCTGTGCAGTCACCACCGATCCATCCATCCATGCTCAGCCATCCCTCCATACCCTGCAATACACAGCAATAGCCTGCAGTGTATTGCTGGGTATTGCAGGGTATGGAGGGATGGCTGAGCGTGGATGGATGGATACCCTGCCATACCCTGCCATACCCTGTGCAATACTCTGCCATACCCTGTGCAATACTCTGCCATACCCTGTGCAATACTCTGCCATACCCTGTGCAACCCTGTGCAATACTCTGCCATACCCTGTGCAATACTCTGCCATACCCTGTGCAACCCTGTGCAATACTCTGCCATACCCTGTGCAATACTCTGCCATACCCTGTGCAACCCTGTGCAATACTCTGCCATACCCTGTGCAATACTCTGCCATACCCTGTGCAACCCTGTGCAATACTCTGCCATACCCTGTGCAATACTCTGCCATACCCTGTGCAACCCTGTGCAATACTCTGCCATACCCTGTGCAATACTCTGCCATACCCTGTGCAATACTCTGCAATACCCTGTGCAACCCTGTGCAATACTCTGCCATACCCTGTGCAATACTCTGCCATACCCTGTGCAATACTCTGCCATACCCTGTGCCATACTCTGCCATACCCTGTGCCATACTCTGCCATATCCTGTGCAATACTCTGCCATACCCTGTGCAATACTCTGCCATACCCTGTGCCATACTCTGCCATACCCTGTGCCATACCCTGCCATACTCTGCCATACCCTGCCATACTCTGCCATACCCTGCCATACTCTGCCATACCCTGTGATACTCTGCCATACCCTGCGATACCCTGTGATACTCTGCCATACCCTGCGATACTCTGCAATACCCAACAATACCCTGCGATACTCGCTACGATCAAAGCCAGGATAGTTTTTTGTTTTTTTATTTCAGGCTTTCCAGCCTAGAGGTGAGATGTGGGGTCCTATTGACCCCATATCTCACTGTAAAGAGGACCTGTCGTCATGTCATATTCCTATTACAAGGGATGTTTACATTCCTTGTAATAGGAATAAAAGTGATCAAAAAAATTTTTTTGGGGGAAAAAAAGGGTCAAACTAAAATAAATAAAGTAAAATGAACAATTAAATATATATATTTTTTTTAAAGCGCCCCTGTCCCCGTGTGCTGGCATGCAGATGTGAATGCATACGTAAGTCCCGCCCACATATGAAAACAGTGTTCAAACCACACATGTGAGGTATCGCTGCGAACGTTAGAGCGAGAACAATAATTTTGGCCCTAGAACTCCTCTGTAACTCAAAACATGTAACCAGTAAAAAAAAATTAAAGCCTATGGGGATTTTTAAGTAGCGAAGTTTGGCGCCATTCCACGAGCGTGTGCAATTTTGAAGCGTGACATGTTAGGTATCTATTTACTCGGCGTAACTTCATCTTTCACATTATGCAAAAACATTGGGCTAAATTTACAGTTTTGTTTTTTGTAAAGCACAAAACATTTTTTTCCAAAAAAAACACGTTCGAAAAATTGCTGCGCAAGTACCGTGCTAGATAAAAAGTTGCAACGACCGCCATTGTATTCTCTAGGGTCTTTGCTAAAAAAAACATATATAATATTTTGGGGTTCTATGTAATTTTCTAGCAAATAAATGATGATTTTTACATGTAGGAGAGAAATGTCAGAATTGGCCCGGGTGCTCCAGAACACCTGAAGGTGCTCCCTGCATGTTAGGCCTCTGTATGTGGCCACGCTGTGTAAAAGTCTCACACATGTGGTATCGCCATACTCAGGAGTAATAGCAGAATGTGTTTTGGGGTGTAATTTGTGGTATGCATATGCTGTGTGTGAGAAATAACCTGCTAATATGACAATTTTGTGAAAAAAAAAAAAATCTTGATTTTGCAAAGAATTGTGGGAAAAAATGACAACTTCAAAAAACTCACCATGCCTCTTTCTAAATACCTTGGAATGTCTTCTTTCCAAAAAGGGGTAATTTGGGGGGTATTTGTACTTTCCTGGCTTGTTAGGGTCTCAAGAAATGAGATAGGCCGTCAGTACATCAGGTGTGATCAATTTTCAGAGATTGACACCATAGCTTGTGGACTCTATAACTTTCACAAAGACCAAATAATATACCCCAATTTGTACTTATTTTTACCAAGGATATGTAGCAGTATAAATTTTGGCCAAAATTTACCAAGAAAAATTACAAATTTGCTAAATTTTATAACAAAAACGAAGAAAAATCTATTTTTTTACTGAATTTTCAGTCGTTTTTCTTTTATAACGCAAAAAAATAAAATACCCAACGGTGATTAAATACCACCAAAAGAAAGCTCTATTTGTGTGAAAAAAAGGACAAAAATTTCATATGGGTACAGTGTTGTATGAATGAGTAATTGTCATTCAAAATGTGAGAGCACCGAAAGCTGAAAATTGGTCTGGTTATTAAGGGTGTTTAAGTGCCCAGTGGTCAAGTGGTTAAAAAAAAAAAGTTTTAAAATCACTTTAAGGTCAGTAGTTACAATAGTCTGGTGCTGTCCATGTTTATTTTATTTATTATGGTAAAGTAAATTAAGTAATTAATAAAGGTGAACCTGCTGATCCCAAAGCATTAGTAAAGTGATACCTACTTCAATTAGCAGGCACCTACATTTTGTATCTGTAAAGTTCACTGGTTCGCATTCTATTCTACAGAAAAGTGTGTTTTTTGTGTAGTTTCCCCTATAGCAGCCACTTTTTGTTAAGGCTAGTACTTAAATGCCCCTAGAACTTAAGGTGCAGTGCTATAAAAACAGATTTGGGATACTCCCCAGCAGCCCAGAGAGACAGTTATAATGCAATGGACATGATTTACTAAAACTAGTGCACACAGAATCTGGTGTCGGGGGCATCAAACCAATCCGCTTCTAGGTTTTAAGCTTCTGTGTGTAACAGTTTTTGTAATTCTCCCCCAATGTCAGATGGTAAAACTGCAGGTAGACATTGTGTGCATTTATAACCAGGGCTCAAGAATGGTGAGTCGGAGATCTAGCAGGTGTCTAAGCTGACAGCAGATAGTAGTGTAGTCAAATATAGCGGCAAGGGATCAGAGTAGTATCTGTATCCAGGCAAAGGTCATGGTGGGGCAATCAGAAGAGTATCTATATCAAAGCAGGGGCCACGGTAGGTGACAATCAAAATTCAGGCAAGGGTCATTGCCAGAGTATCAGTATCCAGGCAAGCAGCAATCAGAAGATCAGAAGAATAATTTATATCCAGGGAATGATAAAATGATCCAGAGTCAAAGCAAGACAAGATAATGCAGGGCACAAGGTGCAGGAGGCAGGTAGCAAACATTAATACAAGCCCAGAGCCCTGAGATTTTGATTTACAGATAGAGTGCCGCAGAACTGCTGGCCAATCAGGGCCGTGAGGAAGGAACAAGTAGCACAAGGCCACCACCCGGTAATTGTTGATTGCACTTGTCTAAAGTTTTAAATATTTTAAATTGTTTTAAATTGTTTTATCTGTATTTTAATTATATCAATGCTTAGCTGTTTAACTGCAGTTTGCCTGGCTGCCACACACAGCTAGCAGCAGCTCCTGAAATGACTCACTACTGGCGCAGAGACCGGATTTCACCGTCTGTATGCCCGCATTCGAACACCACGCCAGCTATGCCGATTTAAGGGCTTGTAGGCCCACTTTTATTAAAGAAAGAAAATGTCCATAAAACAGAAGTTGCCCACACAGGGGTTTCAGCTTTCCACAGCAACAATGCAAGTCAAACCAAAAATACCAAGCCACCTGGCTCTCTTTAGCAGTACGGCTGCTCAGACTTGTGCTTCAGCCCTCTCGGCTCTTTAACAGAGTTCCTGTACACCCAGTACCTCAGCACTCTTTTCCAGCTTCCTTTTCCAGCCCACAGGCTTGGACCCTCTGTCTGCTCTGACAAACAGACCTGTGCAGACATGCACAATTCTCCCTTGCTTGCTTGGACTCCTCAGGAGGGTGGAGCCCAGAACCATGGTCAGGTGTGTACAAATAGCCCAGCACACACACACACAATAGAACATTTCAAATATTTATACAATTATGTAATGTATTCAAAGTTTGTTTAGATGGACCATAGTTTTTGGTGGTAAAATGATTGAGCCGGCAACTCTGTAGTCCATATAGCGATTTTAATGGTTGGTTACAAAAAGTGACAAGCAAAACAGCTGATGTGTTTCGGCAACAGAGTTAGTCATAGCATACGACCAAGGCTGTTGCCGAAACGCGTCAGTTGTTTTGTTTGTCACTTTTTGTAACCAACCATTAAAATCACTATATGGACTCCAGAGTTGCCAGCTCAATCCCTTTACTTGTTTCTGTTGTAGTGTGTAAGGACACACTGAGTCTGAGCACCTGAAAGAGGATCTTGCAAATTGCACTGGGAGTTCCCCGCTGTGTGCGCTGTCTGACCTGCTTAACTAGACATAGACATGTCTTTTAAAAATGTAATTTTATATAGTATAGTCATTTTAAGTACCAGGCTCATATTCAGACCAAATATTTTAATTTCTTAGGCTTAAGGAAATGTACATTTCCGTAAAACATTTAATAGCAATCATGAACTTCAATATGCTAGTGAGAAAGATGTGATGAGCACAGCATATACCAACCAAAATACAAAAGCATAAGGAGCGAAGATACCCATGCCAGTAGTTAATGGTGAGAAACACACATATGATGTTCCCACTATTTAGACAAACGTCCAAAAGGATAATTTCTCCAAACAAGGCATCAACTGCACAAAATCTTCTCAGATGTTAAATGTTTTGGTCCTAACTGAAGTTTTTATGTAACCATGTAATTTGTATTGTTAATAGCGTATTAACATTATTTCCATAATTTTATTACTATAATAAAAATCAATTTTGCATTATATTTACATTACATTCACTGTAGCCTCAGTAAGGCGATCCATAAATGAGAAGAATTTGCAATCAAAACAACAAGTATTGAAAGAGCTGTCCACCACTAATACTAAAGACTTCTGAGATCCACCATTTTTCTCTCTGAGCTTGCTGACCCTGAGGATTTGGTGCAAAAACAGCAAATTCTTTGTAGAAAAGGCAACAATTGTTGATCAATCAAAGAGATTTTCCAACAGGGTGGAAAATCTCTGCAGGTGATAATGAGTATTTACAATGCTTGTGAATACTTGATATCCCTTGAGAGTTAATATACATTGACAACATCCTAAGTGATTATCAAATTGATTGTTTGTAAAGATTGGCCTATGTATGACTGGCTTGCCATAGATTCAGCAAGGTTTGCAGGTAAAGACTTTGATTCACATTTTTCTATGTGCATGCAGCTCGTTTTGTAAGACACATGACTAGGTGTGAAAAGGCTGTTATAGTTTTCCTTTCCCTCTCAAACTAAACTGCAATACATAGATGTGAACCAGCCACATAGGAAAGAATTGGATTTGCAGAAAACTGCATGAGTTTTGCTGTATGAAAACAGACAAGTGTGCTTAACCCCTTGGTTATTCCCATTGAACAGAATTAAAAGTATGAGATGCATGTTTTTAATTTAACAGACGCTGGGATCAACTAGGATAGACTGTATTTCACATCTATTGGCCTTGCAGTAAAGTAAATTAAAATAACAAATACAATTAAAAATTCTTAAAAAAAAATATTTGGTAATATGGAGGCTGCCAACACGCAAAAAATAAAATAAAAAGTATTAAGGCAGCACTTTTGTGTGGTATACTTAAGGGCAAAGAAGTGTCAGTGTATTGAGTGCCTGCCTGCGACCTCTAATGAGAACAGGATAGACTTTGAGTTTACTATTTCCATATAGAATAGACAATAAACCTATGAAGCTGGCTTGACTCTAGACTTAATTGCTTTGAGTATTGGATCATACAGCAAGCCATGGTCACAAGGAGACGTCTGTGATGGATGGTCATTGACGCAGCATGAGTAATTATCAATCAAAGCAAGAAGAGATACTGATAGCTGGAAGGGACATGGCTTGGATCAGCAAAGCAGCCACTGGATTAGTACACACTCAATGTCCTGGCTTTTCAAACCAGCTAAATTCTATTTTGTGGATTGCATCTTCAATTTTTTTTACATTCTAAAATTTCGGCTAAAAGAATAGTTTTGTTCAATGTTTTTTATAAGCACAGTATCAGTGTCTGAGAAAACCTAATATTACTAAATATAATAGATTGTACTATGGGTAACTGTACTTATATTAATTGCAGTTTAAGTAATTTACAAAAATAATAAACATGTCATACCTGCTCTGTGCAATGGTTTTGCACAGAGCAGCCCTGATCCTCCTCTACTTGCCCCCCCCGACAGCGCTCCTGACACCTCCCTTCTTCTGAGTCACTTTCATGGAAAGCAGCTTCCTATGGGGGCACTCGTACATGCTCAATCATGAGAGGGGCTGTTTGCGTCTATTAAGACAAACAGCACAGCTCGGCCCCGCTCACAGATTTTGACTGACAGCAGTGGGAGCCAGGATAGGGAAGCCTGTGAGAGCCGTGATAGGGAAGAAGAGCTGTTGCAGAAGTGCATAGCATGGGACCAAGATCAGGCTCAGGTGAGTATTTAGGGGGCTGTAAGGGGAGCTGCTATTAAAACTTAAAACACCTTAACAATATCTAACAGTGCATCCTGGGAGCTGGTAATTTGTATTTGCTGGTTTAATTATACATGTACCACACTATACATCCAGGCAGGTAATATATTTATTTCTTATTTTAGAAATTCAGCTATGTCTCCTCCTTTCCTCCAGCCTGTTCAATGGGCAATCAATCCACATACTTAAAGGGCAACATTAAAAATGCATACTTTCATTTACTGGGGGAGACCTGAACCTGTTTGTGAAGTGGTGCGCCTATGAACAATAGTTTTTAGCTGCTTACTTCCACCCTTAACCAAAATGAGGGTGTAGTATAAAGAGTTCCTCATAAAATACATACCAGGCCCTTATCTTTGATAAGGGTCTGGGGTGGAGGTCAAGAGAGACCCCATGCAAAAAAATGTCCCCCAAAATGTATTCATACCAGACCGGTCTGCTATGGTTTTTTAAAGGGGAACCCCACACAAACAAAAATGGGTCCCCCTTAAATCCATACCAGACCCTTATCTAAGGAATGAGGTGTAATGAGTGTGTGGCTCCCTACCTCCTAGACCATACTAGGCCACATGCCCTCAATTTGGGGGATTCCTTGCCAAGAGGGGCATTGAACTCATGTTGATGAGGCCCGATGATTGTGGGGGACTTATAGCAATCCCCAGACACCTCCCCTCATAAGAATGTGAAAGGTGTACATAGTACCCCTACTTATTCATAAAATAGTGAACAGTAAATAAAGAACCTGGCACAGTCCTTTAAAAAAAAATAAAAGTTGCAACATCAATCCTTCATCAACCACATCATCCTGATGCAGATCCATCTCAATCGTTATAAAGGATTCCCACTTAAAGAAAAAAAACTGTAAACACCCACATGATCCTCCCCTATTTCTAATTTCTCAAAAATGACATCTCCTGGTCACCAACTCTAATGTGAACAAAGGGGCATGGTCTCTAGGGTGACATGGATATGGCCATATTTTGTCAGTGTGGTCACAGGGATCCCATGTCCTTTGTCTGTGCGCGCACACAATTGGGGTAATGGATTTAAGAATCTTCATTCAAAAATAATAATAACTTACATTTTCCAATCACGGAAAAAGGTTCTTAACATGTTTGAGCATTCAAAGTGTATATCATTTTTGAGTAAAGATTCTCAACTCAGCTCTCTTTATCTCTCTCCCCCTCTCTTTCTTTCTTTCTTTATATCCTTGTTGTAAAGTAAATTTGCCCAAGAAAACCTCAGAAACAAGTATACAGAATGCAAGAAAATATATCTGTGAGTGCATCATGTATTACATGTAGAAAATGCAACAGCTGGATGTGTTCAAAATTGTCCGCCTGACTCGGCAGTCCGGCGGACAATCTGCCCGTCTGTGTGCTAGTCTGCAGTACTTTTTAAATGAACGGACTTGCCTACACAAGGAGTAAAGTCCGTTAATTTTGAACGTGACTCCAGGTAGACGGGACTAGAGAAGGAAGTCAATGTCGCCGCCTTCATCAGCGAGATTGACACCTTGCTAGCCCCGTCACCTGGTATGGATTTAAAGGGGAACCCCAACACCGAAAAAATGGTGTGGGGGTCCCCCCAAAGCCATACCAGACCCTTATCCGCGTACGCAGCCCTCCTGAACCGTACCAGGCCGCGTGCCCTCAACATGGGGGGGGGTGCTTTGGGAAAGGGGGGCCCTGCGCCTCCCCACCCCAAAGCACCTTGTCCCCATGTTGATGAGGACAAGGGCCTCTTCCCGACAACCCTGGCCGTTGGTTGTTGGGGTCTGCGGCAGGGGGCTTATCGGAATCCGGGAGCCCTCTTTAATAAGGGGGCCCACCAGATCCCGGCCCCCTACCCTATGTGAATGAGTATGGGGTAAATCGTACCCCTACCCATTCACCTGGGGGGAAGAAGTGTCAATAAAAAAAAACACAGGTTTTTAAAGTAGTTTATTAGACAGCTCCGGGGGTCTTCTTCTGACTTCGGGGGTCTTCTCGCCGGGCTCCTCCATTATCTTCTGCTCTTTTACGGCTCTTTTACTAGCAGAGGAGCCTGGCTTTCTCCTTCGTCTTCCGGGGGTCTTCTTCCGACTTCGGGGGTCTTCTTTCGACGTCTCCGGCTCTTCTATTTTTCTGCCAGGCCCCTCCGCTATCTTCTTCCAGCTCTTTTACTAGCGTTTGGCCGGTCTTCTCGTTTGTCGATGTCGCTGCTGTCGTCGCCGCCTTCTTCTTCTACTTCCTTCTTCTTCTCTTCTTCCGATGTTGACACGACGCTCTCTCCGCCTGTATTGGCAGGGACGCGCTGCGTTCGACTTATATAGGCATAAGGGGCGGGGTCACCGGGTGATGTCACATGGTGACCCTACCCCTTATGATGTCACAGTCCCACGACCCCCCATGTTGAGAGCATATGGCCTGGTACGGTTCAGGAGGGGGGGCGCTCGGGAGATCTTAAAATGCCAATTGCCTGGTTGCCATGGTGGTCCAGTGCCTTCAGGAATTTTTAGCAAATTTGTTGGTTGGGGTGTTCTGGCTGAAATCTAACTTCATATGGTGTATGCCTATTCAGTGGCTTGTTCAATGGCTGGGAATGTATTGAAGTCCAAAGATCTTGACAGCCAGGTAGCCATCATTTCAAGAAGATAAACAATGGGACAGCAAAAAGTGTCATTTTTGCAGGAAAAAAAGTCACTCGCGGCTAATGTATTGATGGCTCCCGTAACACAGAGAACAGTCATTCATTGAAAGCCATTTAAAAAAAAAAGTCATTGATAAAAAATGTTTTTTTCTGCAATGCAGAGTGGGGAAAGACAACAAATACTTCTGGGATGTTTGAATACGGAAACAAAATAGCTGCACCCCTGGTAAAAAAAATTGAGAACAAGGGGACCCCCAGATCCCGCCCCCCCTGTGTGAAATGGTATGTACCCCTACCATTTCACCCAAAAATGGTAAAAATGACAGGAGACGGTCTTTGACAATTCCTTTATTAAAATCTTTTTTCTTCTGGTCTTCCTTCTTCCTTTCTTCATCCTTCGGTTTCTTCATCTTCTCCTTCCGGCATCTTCTTCCATCTTCTTCTTCCATCATCTTCTTCCTCCAATCCGCTTCTTCTTGCTCTGGTCTTCTCGTCCGGCATCTTCTTCCATGGCGTCGGCGTCTCTTCTGGGCCGCTCCGCGCAATGGGTGGCTCCCGCTGTGTGAGGCTTTGCTGCGTCTGACAGGTCTTTTACAATGGAGGGTGGGGCCACCTGGTAACCCCGCCCCCCTCTGACGCACGGGGACGTCATGGGGAATTCCCTATGGCTTTCCCCATGACGTCAGAGGGGGCGGGGTCACCAGGTGGCCCCGCCCTCCGTTATAAAAGACCTGTACCCCCTTACCATTTCACACAGGGGGGGCCGGTATCTGGGGGTCCCCTTGTTAAAGGGGTTCCAGATTCTGATAAGCCCCCCGCCCGCAGACCCCCACAACCAATGGCCAGGGTTGTGGGGAAGAGGCCCTTGTCCTCATCAACATGGGGACAAGGTGCTTTGAGGGTCTCAGAACCCCAAAGCATCCTCTCAATGTTGAGGGCATGTGGCCTGGTATGGTTCAGGAGGGAGGGGGCCGCTCTCGCCCCCCCTCTTTTCCTGCGGCCTGCCAGGTTGCGTGCTCGGATAAGGGTCTGGTATGGATTTTGAGGGGGAGCCCACGCAATTTTTTATTTTTTTTGGCTGGGGTCCCCCTTAATATCCATAGCAGACCTTGAAGGGCCTGGTTATTGAATTTGGGGGGACCCCCACTTTTTAAAAAAAAATATATATTTTTATCAATGACTTTTTTTTATGAATGGCTTTCAATGAATGACTGTTCTCTGTGTTACGGGAGCCGTCAATACATTAGCCGTGAGTGATTTTAAATAGCTTTTTTTCCTGCAAAAATTACACTTTTTGCAGGGATAGTTCTAAGCACAGGTACGAAATTTAAAGGAATATTACACATGTCCCCTGGGGCAGGACCCAGGTCCCCCCAAACACTTTTTATGACAATAACATGCATATTAGCCTTTAAAATTAGCACTTCGTTCGCATCCATTGTAACTAATAGGGTTCTAAATGCTCGCACGGACTTTAGGTCCGTTTGCGGGTTCTGGTGCGAGCCGAACCCGGGGGTGTTCGGCTCATCCCTACTCCTGGGTTGTATGAATACGGAAACAAAATAGCTGCACCCCTGGTATAAAAATTGAGATCAAAGTCAGTATGTTACAACCTGTTTTTATATACAGTATCTCACAAAAGTGAGTACACACCCCTCACATTTGTGTAAATATTTTATTATATATTTTCATGTGACAACACTGAAGAAATTACACTTTGCTACATTGTAAAGTAGTGAGTGTACAGCTTGTATAACAGTGTAAATTTGCCGTCCCCTCAAAACAACTCAACACAGCCATTAATGTCTAAACCGCTGGCAACAAAAATGAGTATACCCCTAAGTGAAAATGTCCAAATTGGGCCCAAAGTGTCAATATGTTGTGTGCCCACCATTATTTTCCAGCACTGCCTTAACCCTCTTGGGCATAGAGTTCACCAGAGTTTTACAGGTTGCCATTGTAATCCTCTTCCACCCCTCCGTGATGACATCACCGAGCTGGTGGATGTTAGAGACCTTGCGCTCCTCCACCTTCCGTTTGAGGATGCCCCATAGATGCTCAATAGGGTTTAGATCTGGAGACATGCTTGGCCAGTCCCTCGCCTTTACCCTTAGCTTCTTTAGCAAGGCAGTGGTCATCTTGGAGGTGTGTTTGGGGTCATTATCATGTTGTAATACTGCCATGTGGCCCAGTCTCCGAAGGGAGGGGGATCCCACCACCACGCTTGACAGTAGGCAAGACACACTTGTCTTTGTACTCCTCACCACATTGCCGCCACACACGCTTGACACCATCTAAACCAAATAAGTTTATCTTAGTCTAATCAGACCACAGGACATGGTTCCAGTAATCCATGTCCTAAGTCTTTATGTCTTCAGCAAACTGCAGGCTTTCTTGTGCATCGTCTTTTGAAGAGGCTTCTTTCTGGGATGACAGCCATGCAGACCAATTTGATGCAGTGTGCAGCATATTGTCTGAGCACTGACAGGCTGACCCCCATCCCTTCAACCTGTGCAGCAATGCTGGCAGCACTCATACATCTATTTCCCAAAGACAATCTCTGGATATGACGCTAAGCACCTGCACTCAACGTCTTTAGTCGACCATGGCGATGCCTGTTCTGAGTAGAACCTGTCCTATTAAACCGCTGTATGATCTTGGCTACCAGGCTGTAGCTCAGTTTTAGGGTCTTGGCAAACTTCTTATAGCCTAGGCTATCTTTATGTAGAGAAACATTTTTCTTTTTTTTCAGATCCTCAGAGAGTTCTTTGCCATGAGGTGCCATGTTGTGCCATGTTGAACTTCCAGCGACCAGTATGAGAGAGTGAGAGTGATAACACCAAATTTAACACACCTGTTTCCCATTCACACCTGAGACCTTGTAACACTAACGAGTCACATGACACTGGAGAGGGAAAATGGCTAATTGGGCCCAATTTGGACATTTTGACTTAGGGGTGTACTCCACTTTTGTTGCCAGCGGTTTAGACATTAATGGCTGTGTGTTGATTTATTTTGAGGGGACAGCAAATTTACACTGTTATACAAGCTGTATACTCACTACTTTATATTGCAGCAAAGTATAATTTCTTCATTGTTGTCACATGAAAAGATATAATAAAATATTTACAAAAATGTAAGGGGTGTACTCACTTTTGTGAGATACTGTATATCTTTTCATCATGTATATGTCACACATACATCAGATTCCAAATGGTGTAACAGGTATGATTGATAACATTCACACTTTTTTGATGGTTACTAACAGAAAATTATGCCAAATGTTCATGCTGGACAAGAACGACAAAGAATTCATTATATTGTAAAGCGCTGCACAAACTGTCGGCACTAAATAAATACTGTATACTGAATTCTTGCCTCTTGGAGGATCAGAAAAAAAAAAATTTCCCCCCACTGGAGCAAATTGGATTATGCTTTATTATTATTTTTTGCCTTCCTCTGGTCAACTGTGGGTACAGGATAGTGTATATGGAGGTTTTCGATTTGAGCATGTTTTTTTTTCTCTGTTGGTTGTACTGGGTGGACTTGTGTCTGCTTTTCAACCAGATTGATTGTGTAACTGTCTATAATAATAATATTAATAATCACAATAAAACTGGATTTTGAACAAGCTCCTTAAAAATGTTACATGGTTATGTACACATATGTGCAACTGACAAATACATACTGGTATACGTACTGTTGTTTCATCACAAATACACATATATTAGTGACCAGTAGGAAAAATCTTGAGCAGGAAACAGGCAAACAGACCAATAAAAGTCTTAAAGTTTATGTAAAACCTAAGGCTGGTTCACACTGTTCCATGTGTGGTGTAGTGCACATAGTTGTTTAACTTTTTTTTTCTTCAGCCCTATTTTATTTGGGCTTAATTTTGTTAGGGTCTTTTATGATTTTTTTTATACTTGACAGGGTCAGCAGCAGCAACAGCAACATTAAGATGTCAGTAACACCACAAAAACTACGCTTTGGTTGCAGCACAGCACTGCATATTATTTTGGTGCAGTTTGGTCCACAAAAGCACCACAGTTTCCAGTGTACTTAAGTACCACCCCCCCCCCCCCCCCCATACAGATCTTGCAATTGCTACAGGTCACATTTTTTTGCAGTAAGCATGCTTTACACACAGAACATGTGGAGGAAGTTATAGAGTGATTAACCAAACCTTCATCCTCATCCTCCTCTGTTTCCCAGGTGCAGAGTAGCGTGAAGTCATCAACTGCTACCAAGGTGTACTGTTCTGCCTCCTCATCCACAGCTGATCTTGCCATTGCCCAGCCAACTGGCATAGACGAGTCGGCTGAGGTATTTGAGCACAATATCAGTCACAAAAAGATGCACAGCAATTAATTGCAACTGCGATTGAGAAGATAAATTGACACAAATGTGGCGACAGCTGCAGCCTGCCTCCAAGTTGGATCTAGTAATGACCAGATAACGCAGAGGAAGAAAGTAAAGGAGAGGCACACTGTCATCCAGGGGCAAGTTGCAAAGGAATGGAGGGAGCAGCCATTCTATTTCACTGGATGGCAGCTCTCCACAGGTACAGAGCATCGCTACCCCCAGTGCACTCCCCAGAGCTCAGATGTGTGGGCCTTTTTCAACATGAACTGTAGACCCCACCATAGTCTTTTGCAGTTTCTGTCTAAAGCGTGTAAAGCATGGCAATAGCAATGGTCTGTGGAGAGATATTTGACTTCTCACCCCAAAGCTCATTGGGAGCAGTACTTGAATGCTAGCCTTTGGCAGGAAAAGGACCACATTCCTCCTCCTCTGTCCTGCTCCTTCCTTTCCACCTTCATCCCCATGATGCAAGATTTATTATCATCAACCTCCAGCAATAGAGATAAAAGTCTTTCAGCGGGTGTCAAAGGTTTACTTTATGTCTCTTGCAGCGAGGAATAGGGTCAGCATGGTGCTACACAAAGCTGCAACATTTCTCTGATTCTATCATCTCTAGCTGTAGCAAACAGCAGGAAAGTTTATGTGTCCCAGCTTCTGGAGCAGCTTCTGGAGCAGAAGAAAAAGTACCAACACTCTGGGTTGACATTTTGTTAAACTTTGTACACAATACACAAATAAAAAACAACCATTTTCATTGGTACGTGTCCCCCAGGCCACTGCCCAGCTCCTCATGCCCAATGAGGCAATCGCTTGCCTATTGGCCACCAAGATTGCCATTACTGCTATCTAAGATTTTACTCCCATTGATTTCAAATCCAGGTATGTTTGGCTCAATGGCTTGGCTCAAAAAATGACACAGATGCTTCTACTGTGTAACCTGGTTTCTGAGGGGCCCTCAATTCAAATATCTGCTGGTAGGGTAAATTGAATTCCTGTAGATTTTAGGAAATTTGGTTCAACTTTAAGTTATTATACTCTTTCTGGAAGCATGTGGTTACCTAATTACCAGTATTATACTTCAGATTATTCTTTACATTTTCCAGTTGAATTTAAAAAAAAAAGTGTCTACCCTCAGTATTGGTCTGTGAAAATAAAATTTCTGCATTTGTAATTGCGAAGGAAGTATTTCATATGATATTAAATCATATGATTTAATAAATCATATGATATGATATTAAATAAAGTGTGTACCTAAAATTATAGAACATTATATTTTCTGTAAGAGACTTTGCCTGTTCTAAATAAACCCTCTTTTGTAATTAAAAAAACTGAATAACTTATCATTATTTTGATATACTTATGACATTTTTAGCAAAGTTTACCACTCAGACTTCCAGAATAACTTGTGACGCATGGTTCTCACTAAAAAACACGATCAAAATTTAAAGATTCCATAGCATTTGGTTTTCAATAAAAAAATTAAATAGCTTCTTTCAACTAGCACAAACGCTTTTTTAACCACTTCACTACTAGAGAATTTTTTTTGATTTTTGCACAAATATTACCATTTGCCTACTGGACACTTTTACCCCCTGCCTGCTCAGGCCAACTTTATCCTTGACCTGTCTGGTGTTTTCCTTGGCCATCATGATGCTGTTTGTTCACAAGGTTCTCTAACAAACCTCCGAGGGCTTCAAAGAACAGCTGTATTTCTACTGAGATTAAATTACACACAAGTGGACTCTATTAAATAATTAGGTGATTTCTAAAGGCAATTGGTTCCACTAGATTTTAGTTAGGGGTATCAGAGTAAAGGGGCTGAATACAAATGCATGCCACACTTTTCAGATATTTATTTTGTAAAAAATGTTGAAAAACATTTATTATTTTCCTTCCACTTCACAATTATGTGGCACTTTTTGTTGGTCTATCATATAAAATCTCAATTGAATAAATGTACGTATTTGGTTGTAACATGACACAATGTGGAAAATTTCAAGGGGTTACAAAAACGTCTACTTTCATTCTGAAAAATAAAGTGTCTAATCTAACTTCACTCTTCCTATGTACCATATCCAGGTCTTTTTAGACCATTTATTGCTATGGTTTAAATGTATTTAAGCTCTATTCCTTCATTTTTTCCTCTAAGATGATTTAATCATGTTTCTAATAAAATTTATATTTTTATAATTGTATCTTGTGGTCACTTGTCTGTACTGCCTATAATAGTCCTACATTTTTGGAGGGTTTTTCTTTCTCCAACAACTATCAGTATATAAGCTTTTGATACAACAGAAATGTTTTTTCCCACTCCAGTCTAGGATAAATTATCATGAGACTTTGTCTTGAGAAGGCAGGCATCGACAGATGTGCGTCTACTCCAAATGGTCAAAGACAAAATGCACAGTAGGGCAGCATACAGCAAAGAGCAATGGTTAAAGTGATGGAACAGAAGATAGTAAATCATCAGAGAAATGTGTATTGTACAGTGCAGTTCTGACATATCTCTGTCTCAATTGGACTGAGGGTGAACCTAATTGTTAGATAGAGATCTATTGTCTGCTGTGCTGTCCTGTTCTACACCTTCATGCTTAAAGGTATAGTCCGTCTTTTGCCAAACATTAGTAAATATATCCATATTGATAAAAAAAAAATAATAATAATATGCATTTGTAAATTTTTTTTACATTGGAGCATATAATGCATGGATCCTGCAGACTGTTCTACTGCCCCAGGTCCTGTTATATATCATTAACTATAATTATATGACTGCAGGAAGTAATATATAAACTACAAGTGGTGTCATCACCGTACTTGTCCCTCATTGAGATCTGACAAGGTGGCAGGTGGAACTTGTAATATTTCCATTCACGGATCACTATAAATTGATCTGTGAATAGATGATGCAGTTTTGTGGGCAGAGCCTTGTGGGGAGAATCCCCCCCTCATGATTCAGGTAAGTGGGGGTGGTTTCAGGATGGAGGGCTGGGGAATGTGAACATATTTTTGTTGCACCCTATATATGGGTATAACATGAAACATAGTCACAAAGATGGGTTTAGCCTTTAAAACAGTGCACAGCAAGCAATAACTGGCACTCAAACAGAATTTTGCACTCGGACACTACTAAGCTGTCATCTTTTTTTTGTTCTCATATTTAATTAAGTATTTATAAAAATGTTGACAATTACAAAAAAAGGAAAACAATAGAAAGAAAGAGAAGAGAAGACAAGGGGGTTGTAAACCTTAATGCATTCTATGCATTAAGGTGAAAAACCTTCTGTAGTGCAGCAGCCCCCCTTTTACTTACCTGAACCCGGTCTTTCCAGTGATGGGAACGAGCACAGCAGCTCCAGCCCCTTTCTCTGGTCCTCATTGGATAGATTGATAGCAGCAGGAGCCATTGGCTCCAACTGATGTCAATCAAATCCAGTGACATGGGAGCCGGGGGTGAGACCGAGTCCTGCTGTCTGTGTCAATGGACGCAGCAGCAGGACTCGGGAGCACCCGCACCAGTGCCCCCATGGAAAGCGCTTCTCCATGGGGGCACTTGAGAAGAGGAGGAGCCAGGAGCACCGCAGAGGGACCCCAGGAGAGGAAGATCAAGAGCCACTTTCTGCAAAACCCTTGCACAGAGGAGGTAAGTATGACATGCTTGTTATTTAAAAAAAATAAAAATCCTTTACAACCCCTTTAAACAAAAGCCATTGCATTATGCAATACAGAAACAAACACGTTTGTTTTTAATACAGCCACAAAGGAGGGGTCAAAGGAGGTACACCCTGTCTTATTTGGATGTACGGGGGGGGGTGAAAGAAGGGAGAGGGAGAAAAAGTGGTGTATAGAGGTCTCGTCTGCTCCACAGTCTACAATAAAGATGTTTAAAAAAGACTTTCACTTGGAAACATATATACCTACACTAAGCTGAATTCTAAGTAGTTAGAAAAGTTACTGTACTCGGCAAGCAGTGTCTGGCTTTTTGCCCTGTGCAGTGAATAATCACCAATGGCTTAGTGAATCAGTCTAAATGTGTATGTGTGGATATTTATTCTCAAAGGACAGTATAAAGAATAAAGATGTTAGCTTGTTCATCTAGCATGCCACTGGACTTTATAAGTATTTTGTAAAAAAAATAGATCTCACCGCAGTATCTTTACCAGAATAATGGTACAAGTTATCATATATTTTGCAAGGTCGTATTTGTGGTCTGAATTCTGGAAGCTGTGCAAAAAAAGTGTCCAGAAGGTAGAAGGACTAGTCACCAGTATTAACTTTAAAACTACAGTGCTGCTCCTAATTATTTACATAAATTCATGGAACTCACAGTAAAATAAATATTCACCAATACTTTGAAATTGCACCTAACACTTTATACACAGGACACTATACCCAAATAAAATTGGTGTCCTTTTTTTTACTACAAATAGAGCTTTCTTTTGGTGGTATTTGATCACTTCTGAGGTTTTTTTTTGCGCTATAAAAAGAAAAAAACAACAATTTTACCCTGTCCCCACTTCCAGGAGTCCAACCACGGCAAATTATGCCAGGAGCTTGGCTCCCTCCTCCTTCCCCCACTGCCAGGCCAGTAGGAAAGCGCAGTAGGGAGTAGGGACCCGGCGTGAAGCCGTAATGCTACACTGCTGGGTTCCCTCACTGGCAGTGGTGGCGGCAGCCCCCCGGCAGCTGTTGGAAACATCAGCTGCAGGGCCGACATTGCTGGATTCCAGGACAGGTAAGTGTCCTAGTATTAGAAGTCAGCAGCTGCAGTATGTGTAGCTGCTGGCTTTTATTTTTGCAGCGGTGGGCGGACCTCCACTTTAAAAACATAGTGTAGATAAATTCTGTGACAAATGCATGTGATGTGGACAGTGTAATATGTAGGTGGGGCTTTGTGCAGGTGTGTCTTGAGCATGAACGGAGACACAGGGGGCCCCCTGATCTTCTATTGCCCGGGGGCCCCATGAGTTGTCAGTCTGCCCCTGGTCACCAGTATTGCCTGTAGTCTTTCTGCAGGTGATCTTTCACTATTTACAACTTGCCATGCCTTGTTCTGCACTGTGTCTCTGTGTGGAGGTGGCCATCTTGATAAGGACAGGGCTTTGCTTCCTCCTGTCAGGGCCTTCATTAACAAGAGCCGTAAGCACCAGAGGCAGTAGAGTCTTATGCCGCCTACACACGATCGGACATTCCGACAACAGAATCCTGGATTTATTTCCGACAGATGTTGGCTCAAACTTGTCTTGCATACACACGGTCACACAAATGTTGTCGGAAATTCAGAACGTCAAGAACGCGGTTACGTACAACACGTACGACGAGCCGAGAAAAATTAAGCCAGTGCGGCTCTTCTGCTTGATTCCGAGCATGCGTGGAATTTTGTGCGTCGGAATTGTGTACACATGATCGGAATTTCCAACAACGGATTTTGTTGTCGGAAAATTTGAGAACCAGCTCTCAAATTTTTGTTGTCGGAAATTCAGATAAAAAATGTCGGATGGAGCCTACACATGGTTGGAATTTCCGACAACATTTGTTGTCGGAAATTCCGATCGTGTGTACGTGGCATTAGAGCTCATATAACATAGAAAATATTCACTTTTTGAGTTCAGTTACACTTTAAACAAATTTCTCTCCCTCAATCCCCAAAATATATAAAAAAAATACTTTTTTAATCATAGAATAGGTAATACCTACTGTCGAATTTGCCTTGCTGCTTTTGTCCTCACAGGGGAGATTCACACTATTTATCCTGGTGATCATTGTCACTAAAACAGAAAATGAGGGGAAGTCCAAAATTTTAGAGCTGCCATCAGATCAACAAGTGAAAATAAATCATCCAATACGGGAAAATGTTTAGGTGACAACTGTATAAGATGGGCATTCCCCTTACTTTGGATATATTCTCTAATATCATTAAACTTCTCTCTCCAGGGCACAAAGTGCAACAAATCTCCCCAGGGGGACTCAGACAGCAAAACATAACATGAAAGGGGTTACAACTGTTCTTTATTCTACCTAAAACTTTAAATACATATTTATAAATTATTACCAAATATTTACTGGTTGTAAATCAATTACTTATTCAACTCTAAGATTGACCAGCAGTGAATGTTTGGTGAACGTCACACACCTGCCCCTTAATTTAAACAAAAAATAATAGCCTACTAATCTCTGCTAATGATATATAAAAAACATAACTGAGATCTCATAATGTTTCTTTAAATCCAAACCAATTTGGTTTGTGTATATGTTCTTGTGGGCTTTCATGAACTCAAAAGCAGTTGGTGGTAATTCATTTAGTATGCCACAATGCCATATAGCTCACACAAGCATAGCCATCAGCTCTGGTGTCAATGGGTCCTTCTTTTGTGCTACTATTCTGTCATTTTATCTGTGCCTGAATGAACTATATTCACATCTAAACAAAACATTGCATATTTTATTAGCCTCAACAACAATTCATAAATTTGTTAGTATATTTCGGCATGATTTTATTTTAATCATCAGTCTGCGTTTATTGTGAAGTAATCCTTAATTGATTGACATTTAATCACAGTCTTTGTGTTTTACTGTCCCTTGCCTCATAAGAGGTAATTTTGTCTTTACTGTAGTTTAACAGCTGATGAAAAAGATTTAAGGAAACCTATAAACTTAAGATTGGTTAATAGCCTCTTATAAAAGAATATTGTACATTTAGGATCCATTGCACAGATGTGATGCTCAATTGTAGAAATGTGCATGGGGTTTATTAAATTACAGCACAAATCTTCAGCCTTCTGAATTATTGTGCATGTTGGTATTGTTAGGCAAATGGGGAGGCACATTATTGCTTCCAGTTGTTCATATCACTGTGCTCTAATACAGTCTGAGACAGCTGGCACATTGCTTTAGGCAAATGTAGAGCAACAGCAGCTGTGGAGACCTGGACCCCAAGAGGCAGCGAGGCACCGCTGAGTCAGTACTGAGTCGCTCATCAACTAATGTCCAGAAATTAAACTAAGATGCAGCCTCTGCCAGCACACTGCAGTTCATATGACTGAACACCATCACAGTAAACGCTATGGTGTAATTGCTGATGAACCGTGGTAATTATTTGATTTTCCTAATTACGGTACACAATTTGATTGATCTGTAGAAGCAATTCTGCTATTTCCAAATCTGTTTATTTGATTTTGCGCATGAAGGTGCATGCGTTTGCTTGCAATATAGATATCAATTGGAATCCAGTTGCAATTAACTTTAATTGAAACGCCTCTCAGTCATTGGGCACATAGAGAGCTGTGTTTGCAGTTAAAGATCTATGAATTCTTCGTACATTTGCACATTAATTTACCCAATTCATTATCCAATCTAAGTCATAAGGTTATTAAACTATATTGATGATGTACTTGTGATAACTGTGAAGACAAACATCGATTTACACGGATGACTACGAGTCATAATTATTGCATGGCCATGCAATTAATTGATGTCATTAAAAATTATGTTTACTTAATTAACATTTTTTTCAAAATAATCTACAGCACAACCAGTGGTTGATGATTCTTATGAAGCTCTCAGTTCTGTATGATATTGTTTGTACTAGACGACCTACACATCTGTTGCATTACATGCTTGTCATCATTATTGTAAGCAAACCCTGCTGTTACACTTTAGGAAATATGAGGTTCTGGTTTAATCCAATTTCAGTTACTAAATTTAAAGTGATACTAAAGTCAAGTATTCTTTTTTCCTTTAAAAAAACAAATATGCTATACTTACCTGCTCTGTGCAACAGTTTTGCACATAGCACTTCAATCCTCCTCTTTTCAGATCACCCACCAGCCCTCCTGGCTCCAACCTCCTGCCAAGTGCCTTCACAGCAAACAGCTTGCTGTGGTGGCACCCACTGCTCTGCTTGTCATTCAGACATGGAGCCATGGCTCAGCCCCACCTTCTCTCTCTTCTCATTGGCTCACTAGTCAATGAGGAGGGAGAGTCACCGGAGTGCCGAGCCTTCCGTGCACATTGCTGCACATTGCTAGATAGCAATGGGGCTCAGGTAATTATTTGAGGAGCTGGGGGGACTGCTGCACACAGAAGAATTTTACCTTAATGCTTGGAATGCATGAAGGCAAAAAAACCTTGAGCCTTTAGAACCACTTTAAAGTGGAGTTCCAGACAAAAATGCAACTAGGTCTTAAACAAAAGATTTTATTTTTCTATTTCTTTTGTACCTTTTGAAGTGTAAAAATGTGTACTTCTGTCCTAACGCCAGTGAGGTATGTAATTTCCGCATCTGGATCGGTACCCTCCTTGTTCCCCCCACTGCCTTCTGGGACCTGTGTGTCCTCCAGAAGATGACGGGTCATTCAGAAAGCGCAGTGCAACTTGGTTTCCCTTAGTTGCAATAGCAGTGCCTGCACCCGATCCGATACATTATTTGTGGCTGCTGATTTAAAAATAAAAAATTAGAGGCTGGAACTCCGCTTTAAGGTTAAGCTACATTTTCTTATCTTCTTTTTTTTTTTTTTTAGCTTTGAGAGAATTTTTTTCATGGTTGCTCATGTGTAATTCTTTTATCCAAAGATATCCATGTCTCTTAAGCTGAGAATGAGGTAGACTTCTAATCTATGGGATGTGTAAAATTTCACACATACAGTATAAACAACTCAATATTTATTTGCACATTTGTAGAATGAAATAAAATTACATAACAATACAACGCAAATTTGTAAGTATTAAAGTGAAACTTTATCCATTTTAACGTGATAAAAATAATGTTCTTTAGCAAGGAACATACATTCTACATTAATAATTATGCTGCCAAAATTAGTGTGTGCAGTAAATTGCCTCCAGCATTGTTACTGTTTTTTCTTGCTGGGGGCTGCCATTTTGCTCAGCCCAGAGCCCATGAACAGCAGTAATTCTTTTGGCTGTCAACAGATTGGCCTCTACGAATATGGCACAGTGCCTAAACATAGAGCGCAATTGAGCATGTGCAGAGCAGGGTGAGACTTTTAATCAGCATAGGCACTTATTTGTAATGGTTTAAATATCTACACCTGCAAAAGGGGCCAGCCTGATGTGATCTAGCAGAACTTATTTTTCTGACTGAAGCTCCACTTTAAGATGATGACTGTGATATAAGGTGAAGAAAGAAGCTTTCAAAAAGGTGGTAAAAACTAATTTACTACTATGTTGTGAAAAGCCTTCAATCACCCTCTATTAATTGATTATGTATAAAATAAACATTTTCACATACAATATGCAGCATCACTGTGTTTATACCTTCACAAATTACAAGAAAATGTACTAAAAACTACTGTAGCATTGAAAGTGGACCTGTGTTGTTGTTATTATTATACAGGATTTTAATAGCACCAACAGTTTGGGCAGAATTTTACAAAATAAAAGGAGATAGTACAGTTACTATATAATTCAGTACAAGAAAGTTCAGAGAACCCTTCTTGTAATAGCTTACAATCTAAAACTTTTATTTAAAAGGTGAAGCCATTTGACATCTTATAAGAAACATTTAGAAAGGCTAATTGTGTCTAAACTGTATTCTGAACAAAATCTACGTTTGCCTTGAATTTCTGAAGTCCTCCATAAAATAGCAGTGTACTTCTTGACATGTTACTGTACTTAGACGCTGTTTACCTGTAGCCTCATAGTTGTGTATCTGCATTGTAAGATCGCCTAAGGCATATCTCATGCACTTCTGTCTTTGATTTTGTAATATTTTTTTTGTACTGCACGTTGTGCTTTTGAGATCCTGCTGGGAGGAAACTGTACCTGATGACCCACAATTCAAGAATCTCCCTGCTTTTGCTTAATTTATTCTGTGATCTGTGCTTTCGCCACCTCCCCTTCTGCAACTCAAAGTATATAGTAAGGTGGTAGGTTGCAGAAGAAAAAAAAAGGAAAAACATGCAGTGGTGGTGTGAAACCAGATGGAAGACAAAGGGAAAAGAGAGTAAATAAAATAAGCAAACATTCCTCAAAAAGCTAAAGAAAAGAAATTGAGATATTGTGTACTTTGTAATAATAGAAGAATATCTGACATTCTTGCTTTATTAGTTTATTATGTTACACAGAAGAGTAAAATGTTAAAATCACATTGATATTTGACATTAACCCACTTAAAGACATTACCATTAACATATAACAAAACTGTAGGCTGTCAGGAATCCATATCAGTTAATAGTATCAATATTTTTATACCTTTTACCATCACTATTCAAAGGATGAGAAGGGCCTTGTTAGTTTAGAAAGAATTTAGGCCATGGTATCAACAATCACCAATACATACCACCAAACGCTAATGCATTCAAATGGCTATAGATGGGTGATTTGTTCTACAGGCAAATGGGTCCATCTGCAATGTAATGTTAGCAACTGTATGAGTTTTTTGACAAGTTGACCTATACTTTGTCACGCACCCAAAGACATCCAAACCAACAATGAGAAATCAGCAGCAAGTCACCATTTTCCCTGTCCCAAGTTAACCCATAATATAAGGCATGTTGAGAAACTCAACACATATTTTTCTCTACAACAGATTCCATTTACAGCCTATAATATTTATGTTTTGCAAACAAAAAATACAAACTGAGGTTTGGAAAAAAGCATTTTTTCTCACATTAATTCTCAAATGAGACGTGACTGTAGCAACATAAAGAGCTTCTTGCTACACAACAGACCCTCAGTGGACACAAGAGCAGAATAATCGATCTACTTAAGTTATATATAAAGAGACTTACATAATTCTCTAGCTGAACAAGGTAAATAGGTCAGAATTAACCATAACAGACATGGTGTATAACCAAAACTTTTCTTTTTAGTTTTTGGATTGAATAGAAAAAGGTTAAAACCCCTATTTTTGGCTGTTGTATCCTCTTGGTGAGATTTCCCCATTCGCTGTGTCTCAAGATGCAACAGGAAGATGATCTCTACACAATAAAGGGAATTCCCCTTTAGGGCTCATTTACATGCTGCCTTTTTATCATTTTTGGGGTGGTGGCGGCGGAGCCCTTTTCAGTTGAATGGGTCCTGTACAGCAAGTGGTACTGCCTGCCAAATGCAAGGGGGGATAATTTTGACGTGCTGTGATGCAAAGCATCGCAGCTGTGGCATGTGTACACCTCATCTACTGCCTTTGCATCTTAAAAGCAATGCAGTAAAATCACACAGTCGCCCCCCCTAACCACAAGTACAAACATACCCTTAAATGATTGTCCCATAACAGGTGTCCCATTGGAAAATTTATTGTAACCTCTTGGTCTGGTGACACTTCTACATTTTTTGATTTTTTGATTTATTCATCTGTTTGTGTCTCAGTGACAATAGTGTAACTGAGAGGGTGAATCTTCCCAGTGAGGATACAACAATACAAACTTTGCAGGTGTTCTAATCTTTTATTACACTATCTATAACAGAAAAAAAGGTTTGGCAATTCATACACTCTAAAGCTCTGGTTCAACAGGGACTGGCTGAATTTTGATCCATCTATGGCCTTTCCTGTTTGAGAACAGTTGTTTAAAGACCAACTGCTCTTGAATGGGTGTGTTGGAAAAATTTGCTTCAGTCTCCACAGCACTCAATTGTCTGCAGCATTGATCAGTGTATTCTGACAGTGGGGGAGTCCCCACTGTCAGAATACGTTAGCGAAGTGGGGAGGATTCCCCCATCCACATTGAATATTTTTTTGATCAGACACCTGGCTGATCAGAAATAATCCTCCATCTATGGCCAGCTTAATTTTGAAGCTGCTTTTTCGGAACACTAACTAGTGTTTTAAGGTTTTAAAACACAAAAATACCTTTGACCTTTAACCCTTTTGTGACAGGGGGTCATTAATCAGTTAATTATAGCTGTAGTCAAGTAAACTTGACTTTAAAGTGGTTGTACACTCAAAAAAAAACCCTGCAAGACAGGCATGATGAGCTAGTATGCATCGCATACTAGCTCATTATGAAATACAGTACTTTGATTAGATTGATGCTGTTGCAGCGGTCCCCGCACACCCCTGTGACCAGCGACATGTCTCCTGGAGCTTCTTCCAGGATTGCGGGCTCTGTGATTGGCCAGAGCCGCGATGACATCACTCCTGTGCGTGCTCTTGGCCACCGCCAGTCACAGCACGGGCCCTGAAGAAATGGCACGATCAAGCCGTTTCTTTAGTGTGCATGTGCTGATTGACGCCGGTGCAAGCGTATACTGTGAATACCTCCTAAACTGTGCAAGTTTAGGAGATATTCATGGTACCTACAGGCAAGCCTTATTATATGCTTACCTGTAGGTAAAAGTGGTGTAACTAGGTTTACAACCACTTTAACCCTTTGACTAGTGTGCCTACCTAAATATTTTGTTAAACTACCTCAATACAGGGCATTTTCACCCCCTTCCTGCCCAAGCCATTTTTCAGCTTTCAGCGCTGTCACACTTTGAATGACAATTGCACGGTCATACAAAACTGTACCCAGATGAAATTGTTATCATTTTGTCCCCACAAATAGAGCTTTCTTTTGGTGGTATTTTATTTTTATTTTTTGCGCTATAAACAAAAGAAGAGGGACAAGTTTAAAAAAAACAATATTTTTTACTTTTTGCTATACTAAATATCCCCCAAAAAATATATAAAAAAAGATTTTTTCCTCAGTTTAGGCCGATGCGTATTCTTCTACATATTTTTGGTAAAAAAAAATCGCAATAAGCGTATATTAATTGGTTTGCACAAAAGTTATAGCGTCCTACAAAATAGAGGATAGATTTATAGCATTTTTATTATTATTATTTTTTTTTAACTAGTAATGATGGCGATCTGCGATTTTTATCATGACTGCGATATTGTGGCGGACATATCGGACACTTTTGACACATTTTTGGGACCATTAACATTTATACAGCGATCCATGCTATAAAAAAGCTTTGATTACGGTATAAATGTGACTGACAGGGAAGGGGTTAACACTAGGGGGCGCTGAAGGGGTTAATATGGTCCCTGGGAGTGATTCTAACTGTAGGGGACGGAGATTCACAAGGGGAGAAGACCGATCTGTGTTTCTCTGTACTGAGAACAAACCATCGGTCTCCTCTCCTCTGACAGGATCGTGGATCTGTGTGTTTACATACACAGATCCACGGTCCTGCTGTGTTACCGGGCAATCGCGGGTGCCCGGCAGACATTGCGGCCGCCGGGCATGCGTATCGGGTGCCCAGTGACACGGCGGGAGCGTGCGCGCCCCCTGGAGGGCCGGGAAGGGGAGGGCGTCATATGACACCCTCCCGCCACGAGAACTGCGCCGCCTGGCCGTCAATTGTCAGCCGGCGGTCACTAAGCAATTAAACACAGATGTAAATACAAAATTGCAGTTTACATTGGACCCTTATGCGCGTACACACGATCGGAAAATTCTGCCAGCAAAAGGCTGATGAGAGCTTTTGGTCGGAAAATGCGACCGTGTGTATGCTCCATCGGACTTTTGCTGGCCGAATTTCCAACAGCAAAAGATTGAGAGCATGTTCTCAATTTTTCCGATGGAAAAAGTTTCTAACGGAAATTCCGATCGTGTGTACGCGGCATTATACTATTGCACTTATAATGTAAAAAAAGAATAATTCAGCAGTGTTTTTTTCTTTTTTTTATAACTGGCTGTATTTTGCTTTAACAACTGAGCATTCACTTAATATGCTATCATAGTAACCAGTGTTTGACCAGCAACAATACATTTTATATAAAGTAAAACACCACTATACTTGAGGTTATAAGTCTTCCATGATCATACATCTAAACCCCTCAAGCCACCCTGTGATTGAAGGGGGGAAGGGGTGCTCTGTCATCCTCTGCTTCATTTATTGAGAAAAAAACCTTACCGAAGATGGAAGGCTGACTGCAGTAAACCTAAAAGTGATAAGAGCACCTTACTCACCTTTGTGTAGCCTTTAGGGAAAATAGCAAGCCAATCACATAACATAAGAAATTAATTTCCTGTGGAATGTTCTGTGCACACCACTTGATGGTTTATAGTTGATGGTTTTACAGACTTGAAAAGTGCGAGTTTGCTTGTCATAAAAAGAAAACCTACCATAGTTAGCTCCCTTAGCTAAAACTCTCACAATTATATATCCTATTGCACACCCATCACACTCCACTAAGGGGCCTTTCACACCAACGGACCGATGGGGTCTGTTGGTCCATTCTCCATGGAGCTGCATCCAATCCATTCCACTAAAAACAGAAGGATGGGGATCTGATGGGATCTAATGACAGTCAAATGGAAATGAACAGGCAGCCCGTTTCCATCGGACTGCCTTATAGAGAACAGAGGACTGTGTCCTTGTCCCCTCTGCATAGCAGAGCAGACAAGGACCTGTCATCCACCTGTATAGCAGAGCAGACACGGATCTGTCATCCACCTGCTCAGCGGAGATTAGAAGAGAGATCCCGCGCTGAGCAGGCAGATCCACTTGGTGGATTCTGCTCCATCTGAAAGGGGCCTTTAGTTGTAAAGGATTGGGATATTGGCAGACCCACTTTGCAGTAGATGTCAAAAAACTGATGCAAGTTGCAATAGCAGAGGTGGGACTGGAACTACAGCTTTCAGCCCAGAGACACACAGAGCCACCAGAAAGTGAACCAGGTCCTGACGTATGGTCCCCAATCACTGCTACCCGCTCACAGTGTCCCTAATGACTGACACACTACTCAGTGTCTCTGATCACTGCCACACTAGTCATATTGCCCCTGATCACTGCTACACCAGTCATATCTTCTCTGATCACTGCCACACTAGTTACAATTTCCCTAATCACCACCAAATCAGTCATATTGATCATAATCATTGCCACACCAGTCATATTGTCCCTGATTAATGCCAGTTACAGTGTTCCTGACTACAGCCACACCAATTGCAGTGTCACTACACCAGTGTAAACCAGCAACAGTGTCCCTGATTGTTGCCACACCATTCCCAGTGTTACCTGACCAGTATAAGGCAGCATCGGTGTTCTTGATTGCTGCCACACTAATCTCCAGTATCACAAGAACAGTGCAGCCAGCAACAATGTTCCTGCTCACCGACACACCAGTGCAGTATTGCCTCTTTATGTCACCTGTACTGACCCTTTCCTGTTTATTGACCACATTTCTGTCTGTTGCCTGGACCGAGCCCTTGCTTGTTTGCTGACCATGTCTCTGCCTACAGCCTGAATTGAGACATCTGCACATCTGACTGACTATGTTCCTGTGAAACACCAGTTCCAGCAGTCCCCTGCAGACACCTGCACTCCTGGAACCACAGGAACTCTTTGGTTCCTCCTTTCTTCAGCCTCCTGTACTTTCTGGTTAATGAATATGACACTAATAGCCATGTACCAGTAGGCTAAGCTTGCTTGGCTTGGCTTGGCTATGAACTGGGACTGCTATAGGTGATGCTACACTAAGCTATATTCCCTGATCACTCGTATAAAAGTGACCATTAGAGCACATTGGTTTTGATACAACTGCTTGATTTGTGTGATACACATAATACAATATCTGGTATATAATCAGCTCAGACAGTGAAAAAGTCTAAAGCCCCATACACACGGTCGGACAATCCGCGGACCAGGTCCGTCGGACCATGTCCGTCATACTTTGTCCGATGTTGGTTTTGCGTACACACGGTCGGACAAAGTTGTCAGAAAATCCGATCATTCTGAACGTGGTGACGTTTGTTGCCTACGACGGGACTACGTAGAGGCTAGTAGCCAATAGCTTTGGTCTTGTAATGTGATCTGAGCATGCGTAGCACTTTGTCCGGTCGGACAACCGTACACACGATCGGATTTGGTGTGATCGGACCGTGTTGACGGCAAATCTTTCCAGCAGGAGATAAGACTTTGTCCGTCGGACAAACCGACGTACACTGTCCGATGGTGCATACACACGGTCTGATTTTTCAACAACATTGTCCGATCGGACAGAATCCATGAAAAAGTCCGACCGTGTGTATGGGGCTTTACACGTGTGGTATTTCCATACTCAGAAGGAGTAGCAGAATGTGTTTTGGGGTGTAATTCTGCCTGGGTAAGTATGCCTATGCTGTGCGTGATAGATATCTTATTAAATTGACAACTTTGCTAAGTTGTTTAAAAAAAAAAATGCAAAAAAAAAAAATTAAGTTTTGTTTTCTTTCGGCATTTTCCAAAATCTTGTGGCAAAAATGAAGTCTTCAAAAGACTCACCATGCCTCTTAAAATTACCTTGGGGTGTTTGCTGTCTAAAAATGTGGTCATTTTGAGGGTGTTTCTACTGTTGTGTAGCTCCAGGGCCTCCAAAAATGTGAATGGTTGTCAGGATATTAGATGCTTAATTTATGCCACTAGAACGCCTGAAGGTCGCCCTTGTATTTTGGGCCACTATATGTGTCTAGGCTGTAAAAAACGTCTCAAACCTGTGGTATTGCCATACATGAGAGGAATAGCAGAATGTGTTTTGGGGTGTAATTCTAAGAGTGTCTATGCTGTGTGTTAGAAATATGTTATTGATTGACAGCTTTGACAACTTTGTGTAAAAAAATAAATTTTCATTTTTACAAAAACGTTTCGCAAAAAATTACATTTTCAAAAGACTCACTATGCTTTCCAAAATGGGGCAATTTTTCAGGTGATTCTACTGTGCTAGTGCTCCAAGGCCTCCAAAAATATGTTAGGTAATCAAGAAAATAGATGCGTAATTTATGTTCCTTGAGCCCAAAGGTGCTCTTTGGAATTTGGGCCCCTCTATACATCTAGGCTGTGAAAAAGTCTTACACATGTAGTATCCCATGCTCAGGAGATATAGCAGAATGTGTTTTGAGATTTAATTGTGAGTATGTTCATGCTGTATGTGAGAAATAACCTGTTAAAATGACAACTTTGTAATACAATAAAAATATATTTAATTTCTTCATTTTCCAAAAAAGTGACAACAATTACAACTTCAAAAAACTCACCATGTGTATTATTAAATACTTAATTTGTGGTGGAGTATTTGTACTTTCCTGGAATTTTAAGGCCTCATGAAATCAGATAGGCAGTCAGTACATCAGGACTGATCAATTTTCAAACATATTTCCATATTTTTCATACTAAATAATATACACTCAATTGGGTTATTTCTACCAATGAAATGTAGCAGAATTCATGTTGGCTTAAATGTATGAAGAAACATTATTTATTTGCAAAATTGCAAAAAAAAAAAAGCTATTTTTTGTTTCGCTACTGTTTCAGTTACTTTGCAAAAAAAAAAAAAAACAGTGGTAATTAAATAGCACCAAACTAAAGCTCTATCTATCTAAAATTAAATGTGTTGCATGACTGAGTAATTGTCATGCAAAGTTTGACAGCGCTCAAAAATTAAAAATGGCCTGGGCAGGAAGAGGGTGAAAGTATGCACAGAAGTGATCAATGAGTGCCTGTGCTTTCTCTGGAAATCTGTTTACTTTTAACTAAAGTACTTACCTGACTAAAAGAAAACCTATATGATAGAAAGTCATAGGCTGCCATTGTTGACCTGCTAATGCAAATTCTAGGTGCCTAGTTGCCAAGCTGATCCTTTGGCATAAAGATGATCTCTAGTCTAGGCTATACAAGCAATCATTAACATTACTGTATTGTATTGACTTAAAAAAAAAATCATTACATGCAAATACAACTAGTGTACATATCTAACTATGTTTTTAAATTAAATTCCTGTAATCACATGTACAGCAGAATTTATACTGCAAAATAGTGGTATAGACAGTATGAGCAATTTGGGATCTATTTTATTGGCTAGTGTTAAGAGCATAGCTGCATAATCAGTGGGCTTTTGCTTCTTTTTTGTCCAGTCAATAGGCCAGAGTAAATCCTGGACCAAGCTATACAGCTTGAAGTATAACTAAAGGCAAACCTTTTTTTAGTTTTGAACAGAGTAGAGAGGGATTAGATCAACTGTCAGGTTGTTAATGCTGTCTGTGCCCCCATTAGGGAGATTCAACCTCTCTGTTTGTCATGTTTACTGTTGGAATTTAAAGTGAAAGTAAAAGAGTATCCCAATTTTTGAGTTGTCCCCCAAAAAAGTAATAGAGGAGATATCTTTCAATGGGAACACTAGTTCCGGTTACCCTGATGACAACAAGGGATTCCCTCACCTTGGAGGGATTTCCTCTCACTTTTGGTTTTGGCAGGTTTCCCCTTTAGCTCTACTCTAAAGCAGAACTGCACTACATCTGAACACCACAAACCAAAAGCACTATTTAATACATGTTTAATATTCAAAGCAAACTCACCCATCCATTCACGTTCTATGCTTTATTTTGCTGAGAAATCTCTTAGAAACACACCCCCTAGCATTTCTGCCTGCGGCCATCTTGAGTAAGGGCAGATAATTCATGTGACATTTACTTCCTGCAGTCCATCTGTTCTTAGCTCAGGCATGCAAGCAGGAGGGTGTGCTTAGCTGAGAAAGAATCTCTTCCCATCCTGAAGACCTCTGGGATGTATGGCATGATTTGAATAGGAAAAGAAAAGAAACCAGGAAATAACTGAAGAAATGTTAAAAAAATGTTTTTAAAACAAGTACATATGATACACTTTCCTATCTATTTTCTAATGCTAACATCATAAGGATAAAAAACAGACATTGTTGATTGAGAGAGTGAACTTTAACTAATAAAGACTGAGGACCTGAATATAGTATCTGGTAAGGGAGTTTGGATCACATGACTAGCCACGCAGGAATATAAATGTTTTTTTTTTTTTCAGTCAAGAGGCAAGACAGTTTACACACACACACACACACACGCACAAATATCTATAGATAGATAGATAGATAGATATAGATATGCAATATCAATATATATATATATATCTATATCTATATCTATATCTATCTATATCTATATCTATCTATATATATATATATATATATATATATATATATATATATATATATATATATATATATATATATATATATATATATATATATATATATATATATATATATATATATATATATATAGATAGATAGATAGATAGATATATAGATAGATAGACATGGGTCCAGTGAATCTGATTTGTTTGGTGAATCTGAACTTTGAAGGTAATACTACTGAAGTCTATGAGGTGGGGGGGGGGGGGGGCAAATTATAATGTTAACTCCTGGTACATGGGGGATATGTGCCAATGAAAAAAAAATTAACTAAATATCATATAGTGTTGAGAGGGTCTTTTCATGTGTGTTCAACAGAAACATATAGACAAATACTAATGTTTGGCGGATGCCTTACGATTTCACAAACACTGTCTCATGAACAGTGTGCCCTGACAACATATACACATTATTAGACCACAGATGATACAGTGTAAAACTGGCCAACAGCAGGACATTTTTGATGAGGCAAAATGGTTAATATATACATGCATATGCCTGTCTTCATCTGGGGTGGTGGGAGGAGGAGGTGGGTTATTGTTACAACTTTGACTATCAGCAGATTGCCTTCCTGGACCTCTCGTTCTGTATTAAAAACAATAGACTCCTCTCTAAGACCTATAGAAAAGAAACTGCCGCGACCACCTTGCTTGAGGCAACTAGCCGCCGCCCAAGGTCACTGATAAAGGGCATACCTATGGGGCAGTTCCTTCGGATTCATCGGAACTGCTCCCTAGAATGTGGCTATAAGGAGTGGGCGACTCAGTTGTATATAAGGTTTAGGGAACAAAAATACCCACATAGAACCTTAAAGCAGGAGTTCCGCCGTTTTTCTTTTAAAATATGGACACTTACCCATCCAGCGCAATGTCGGCACCCGAAAGCAAGCTGCTTGCTGTGGGGACACTTAACTGGAGGGAGGGGCCAGGAGCACAGAAGAGGAACCCTAGATAATGAGAAAAAAATAACAGTGATCTCACTAGAAATAGGTTCAAATTAACTTTTACCTGTGGGAACAGTGGGCTAAACTGCATTGATATGCACCATATTTAAAATGTACAGCTGAACTCCACGCTGATATTAAGACAAATTAATGTCACTCTGCATCGATTGATAAATCCATGAGTGTATTTTTTTTTTTTTTTTTCATATAAGCAGTGTGGGGTTGATTTGCTAAAACTGGAGAGTGCAAAACCTTGTGCAGTTCTGCAGAGAAACCAATCGGCTTCCAGGTTTTTTTGTAAAAGCTTACTTGAACAAGCTGAAGTTAGAAGCTGATTGGCTACCATATACCAGATTTTAAACTCTCCAGTTTTAGTAAATTAACCTCTGTGAGTACCTAAATGTCACCTAGTATCAGTTTCTTGCAGTCTCTATTTAGCAGGGTTCAGGTCGGGAGAGGGAGAAGCAGTACATGGAGCTAATCACCTGTGCTGCATTGCAAAAAGCATGCTTTTAAAAAACTCATCAGTCTGTTGCTTTTTATTTTACTGTTTTGTCACAGGCTGGTGACTTACATGACCTGTAAGTGTTAACTAACTGCAGCAGAGAAAAGTCTCAGGTCTGCTGCCATGCTAGCAAGGTTATGCTCTTTGGCAGAACTGAATAACATTTCAGGACTTGAAATATATACAAACCCTTTGGCAGGAAAAAACGGCTCCCAGATATGCATTTCATCTGTGTATTTAGCTGCTTGTCTAGAAGCTTTAAAATAGGGGTGTCCAACCTGAGGCTCATGGGCCGCATGCTGGCCAAAACAGCTATGAGAAATCATAAAAATACCTAAAAATTTTAATCTTTTAGAACTTATTTAAACTTGCGAACACATGCAACTGAAGAAAAAATATTATACATAAGTGTTTTATCTTTCCAAAGAAAAATATCCCATCTATATTTCTGAGCAACTATTTACAAGGATGAAGCATACGAAGGACAAATATACAACCAAAATATCTGATGAGCACCTTGAGAATTCAGTGAGAATTGTTACAACATTCATTGAACCAGATATTGATGCGTTCGTTTTTTAAAACAGTGGTAAATATCACACTAGTTTTATGTTGCCTTTTTTTACTTTTATAATAAAATATATTTTAAAAGTTTTATTACTCAGATAAGTACATTATCTATATTAGTGATCAATAAAGTAGAACTATAGGCAATTTTGTTTTCATTTTGGCTAGAGCAAGGGAGGGTTTTAACCCCTGTCAGATTTTTTTAATGCCATCTGTGTCCCATTGCGGAGATTTCCCTTCACTTCCTGTCCCATAGCCAAACAGGAAGTGAGAGGAAATCCCTGCAAATTAAGGAAATTCTTCAGGTCCCCAGAACTAGTGTCCCCATTGGAAGATTTCCCTCTATTACTTTTCTGGGGACAACCCAAACTTTGGGATTTTCTTTTACTTTCACTTTCAATGATCATGGTAAACTGAACAAATAGGGAGGTTGAATCTCCTTACCGGATAATTACTTTAATTTGTGATCTGCCCGACTTATTCTTCTCATCAACTATCCTTATTGTGTATTTTATGCGTGGCCCAAGACAATTCCTCTTCTTCCAATGTACCCCAGGAAGGTCAAAAGGTCAGATACCCCTGCTTTAAGACATACCCGTCAAGAGCAAAATGTGTAGACTGCCATTGCTGAGCTCTACTTTTGGGAATGTTAGTTTTCTGGCTGTCATGCTAATGTTGATACTTCAATGCATTCTGAGCCACTGAGCTGAAACAAGTACAGAGATAAGGAATGCTGCCACTTTTCTGACACTCATTTACAGTATGATTGTTCCAAGTGTGTGTCTTTACAACACAAATGTTCCAAGTGTGTGTCTTTACAACACGAATGTTCCAAGTGTGTGTCTTTAGAACATGAATGTTCCAAGTGTGTGTCTTTAGAACACGAATGTTACAAGTGTGTGTCTTTAGAACACGAATGTTCCAAGTCTGTTTTTTTTTTACAACACGAATGTTCCAAGTGTGTGTCTTTACAACACGAATGTTCCAAGTGTGTGTCTTTACAACACGAATGTTCCAAGTCTGTGTCTTTACAACACAAATGTTCCAAGTCTGTGTCTTTACAACACGAATGTTCCAAGTCTGTGTCTTTACAACACGAATGTTCCCAGTCTGTGTCTTTACAGCATGAGTGTTACTAGTCTGTTAAAGCAAGACGCAGCCAACTAGCATTTTCAGATAAAAGCCAGGAATTTTAACAACATTTACTTTAACAGTATTTTATTTACTGTTACATGGTTGCTCCTTTTGGTTTTAATCATTTATTTCTAAGACTTCTATCAAATGATTATTTATTGCTTCATTTCTAAAATACTTACATTAACGCTAAGGCATTGTAAAAGATTTCCTGCCAGGTTTAAATTTGACATGAGAATTGATAATTTATACAATCGTTGTTACATTTTTTTTTCTTGCTGTAACTACACTGGCATAAGTTGGTTTTTGTTCATTATTTTGACATATCTTTTATTTTAGAGATTTTGGGAGTATGTAAATAGATATAATTTACCATCTACATGACACTAGCTGTCCTGAAATGCAGAATCATTTACAGTCTTTTCTTGGTTCTTTCCATGGTGACATTTTGAGAGTGGTTTTGGCATTTAGATAACAGACTACTATACAGTGCATTCCATGAAGATGTATACGACCTACTACTTAATTCAAGCCTCTCTTTAAGACTTTGAAGCTTACCCTTTGCATTACTGCTTTAACCTTACCACAAAGACGATATAACAATAAGGAGTCTGAAGTCATTGTCTTATTGATTTGTGCCACAATAAAAATGTAGGCATAATTTAACATCAGTAAGAAATATAGGAAAAATGGGTCTTTATGACTTCACAATGGGGTACTTTGATATTTATGACTCATTTATTCTCTTTTATTACAATATAAAATTAGCAAAACTATGAAAGTGACCAAGCTCTACAATGATTGGTATGGGATTGAAACACCTGCATTTCATCCAAAACTATTTTTAGTGTTACTTAGGCATTGTACATACCTTTTCCAATAATTTGAGCAGCCAATCAGATTCAAATTTGTAAAATAACATACATTTTTAACTATAAAATATAACTGACTGCGAAAGTGCAATATACACCCTTTTCACTAGTATACACATTGGAGGAGATTTACTAAAACTGGAGCTTGCAAAATCTGGTGCAGCTCTGCATAGAAACCAATCAGCTTCCAGGTTTTATTGTCAAAGCTGAATTGAACAAGTGGATGTTAGAAGCTGATTGGATACTATGCATAGTTGCACAAGATAATGGGTGCTCTGATTTTAGTAAATCTCCCCCATTGATAGTTAAGGCCTAATGATGTTTTAGCAAAAGTTTTCAATATTAGAAAAGTGGTTTCATTGAGCCAGATTCCAGATATAGACCATATTTACTGTGTTGCTTCTAATGATTATGGGATTTTCCACTCACGTGACTCACAAAGAAACTTGTTTAAAAAAGAGGGTTTTTTAGGAAATAAATATAATACAAATATCTAAACAATAGGTAGGCTGCAAACCCCTGTGAGCATGTTGATATCCCATAGTTTTGATAATGTCTCCACAAATTCAGACTATTTGGTTCAACTGGAGATTTCTGGCCACAATTATGATTTTTAACACAGTAGAGAAATCAGAATGCTTGTAGTGGACACAGTTGCAACTGGGTCTCAAGAGCTTGAAGTAATTGAGTTTACACTCAGTTGGTCCACACAGACACTTAAATTTGATGACAGGCAAATGTTTTGTTAGCATTACAAGTTTCTCTCTGTAACCATTGTTCATTGGGGTAAAAATCGGTGAGTGCCTCAATGATGTTGCTGAAACAAGAAAAACAACTCGTGTTCTTCTAGTTTTCCTTATTTGTACTGAGTGTGTAAAGCCCTATAAATTCCTTTTGGTAATTGGAACTATGTCCCAGGGAAGATCACTGGATTGGGGAGTTTGGTTAAATGTTATTGCTTTCTTATATTAATTATTTTTACTATTATATAGAATCTGTTAAAGGAAACATTTAACAAGGGATGCTTTCAAGGTACTGGATCTGCACTCCATTTAGGGTAAATGGCTGTAGCTGTTTACATTTAGACTATCTCTCTCTAACTCTTCTAACGTGTTTTACTACAGTCTGAGTCTAAATGATTAAGACCTGACTGAGATGAAATGCATCAAGGGAGAGGAAGCAGGGCCTGGTGGAGGGCAATGTGCTTGGACTTGATATTGGGAACTCATTTATGTCATTAATATCAATAACGTTTTTCAAGGATATAAAAGACACAGAGGAAGAGTGTTTTTTCCTATTTCAATTAAGCAGATAAGAGATACTGCTCCATTACATCAGATGCAATTATTTAGTGGTATTAAAGCGGAGTTCCACCCAAAATGGAACTTCCGCTGATCTGCCCCCCCCCCCCCCTCCAGTGCCACATTTGGAAATTCACCCCCCCTTCCCCCAACGCCATCCCTCGGAAGTTCGCCCCCCTCATTTCCCCACTGCCAGGCCAATTAGAAAGCACAGAGTGCTTCGTGCATACGCAGTAGAAGACCGGCTGTGAAGCCAAAAGGCTTCACTCCCGGTTTTCCCTTACAACAAATGGTGGCGGCAGCACCCGACAGCCGATCCAAAATTTGGCCATCTACTTCTGATAGGACGTTCCGGAACGTCCTTCAGAAGTAGAGGGATCGCGCGCGCGCGCGCGTGCCCGCGCAGCGGCGCGATCCCGCTGCGGCCGTGTCACCCGGACACGGCGCATCTCGGATCGGCAGGAGGGCTCAGTGATTGGCCCTCCTGATCACATGATAGCTGTGTCGAATCACAGCTGTCATGTGATGTAAACAAACAGCCGGTTGCTAGGCAATCGGCCCTCCTCTCCTCACACGGAAGTCGTCGGTGAGGAGAGGAGAGCGGATCGCTGCAGCCGGCTGGTGATCAGTGAGTATTAGCTGTTTTTTTTACTCACTGATCACCAGTTGTGACCCCACAGCAAAACACACATGTCCCCACACATGTCCCCAAAACACACATGTCCCCAAAACACACATGTCCCCAAATAAAAAAACACATGTCCCCAAATAAAAACACATGTCCCCAAATAATAAAAACCCATGTCCCTCACATATGTCCCAGTAAAATAACATGTGCCAATGATTATCTGCACACATATGTCCGTGATCACCTGCACACCCCTTTTACATGATCATTTGCGTACATATGTCCGTGATCACGCGAACCAACTATTATACACTTAACGGAATTTTTTTTACAAAAAACATGTAGCAGAATACATTTTGGCTTAAATTTATGACAAAATTAGATTTTATTGGATTTCTTTTAAAAAAGAAAGGAGAAAATATTGTTTTTTTTTCAAAATTTCCGATATGTTTTCGCTTATATCGCAAAAAATAAAAAACGGAGTCGCGAATAAATACCACCAAACTAAAGCTCTATTTGTGCGAACAAAATGATAAAAAATTCATTTGGTTACAGCATTGCATGACCGCGCAATTGTCACTGAAAGTGCGAGAGCGCTGAAAGCTGAAAATTGGTCTGGGCAGGAAGGGTGTTTAAGTGCACAGTATTGTAGTGGTTAAAAGTTAGCAGCTACAGGATTTGTAGCTGCTGACTATAATTAATTTTTTCCCCAGGCAGAACACCACCACTTCAGCCCCGGATGGATTTACCCACTTCCTGACCCAGCTATTGCGGTACGGCACTGCATCGCTTTAACTGATAATTGCGCATGTGACGCTGTACCCAAACTAAATTGACGTCCTTTTCTCTCACAAATAGAGCTTTCTTTTGGTGGTATTTGATCACCTCTGTGGTTTTAATTTTTTGCGCTATAAACAAAAAAGAGACAATTTTGAAAAAAAATAAGATTTTTTACTTTCTGCTAAGATACATATCCAAAAAAATAAATAAAAAAAATGTATTCATCAGTTTAGGCCGATATATATTCTTCTAAATATTTTTGGTAAAAAAAATTGCAATAGGCGTATAATGATTGGTTTGCGCAAAAGTTATCACGTCTACAAAATATGGGATAGATTTAGGGACCTTTATTTCTTTTTTTTTATTGTTTTTACTGGTAATGGTGGCGATCTGTGATTTTTAGTGGGACTGGGACATTGCTGAATTGCAAATCTGACACCAAATGATACTTTTCGGGGACCAGTGACATTATTACATTGATCAGTGCTATACAAATGCACTGGTCAATGTATAAATTACACTGGCAGGGAAGGGGTTAACACTAGGGGGCGATCAAGAGGTTAAATGTGTTCCCTGGGTATGTTCTAACTGTGTGGGGGATGGGCTGCCTGGAACACCATAGAGATCGCTGTTCCAGATGACTGGGTACAGCAGATATCCATAATGTCCCCTGTCAGAATGGGGATCTGCCTTGTTTACATAGGCAGATCTCCGTTCTGCCTCTGTATACCGCGATCGCGGGTCGCCGGCGGACATCGAGCCCGCCGGACCCACAGGCGCACTCCCGCAGGGCGCACCCACTATATCACATGGACAGACGAGCGCACACCTACGTTTTGCGCTATCCAGCCACCTTGCGGCAGTATAACTGGGGCGGGTGGTCGGGAAGCGTGGGACCCCAAGGCCTTCAGGACCTTTGAGTACTGAGGTAAACTAGCCCTGGAAGAGAAATTACAGAATATGTGCGCCATATATGCTATTTACTGGGACACTCAGATTTTGCCAGTGGAAAATTTTGATTTGAACTACTCATTTAAGAAAATCTATATTTTAAAATGGGCTTACTGGAACAGATTTGTTACTTTTGCAAAGGAATCATGGAATGTAATTTAGACCTTAGGAAAAGAATATGTCATATTTGCATCCCAGTCTGAGTTTTAGAAATGGAAAAGTCAAACATGGAAATTACTCTGCAAAATGATATAGATCAACAGCTCCTAAGAGCGGCTCTGCACTATGGATTTCTCATAAGGAAGGAGACATTCTCTACAACTTGATGTGGAAATGTTATCTTGTATGCAATCTTCCCACACACAATCATTGTTGCTTTTAGTTAACACAAGGTGTGCAGTTATGATTTTATTTTCGTACTAGTGTTAAATAGAATAGAACTAAGATATCAGCTTATAAATAAGCGACCACAAAGAATTCAATGGTTCTTATTTTGGGACAATTAATGTCTGAACTAGCTATTGACTCAGTTGTGACAAGCTCTCTCAGAGCTAAATCTTAGAGCTCCAGACATTATGGAAATGCAGGATCACCTCTTCACACATTTTGTGTCAGTGCCTTGACTGCTATATATTCTTTATACACTTGGTTGTCTATATTCACCTTCTCTTCCCTTTTCATGGTTCTTTTCTGTTTTTCATTGACCCTCCCACTTTTTACACTAAAAGGTAGATGGAAATCACAGTAGTATGTAAGTGAATGTAATACATTATATAATAATATTTTATATTCTCATGTTGAGCCAGTAGGTGGAGGTTTAGACTTCCTTTCACATGACTTCCACTTTCTCATTATTTTCTGTTGTAAGAAGTCTGTTGTTTACAGAGCTCAGTAGATCAATCTGAAATGTACATTCAAACATAAGACAGAGCTCGTTTGTGCTTTCTCTATAATAAAACATATAGTGACCTGGGAATTGTGTATGTATGAAATGTTTATTTGTAAAACAAATATTTTATATGTATATTGTGAAAACAAGTTTAAATGTAATTTAAACATATACTTTATAGCCTTTAAAAAATAACCTAAACCTAGTGGAGTTTCCCCTTATTAATCAGCATGTCTATAGAAAATGTATAAGCACATGGAAAGCATCTGTGATTTGTTTTTACCTTTTTGGACTTGAGATAAGAAAAATGTGGTGATTGAATTTTAACCAGTGAATATGTAATTTTTCACTGAAAGACATCTAAATCAGTCACCTAATTTCCCTCATTAAAATCAAGTTAGCACGCTTTATTTATTTTTTTTAGCTCGTTTGAGCCTTTAAAAACAGGTTTGTAAGTGTAGGTTAATGTATAAGATGTTACTTTTCCAGTAAATTACCTTGCTGATGACATTTTTTAATGTCTTGGCATACACCAGAAACATGGACTAAATATGGTAACACAATGTTTATAAAAGGCCGCTTTAAGTAGGTGTACACTCTAACATTTAGTTTGCTAATTCAATGTGTATCATAAACAATTACCCTTATTTAATTTTTTTTTTTTTTATTTATTTTTTATCTCTTTCTCTATGCTGCTGATGTTCTTCAGCATTTTTTTGACATTTCCCATCTTACGTCACATTATTACTCTGGACGGGATACTTCTTAGTGACTACAATGGACCATGCCTGCTCAATGTACAGCATGTTCGTATGGCAGATTGTAGACCCATCAAGGTGGCATGTGACAGGGTGAAAGTTTAGGGGCATGACTGAGAGTCAGGTGCCACCTCATTACAGGAAGTTACTGAACAAGGACCTTTATGGCAGGATCACCAGATATAATTTTAATGAATGCTGCAGATTTGAAAAGCTGAAAATAACTTTTGGAAGTACATTAAAATGTTAAAGCTCATGTGTGATTTTAGTGATTGGTTCAATCTAATATAAAGGAGAAGTATGCAAAAAACAATAAAAGAGATGTGGCGCAAATGGTATAACTAAAAATAAGCAATTTCTCTGTAAGATGCCACCCTACCGCAAATGAAGTGAACCATAGACATGAATGTACAACTAGTGATTAACATAAATAACATACAAGGTTAAAAAATTCTAATTCAAATAACATACAAAGTGAAAAGTTCAAATGTCATAAAGAATAAATACAAAAAATACAAATTTCATGCACGAAAGTAAGAAAAGTCCAACACTAAATAATATAATAGATGAATTCCAAGATATAGCAACACAAGCAATCATCCACAGATGATAATCAGAAGTCCAAGCAGAGGAAAAACACCACATGTCCTTTCAACCAACATGTGAATGTGTTTACCAAAGTTAATGTGACTCACTATGTGGAGAAGTCAGGAAGCACTTATGTGAGTGCACCCTCACTATGTTAGCCAGAATCTTCCAGTCGGCCTCCATGGACAGATGTTCCTCCGTTTTAAGGTCCCAAAAATAAAAAGAAGTAGAGCACCAGGTTCATATAGTGTAAAATCGGCAGTGAAACTTTATAAAAAAAAAAAAAAACACAAAATACATATGTAAAAGCACTCGGCATCACGCCGTGAAAAGAACTACGAATCACACAATGCGGTGCGTTTTATGTTAAAGAATTATTACTAAAGTTCACATAGCATTTCAATTCTTCAGAATTTTACCAGAACAATGTTTAGAATGAATATAGTATTAAGTGCATGCTTCCCAATACATAGCTAACTTTCTGGATAGTTTTTTTAACAAAACTTTCATATCTTTTTTTCTTTAATTTGCAGTTAACATAAAACAATATATGTCAAATATCCCATTATATAAATGACAAGTGTCTGTTTTTCTGTGCACCTACATTAATATTTTAGGAAATTCCTTTATAGTAGCATTTTTGTTTTAGGTTGACTGGTCCTTTAATTACTGTTGCATGTTTTGTCTATTATTCTCTGAAAAATTCCTGGAGTTACAGGATAACCATGTCTATTTAAAAATGTAGTTTTGCAATTTTAGACTTCAGTGGAAAAATGTAAACATTAAATACTGCATGACAGAACTCAATCAATGTAGAGAGCATGCCATCTTCTGGCTGCACTCGGGAAAGCAGAGCTACCGTACACAAACCCATAGCTAAATAGCTGGAAGACTAAAGACATCAAATTTTTCTATGTAAACTGGAAAGGAAATAACAGACTTGTTACTTGTGCCATGCATTGTTTTCCTGAGGGGCTGTGTAGAGATAAGAATTCCTTTCTCCAATGTGCCATCACTACTACGAGAAATTTTTAACTTGACATTGAATCCTCTTATCTTGAGTAATAGGAAAGGAATTTCTGCTACTAAAACTGCTGAAGGCTCTTATCCTCAGTATTTGGCTTTTATTTTGTTCCCATGTCCACTAAAACAGGAAAGCAAACAAAGAAATGCACATTTATTATACTGGTCAGACAACATAAATATGCATTGATTTGTAAACACCACAGATTTACAATATGTACAATAATACAAACAGAAGAACACATATTATATTTTTATATATCTTAACTATCTTAAGTTAATCATAATAGCTAAACTCCTTCCAGCAAAAATTTTGTTTAGATTTGCTATTAAAATTTATATTACCGTTATTATATAATTATGTTTTTTATTTATTGCTCATGATATTTATTTATTTTTTTGGATTAGAACCAAACGTGTATGTCCATTTCATGGTTCACGGGTTTATGCACATAAGCAGATTAGGGTGATCAATTATTAATAATTGTTCATTTTACTGAACAGACTTGTGAACACTCTCTGAATTTCACACTTTATAGTACTCAAGGTTGAATTTCTGATTTAAGAGGTGTGGAGTGGAGATAAGTTAATCTTGTGTATTTTTACTATTACTATTTTACTAGTGATTCTGTGATGGGTTTACTGGATCAAACATTATAAGTGTCATAATGATATAATAATAATAATAATAATAATAATAATAATAATAATAATAATAATAATAATATATTATTATTATTATTATTATTATTATTATTCACTGCTAAAACACAGTTTGCAAAAAGCAGATAGATTATTTCAAATCATGTGTTTATATCACTGTAACTACAAATACAAAAAACAGTTGATACATTAAGCACTACAGAGCACGTACGCATTCACAACAATTAGGTAACTCTCTCATTTCCAATTTGCGATATAAAATGGTATAATAGGTAGATACTTCTTTTTGGTATTTACTTCTATTTAGGAATGTTTTAATATAATTAGAAAGTGTTGAAGCTTCACATATGCCCCATCCTTTTTTTTATGTGCACTACTATAAAGGTGCTAAAGGCTAGGCATCTTCAACACTGAGTTGCTGGTAAAGGAAAGCAATTACAGGGAGGAAGGACGAGTTTCACATCACTTTCTGTCTTCAGTGTTCTTTTGGTGTTTGTATCAGAGCAACAGCTGCACCATCACATCTACATCATCCAGTATACATGCCTTGTAATACTGACTTACAAAATGAAAAAGAGAACAGCTCAGAAAAATACTGGCACATTATAAACTTTTACAGCAAAGATCTGATAATCAGACACCCTCAAGACCACAAAGGTTGACAGATAATCAAATATTCAGGATTCTTGGAAGGCTATAGAATATATAAGAGTAGCAAGAAAACAGCAACCTATTCAATTGTATTTGTCAATGATTTCTTCTTCACTTTCACTTTCTGTTTTCAGTATTTTCTGGTGATAACTGCTTTTCACACCATCAGAAAACATTCCTTGTTGCACCTACTGAAAATATTCTAGATAATCAGAAATTATTTTTCTCAGTTATGAACATTTTGAAATAAGAGTATCAATAGCACCAATAGTAACAACAAATATACACACAAAATGTACAGATAGTGTCAGTGTATCTTAACCATCACATCGTAATTTGTAGCTAGTAGAAAACAAATGCTTTTTCAGTGCAGATGAGATCTATTATGTTGAATATTTAGGGTGGGGAGTAGTGATTCTTTAGCTAAAATCACAAACAGAGATAATGGTCCACTGATCTCTTATTTGATCAGTCAGAATACCTAAAGTATTGTTGGGTGCTGGTGTGATTCTGTTCAAAGTGGTTGTAAACCCTTACATATGCTTAGGGAAGTGACTAGCCTTGAGTAATATGCAGAGATGAAAAAAATCCTCCTACGTAAGTTGTACCTGTTTAAGTCTAGCCGTTTAAAGTACAGAATTTATACAGCTTGTCTGAGCTTTCAGAAAGCAGGCGGTGGAGTTACACTTATAGTTTACAGTTACAGAGCTGAGGCTGTCAATCATTGGCTGTGTGCTGGGGCTCCCTCCCCTGTCACCTTTTTAACTAATGGTGTCAGGAAAAATTGTCAAAAGTGACTCATGTTGATAGCAGAGGAAGGAGGCAGCAGAGAGAATTGACACCTAGTGCTCTGGGTTGAGACAAGTACACACTATACGGGGGATATGCTTTGTTCATATTTCATGTTTGAGGTTTACAACCATTTACCTTCCTGATGTTTAAACTGAGTCATTTATAATAATTTCAGATGCTAACTACATGTTTCACTCATTTGCAGATATATGTATATTGCAAAGGTTTTTCTTTTAGTGACTCAATAAAAGAGTAGAAATGTTTTCAAAATGCTATTATTTTCAAGAAACAGTTCTCCACTGATAGCTCTTGGCTTTCCCTAACACAAATTGGTTAGGTACAGGAAGCTCAGTAGCTCTGCTAAACATGGACACTGGTCAACTTTCCCAATGAGGAATCAGATCAACATGTTTGAAGTTGTATATTTCTGCTATGAGCATCCAGTATTCATGTAAAGCCATCAGAGTCCAATTCTGCCTCTATTTGATTTTAACCCCTTCCTGACCGCCGCACGCCGATATACGTCGGCAGAATGGCACGGATGGGCAAAAGCGAGTACAGGTACGTCCCCTTTAAGATGCGGCACTGTGGGCGCACGTGTTGCGAGCTCCATGACCGCGGGTCCCGCGGACTCGGTGTCCGCCTGGTGCCCACGATCGCGTCACGGAGCGGAAGAAAGGGGAGATGCCTTTGTAAACAAGGCATTTCCCCATTCTGCCTAGTGACAAGACAGAGATCACTTCTCCCTGTCATCGGGAGCAGTGATCGCTGTCATGTGAGTAGTAGCCCACCCCCCCCCCCCCCACAGTTAGAATCACTCCCTAGAATACACATAAACCCCTTGATCGCCCCCTAGTGTTTAACCCCTTGATCGCCCCCTCGTGTTTAACCCCTTCCCTGCCAGTGTCATTTACACAGTAATCAGTGCATTTTTATAGCACTGATCGCTGTATAAATGACAATGGTCCCAAAATAGTATCAAAAGTATCCGATAAGTCCGCCAAAATGTCACAGTCATGATAGAAATTGCAGATCGCCGCCATTACTAATAAAAAAATCAATAATAAAAATGCCATAAAACTATCCCCTATTTTGTAGACGCTATAACTTTTGTGCAAACCAATCAATATACGCTTATTGCGATATTTTTTTTTACCAAAAATATGTAGAAGAACACATATCAGCCTAAACTGTGGAAAATTGTTTTTTTTATATATATTTTTGGGGGATATTTATTATAGCCAAAAGGAAAAAATATAGTTTTTTTTTCAAAATTGTCGCATTATTTTGTTTATAGCTCAAAAAATAAAAAACGCAGAGATGATCAAATACCACCAAAAGAAAGCTCTATTTTTGGGGAAAAAAGGACGTCAATTTTGTTTGGGTGCAACGTCGCATGACCATGCAGTTTTCAGTTAAAGTGATGCAGTGCCGAATCGCAAAAAATGCTCTGGTCAGGAAAGGGGGTAAATCCTTCCGGGGCTGAAGTGGTTAATTATATTTATAATACTGTTCGTACCGTTCCTATGCTCTTTCCCATTCATTTGACCCCTCTTCTATTGTAATCTGTGCAAAATTCATCCCTGGTAAAAACACAGACAATGGGACCTTGGTGGCAAAGTCCATCATAGTCAGAGGAACACACAGAGGCTATATTTGGTGCTCTTAATCTAGAGATCCAACTAACACATTTAACCCTGCTTGATGACTATCCCACTGGATACCATATCACTTTCTTGGCCTATCACTCCATCATCCATTACACAACCAAAAACACACCTCTTGACTGTATGGACCAATCCCACTCATTGTTGGCCGACACCAACTGAACATTATTGATAAATGTAACATGTTTCATTTCATTTGATGTATCTATCTTTGATAAAAAGCTGAAAAGCCATCTGTTGGTAAAATAAGAAAAACTTTGCTAACAATTGCCTACTGTCTACTTATTGTTTAAATAAAGTCTTTAAAAAAAATCATGTTGCAGTTGTATATGCTGTGCAAATTAATAAGACAGAAAAGGAAGAAATAATGAGCTATTCACAGAAGGAAGCATTTGGAAAAATTAACTACAGGTCCAAAGTGTTGCTTTCTGCTGGTGTCATGCAGTTTTTAGTAGTTTAAATTGTGATTATTTCCCCCCCATCTCAGCTTCTTTGAAAAGTAATTGTAGATTGGAGATTGCAGCATTTAAATAATTCATGAAAGAAAAAAACATAAATCCAGTGGAAAGTAGCAAAGGTATACAGTCACCCATTAAACTACAAAGAAAAGGGTCAAATCAGTTCTAGTTATCAGAGAGTTTGCTGAGACTCCAGGAACTCTTCATTAGCTTTGCCTGACTTTTTAGCCCTGCGTTGATTTTTACTTCCTACAGTTGATGACCTTGAGGTATATAAATGTGTGCTGTTATTCAAATGTTCTGTGATTCAAAGCTTCAAAGTATAGCATTTGATTACTAGACATATGTTTCAAAAAATATTTGGTGATGTAGCTCTATCACATGTTACAAAAGTAAATGGCCAAAATGTTATTGTACGTTATCAAAGATTATAAATCCTTCTTCAAAAAATTGGAAATGATAAAGAAGCAGCAGTGGAGGTTTAGACAAATGTATAAAGTCATCTGCATCAACAAATTGCACACAAAAACAAGAAAATGCAAAAGTGAAGGTAAAGCGTACCAATGAATTGCATAAAAAATAGGAATAAAAAAAATTAAATATAAATGTCCATCATACATACACTAGGTAAAGTCATTAACCACCTCAGTACAGGGCATTTTCACCCCCTTCCTGACCAAGCCATTTTTCAGCTTTCAGCGCTGACGCACTTTGAATGACAATTGCGCAGTCATACAACACTGTACCCAAATTAAATTGTTATCATTTTTTTCCCCACAAATAGAGCTTTCTTTTGGTGGTATTTGATCACCTCTGCGGTTTTTCTTTTTTGCGCAATAAACAAAAGAAGAGCGACAAATTAAAAAAAAAAAAAACAATATTTTTTGCTTTTTGCTATACTAAATATCCCCAAAAAATATATAAAAAAACATTTTTTTTCCTCAGTTTCGGCCGATACGTATTCTTCTACATATTTTTGGTAAAAAAAAATTGCAATTAGCGATCATTGATTAGTTTGCGCAAAAGTTATAGCGTTTACAAAATAGGGGATAGTTTTATAGCATTTTTATTAATATTTTTTTTTTTACTAGTAATGGCGGTGATCAGCGATTTTTATTGTGACTGCGACATTATGGCGGACACATCGGACATTTTTGACACATTTTTGGCACTATTGTCATTTATACAGCAATCAATGCTATTTAAATGCATTGATTCATGTATAAATGACACTGGCAGTGAAGGGGTTAACCACTAGGGGCGGGGAGGGGTTAATTATGTTCCCTAAGAGTGTTTCTTACTGTGGGGGAAGGGGACTCACAAGGGGAGGAGACCGATCGGTGTTTCTCTGTACAGAGAACACACCATCGGCTCCTCTCCTCTGACAGGACCGTTGATCTGTGTGTTTACACACACAGATCAACGGTCCTGCTGTGTTACCGGGCAATCGCGGGTGCCCAGCGGACATCGCGGCCGCTGGGCACGCGCATCGGGTGCCCAGTGACACGGCGAGAGCGCGCGCACGCTCCCGGCGGCGCGCGCGCGCTCCCTGCAGTGCACAGAAGGGGAGGACGTCATATGACGCCCTCCCGGAACGAGAGCTGCGCCGCCTGGCCGTCATTTGACGGCCGGCGGTGGCAAAGCGGTTAAGCATCTTTAACAGTGGTCGGAGCACCTCAATAAGACTGAGGCAATGGGGTTGATTTACTAAAACTGGAGAGTGCAAAATCTGGTTCAGCTGTACATGGTAGCCAATCAGCTTCTAACTTCAGCTTTTTCAATTAAGCTTTGACAAAAATACCTGGAAGCTGATTGGTTTCTAAGCAGAGCTGCACCAGGTTTAGCACTCTCCGGTTTAGTTAACAACCCCAATCTCTGAAAAAGAAACAGCAGAGAGACAAATCTACTACACTCAGTTTGGTGCCCTCTGCTTTTTCCTTTTTGTATTGACAAACTGCAAGTATGCCTTAACCACTTGCCCTCTGGAAAATGTACCCCCCTTCATGACCAGGCCATTTTTTGCAATACAGCACTGCGTTTCTTTACCTGACAATTGCGTGGTCATGCAACGCTGTTCCCAAATAAAAAGCATGTTATTTTTTTCCCTCAAATAGAGCTTTCTTTTGGTGGTATTTGATAACCACTGCATTTTTTGGAAGAAAAGAAGACTTAAAATATTTTTTACTTTCTGCTATAAAACATATCAAATAAAAACATTTCAAAATATTTTTTTTTTTAAATTTAGGCCAATATGTATTCTGCTACATATTTTTGGTAAAAAATAATCCCGCTTATGCAAAAGTTATAGCATCTACAAACTATGAGATATATACTGGAATTGTTGTTTATTTATTTATTTTATGCTAGTAATTGTGGAGACTTGTGGCAGACAATCAGACACTATCTGACACTTTTGACACTTTGTGGGAACCAGTGACACTAATACAGTGATCAGTGCTAAAAATATGCACTGTCGCTGTACTAATGACACTGGCTGGGAAGGAGTTAAACATCTAGGGCGATCAAAAGGTTAAATGTGTCCCTATAGTGTTTGTGTGTACTATGTGTGCTGTTTTTACTTAAAGGGGTGTTTTCCGGGAAGAAAAAATGTATTAAAAGCCAGCAGCTACACATACTGCAGCTGCTGGCTTTTAATAAATGGACACTTACCTGTCCTGCAGTCCCTCAATGTCGGCACCGCTGCTGATGTCTCCATCAGCTGTCGGGTGCTGCCGCTGCCATTGCGGGTAAGGTAACCCGGCAGTGTAGCCTTTCGGCATCACGCCGGGTACCCTACTGCGCATGCGCGAGGCCCCACTCCTCTCTCCTATTAGCCCGGCGGCCAGACGAGGAGGAGGAGGGAGCCCCGCGGTGACGTCACATCCGCATCGCGGCCTTGGCCGGACTCCTGGAAGTGGGAAAGACAGGTATCCTGTCCCCCCTCCCCCCCGAAAGGTGCAAATTGTGACACCGGAAGGGGGGAGGAATCCGATGAGCGGAAGTTCCACTTTAGGGTGGAGCTCTGCTTTAAGGATGTGATGGATTGTATTCCTTGCTTTGCAGGGAAAGAAAATCTATCACTTCCCCCTGTCAGGGCGGAGCCCTGCCTTGTAGTGCCATAACGGTTGGCAGAAGGAACCACAGAGCACAGAGGGGTGCCAGGCATCCGGCATACACAAGTGTGGCCATTGCTGAAGATACTTATCTTTTCAGGCTAGTCTTCTTTTTTAATAGTGACAAACTGGCTTAAACCATATTTAACCACTTCCGTAGCCGCCCGCCGTCATTTTACGTCGCTACTTTGAAGAGGAATACCGTTGTTATGGTAGCAGCTAGCTACCATAACCCCAGTATCCTCTTCAAGAACGGGCGGTCTGCTTCAACATAAAAGTGGTCTCTGCGGCGGATTCGCACTTGAGAGCACTTTTATTGTTGGGGGGAGAGGGCCCCCTCCTCCTGCCACTCTCCGGTGCCCTCTGCAACTTACCAGAGCCATTGGTAGAGGCGGAGGCGATCGGATCCTCTCCCTAGCCTGATATGGAGACGAGTGAGGGGAAGATGGCTCCCACTCGTCTCCATATCATTGCAGGGCAGAAGCGACGTCAAAACCTCACTTCCGCCCAATGCTCTTAAAGGGACATTTTATTCTTTTATTTTTTTAGATGACATTACATTTTTTTTTTACCCCAGATCTCTTTAAGAGGTCCTGTCATGCTTTTTTCTATTACAAGGGATGTTTACATTGTAATAGGAATAAAAGTGACACAATTTTTTTTTAAAGAACAGTGTAAAAATTAATAATAAAAGGTAAAAATATAATAAAAAAAATAATTTTTTTTTTTTTAAACGCGCCCTGTTCCGACGAGCTTGCGCACAGAAGCAAACGCATACATGAGCAGCGCCTGCATATGAAAACGGTTTTCAAAGCACACATGTGAGGTATATCGGCGATCGTTAGAGTGAGAGCAATAATTCTAGCCCTAGACCTCCTCTGTAACTCAAAACATGGAACCTGTAGAATTTTTTAAACGTCGCCTATGGAGATTTTTAGGGGTAAAAGTTTGTTGCCATTCCACGAGCGGGCGCAACTTTGAAGCGTGACATGTTGGGTATCCATTTATTCTGCGTAACATTATCTTTCACAATATAAAAAGATTGAGCTAACTTTACTGTTGTCTTATTTTTGTATTTAAAAAAGTTAATTTTTTTCCGAAAAATATACACTTGTAAGACCGCTGCGGTGTGACAAAAAGTATTGCAACGACCGCCATTTTATTCTATAGGGTGTTAGAAAAAATATATATAACGTTTGGGGGTTCCAAGTAATATTTTAGCAAAAAAAATATTTTTAACTTGTAAACACCAAATCTCAGAAAGAGGCTCGGTCCTTAAGTGGTTAATCATATCTAAATGTCCCAGTTATTTATGTAGGCTACATAATGAAAGAAATATTAGTGTATGACACTATGCTTTTACTTGGCCTTGACTGTTAGATGGAGTATTTGGACAAAATATCAAATTATTTTTTTCACCATAACATCACTGCCCATGAAAATGTACCGGTACTTGTTTTTGTAAAATAAAAATAATTTGAATGTTTTACTGTAAAAGTTGGCATATTTTTCGTACAACTATCTAGAATCTCTCTTTTGCACAATTTAAACTGAATCGACTGGCATAGTGTTATTTTTATTTATTGGCACACATTATTGAAGTTTGTACCTTGTTCTTAATTACTCCTATATAAATAATGATTTGCATTGGTGTGCTGTAAAATATGACATTTGGAAAATGGAATTCGCAAACCTAAAAAAAATGTGCAGTTCAGTAAATATCAGTGACAAATAAATGTTTCAGAAAGTTTCAGTACACAGAAATGGTTTGTGCAAGAATAGGCTAGATATACATTGGTGAATACACTATGAGCATAGATATTAGTCAAACACTATGCCTTAAAGTGGATGTAAACCCAATGTCATCCTTTCTAAACTACTGCCATCTATAAGGATACACATGCCTCCTGCATGTATCTTTACCTGTCAAATGTCTCCCCTCTGTCTGTGAAACTTGCGCAGATGTTATTACCATTCGTACGTGAAACTTGCGCAGATGTTATTACCATTCGTCCGTGAAACTTGCGCAGATGTTATTACCATTCGTACCTGAAACTTGCGCAGATGTAATTACCATTCGTCCGTGAAACTTGCGCAGATGTTATTACCATTCGTACGTGAAACTTGCGCAGATGTTATTACCATTCGTCCGTGAAACTTGCGCAGATGTTATTACCATTCGTCCGTGAAACTTGCGCAGATGTTATTACCATTCGTACGTGAAACTTGCGCAGATGTTATTACCATTCGTCCGTGAAACTTGCGCAGATGTTATTACCATTCGTACCTGAAACTTGCGCAGATGTAATTACCATTCGTCGTGAAACTTGCGCAGATGTAATTACCATTCGTCCGTGAAACTTGCGCAGATGTTATTACCATTCGTACCTGAAACTTGCGCATATTTGATGAAAGTTCCGTTTGTCTTCATAACGTTTATTGAGTTTACCTGGCTTTGGGTTGTTGGAGTTGTAAGGTTGTTTATTATTGTCACTATCTATACAATTACTGCTGTAGTAAGGGTTATAGGGGTAACTTACACAGGGACTCCAGAGGCTGTTTTGGGGGGGGGGGATAAATATGTTAAGCAGGGTCTCATGCTCACAATTCCCAAAAAATGCTCATCATCTCTAAATACTGTAGGTGGTGACTTTTCAAAGAAGTACACTCACCTGTCCCTTGGATGCTGCAGCTACAATCTCTGATCTTGCAATCATGAAATTAATGTTTGCGGCTTCACTTCCCGGGTCACTATTGGGCATGCGCCAGTTGCGCAATGCAATAGGACTGGTCCGCGCAAGCTCGGGGACCCCTGTGTGTCCAGCAGACAGCACGGTGGGACGGGATGTGGCGTATACTTCTGTGGGAGTCTAGGGCCGGATGTGTGTGCAAATACCTGCCTTACACAGGTATCTGCAACCCATCCCCCCTAAAACGTTCAAAATAAGACACCACAGGGGTGCAGGGATCCAATGAGCGGAAGTTCAAATTTAGGGTTGAAGGGCGCTTTAAGTATTGGAGTTTCATTAGATAGACATTTCAATTCTGTCTTCAAGTAGGATCTTCTAACAAACTGCTAATAATTGGCAAGACTTTTAAACAATGTTTACTAATCCTATTTTGGCACTCAAATATCAGTGTGATTCAAAAGTGTACCTTTTTGTGTTCCATTACCATAGGGGGCAAAAGACTCAGACGTCAGTCCGAACCTACGAGGACCTCCCGGCCTCACCAGACTAATTGGGCAGTTAGCCCAAGCCCACGCGTGGATGTGGCGGAACAGGTCGTTGAAGTCGATCAAATCTGCACCCCACCAAGTGAGTGTCTCAGAACACAGATTGAGCTAATAAATTAAGGTCTGCATGTTTTTGACACTTTTTTTCTTGTGTTTTCTCTACCCAACTTTTAGGTGATGCTGATCTGTTTGTGGAACGACAAGCTGCGGAGCCATTTACCACTGACAGTGCCCACAGGCTTATTGGGCAGATCATGGCCTGGAATCTGCAGCTGGAAAACATGCAGAAGGAGATGGCCACCATGCAGCAGGGAATGAAGGACATGATTGATGTTTTGGGGAGAATCTAAAGACCCCTTTTACATTTCTTAACATCAATCATGTCCTTCATTCCCCTTTTGAAGCGCTGTTTAACTAATTTTAGAGGCCAAATTTTAAATATGCACACGGTATGTCAACATGTGCTATGTGCCATCAGGGGATCTCAATGGACGCATTTTGTGTTTGCAACCCCTAATGCTAGTAGGTGAGAGGGAAGGGGTTTCACACACAAAACACGTCCATTGATTCCCCATGATGGAACATAGCACATGTTGACATTACCCATTTTCCAGTTAAATTAGTGTGCATATTCAAAATTTGGCTTCTTCTGTTCATGGGTTACCTGTTGAACTTTGTAAGTTCTGGACTTTTACATGTTTTTATGTTTGTTTTAAAAAATCAATCCCAAAAAAAAAAACAATATGTTGTGAGAAAAACACCAAAAAAATGTCAAAAAGATAACCTAAAAAAAAAAAAAAAAAAATTCATGTTCAAAAAAAAAAAAAAAAACAAAAAAAAAACCAAAAATACCAAAACAACCAAAAAAAAAAAAAAAAAAAAAAAAAAAAAAAAAGTTTTGGATGTGCACTATAATAAAAAAAATAATGTTTGCACAAATTCAAAAATGTGTGGCTTCTTCTTTTTAAATACTACCAGTTTGACAAAAACATGTTGTGGTTCATTGACAAAGGGGCTTATTTACTAAACGCTAAACAAGTTTGCCACTATTAAGATGTGCACTAGGACAACATATAAAACAGGCCAAATTAAAAGCCAAACAATACGAAATGACCAATATTTCAAACATAAATAACTGTATTTATTCATTGTAAATGAAAAAGATGGTTTAAGGGTCTGCTGCCATTTCAATGGCCCCCCTACCATTAAAATACTGTAAATAAAGGTCCCGCACTTGCTGGGCTGATTGTGTTGCGGAACCAAGAGGGCGATTATCCAGCCCTGTCATGTTGCCTTCCACTCCGGCCTCAGGGCCAATTGGTAAGGAGTATGTTCCTGAATGTTTCCGTAAATAATTGTGCATGACACAGCATGCAAGAATAATAGTATTGAGTTTGTACTCTGCCAGATGTAGCGATGTAAGGAGCAATCTGAAACGGTTGGCCATAATACCAAAGGCATTTTCCACCACCCTTCTTGCTCTGGCCAACCGATAATTAAAAATCCTCCTCTCAGGGGTGAGGGATCGTTGGGGAAATGGCCTCATCAGATGGTCACCCAGACCGAACGCCTCGTCGGCAATGAAGACGAACGGGAGTCCCTCCACATTATCTTCATCTGGTGGCAGCTCCAGCCCACCAGTTTGGAGACGATGACCGAACTCCGTGTGGTTGAAGACTCCTCCGTCCGACATCCGGCCGTTTTTTCCCCACATCCACATACAGAAATTCATAGTGTGCCGACACCACCGCCATCAACACGATACTATGGAACCCCTTATAATTCCAATAGTATGACCCCGACTGGGGTGGGGGCACAATTCGCTCGTGTTTGCCGTCAATCGCCCCTCCGCAGTTGGGAAAGTCCCAACGGGCAGCAAACTGGGAAGCCACAGTCTGCCATTCCTGTGGCGTGGAGGGACACTGTGAAGTCAAACAGAAAGATACAATTGAAATTATAAACCAGCCAAAACACCAAACTAAATGCAACAAATTAAAAAACAATTTGGAAGAACATATGTATTTATTTTGTAAATCCTTGAAATAAAGCCAAAAGATTAAGGATAAAAGGGACAAATCTCTGATTGATGACCCCTCTGATGGACCAGAGAAGATAATAATGGGGATGTGGGTGGGGAGTAAATAATGGTAAGGTCACACAATACACATGCAATTAATTAAAGGTGTGTGTGGGGGGGTGGGGATAATTACAAGCTGACCAAAACCACATGATATTAATTATCAGGGGGTGTGGGGGGGTGGGGATAATTACAAGCTGACCAAAAACACATGATATTAATTATCAGGGGGTGTGTGGGGGGGGTGGGGATAATTACAAGCTGACCAAAAACACATGATATTAATTATCAGGGGGTGTGGGGGGGTGGGGATAATTACAAGCTGACCAAAAACACATGATATTAATTATCAGGGGGTGTGGGGGGGGTGGGGATAATTACAAGCTGACCAAAAACACATGATATTAATTATCAGGGGGTGTGGGGGGGGTGGGGATAATTACAAGCTGACCAAAAACACATGATATTAATTATCAGGGGTGTGGGGGGGTGGGGATAATTACAAGCTGACCAAAAACACATGATATTAATTATCAGGGGGTGTGGGGGGGTGGGGGATAATTACAAGCTGACCAAAAACACATGATATTAATTATCAGGGGGTGTGGGGGGGGTGGGGGGATAATTACAAGCTGACCAAAAACACATGATATTAATTATCAGGGGGTGTGGGGGGGTGGGGATAATTACAAGCTGACCAAAAACACATGATATTAATTATCAGGGGGTGTGGGGGGGTGGGGATAATTACAAGCTGACCAAAAACACATGATATTAATTATCAGGGGGTGTGGGGGGGTTGGGGATAATTACAAGCTGACCAAAAACACATGATATTAATTATCAGGGGGTGTGGGGGTGGTGGGGATAATTTGTGATACAATATATTAATTATCAGGGGGGGGGGGGGTGGGGATAATTACAAGCTGACCAAAAACACATGATATTAATTATCAGGGGGTGTGGGGGGGTGGGGATAATTACAAGCTGACCAAAAACACATGATATTAATTATCAGGGGGTGTGGGGGGGGTGGGGATAATTACAAGCTGACCAAAAACACATGATATTAATTATCAGGGGGTGTGGGGGGGTGGGGATAATTACAAGCTGACCAAAAACACATGATATTAATTATCAGGGGGTGAGGGGGGGGTGGGGATAATTACAAGCTGACCAAAAACACATGATATTAATTATCAGGGGGTGTGGGGGGGTGGGATAATTACAAGCTGACCAAAAACACATGATATTAATTATCAGGGGGTGTGGGGGGGTGGGGATAATTACAAGCTGACCAAAAACACATGATATTAATTATCAGGGGGTGTGTGGGGGGGTGGGGATAATTACAAGCTGACCAAAAACACATGATATTAATTATCAGGGGGTGTGGGTGGGTGGGGATAATTACAAGCTGACCAAAAACACATGATATTAATTATCAGGGGGTGTGGGGGGGTGGGGATAATTACAAGCTGACCAAAAACACATGATATTAATTATCAGGGGGTGTGGGGGGGTGGGGATAATTACAAGCTGACCAAAAACATATGCAATCAATTTAAAAATGAGGGTCAAGGGGGGTGAAAGGGGGGGGTGAGTAAAGCTGTACAATGGAGCTGGTAATATACATTTTTAACCAAAGAAAGTGACTAGGCTAGGGGTGTTTAGGGGCCAAGCTTCCATGCTGGGGAGGTTGGTGCAAGCAAATATGCATGTGACCCACTAAATAATACATTCTTAAAACTATTTCGATAAGTCAAACATAAAATACTAGACAAAAAAACAAAATCCAAAAAAAAAAGGAATAGGCGACATTCATAGAATAGTCCTATCATGGTAATTAGCTAATGATGACATTGATGCACTACATTAACAAACATACAAGACATAGGTAATTTTAAAAGAGAAGACTTACCTTAATGTATTCCTCCTGCAGGACGTGGATAATGGCAGAACAGGTCTCTGGAATAATGAGCCCCAGAGCCTGGGGGGAGATGCCTGTCGTGAAACTTGAGGTCCTGCAAGCTTCTCCCCGTCGCCAAGTAACGCAACGTGGCGACTAGCCTCTGCTCCGCACTGATGGCTTGCCGCATGCAGGTATTCTGCCTGCTAATATAAGGGGACAGCGAAGCCAACAGACGGTGAAAAATGGGGTCCGTCATCCGGAGATAATTCCTGAAATCATCAGGATTATTCTCACGGAGCAAAGGCATATGCGAGAATTGGTCACGCTGGCGCAACCGCATATGCGAGAATTGGTCACGCTGGCGCAACAAAAAAAAAAACATTGAAAAACAGGAACGAGCGGACCAGAACGGCCTGAGAACAGGTAGGAACTGATCCACACGCACTGAAAGCCAGATACAAACCTCACAAGCACAAACTGAACGGCAGAAGCGAACGAATTAAGCAGAAGTCTGAGAAGCGCGAATCGTCTCTAACCAAACGTCAACTAACACGCGATATACACGAGATTAGCTGACGGGCCCAAAGGGTGTCGTTTGGGATCTCGAGCTTCCTTTTTCTAGTCCCGTCGTACGTGCGTACGTCATCGCGTGAACCGCCGGACTTTTTGCGTGATCGTGTGTGGTCAAGTCCGTTCGCTTTTTAGTCCGGCGTACCTAGCGGGAAAGTCCAGCGGATTGTTCGCTGGACTTAGGTCCGCCGGCAAAAGTCCGTACGTGTGTACGCGGCATTAGTGTTATTTTTATTTATTGGCACACATTATTGAAGTCTGTACCTTGTTCTTAATTACTCCTATATAAATAATGATTTGCATTGGTGTGCTGTAAAATATGACATTTGGAAAATGGAATTAGCAAACCTAAAAAATGTGCAGTTCAGTAAATATCAGTGACAAATAAATGTTTCAGAAAGTTTCAGTACACAGAAATGGTTTGTGCAAGAATAGGCTAGATATACATTGGTGAATACACTCTTAAAGTGGATGTAAACCCAATGTCATCCTTTCTAAACTACTGCCATCTATAAGGATATACATGCATCCTGCATGTATCTTTACCTGTCAAATGTCTCCCCTCTGTCTGTTATGAGACCCGAAAAACTGCAGATTCTGTGGGTGGGTCTGTTGTCTGGAGCTCATGGGTGGAGTCGTGATGTCAGTAGACTCCCCGCCCACCTCTACACTCCCCTTTTCAATATGCATTTTCTCCTGTGTATTTCTTACACTGAACTTCTGCTATGATCTCTAACATCCAGTGAAAAGAAAGGAAAGTAACCACATGACTTTAGCATGCCCAATTATGCTGAGGTGTGGAACATCCAATCCTGGCAGAGCAGCAGAAGAAAGGAGTGGGAGGGAATTAAAAAATAATGCATGTCTCTTAGGCTAGTGCACGAGATATGTAAATCACCTGTTACTCACAGCAAGGGGGAGGATTTGACAAGTTTTTCTCTGTTTGTCAAGATTATTGATGTTATTTCACTGAACAATAAAAGAGGATTGCTCAGAGCTGGATTAACTCTTTGTGGCAAGACTGGGCTCAAATGATAGGAAACCGTATACTCTACATTATGACATCAAAAAACAAACAACATTTTTTAAATAAACCTCTCCCCGTGCTTTCTAGTGAGACTGACACTGATCGTCTGTTCCCTGTCATAGGGAAAGACGATCAGTGATGTCACCTGCCAAGCCACGCCCCTACAGTAAAAAAACACACAGGGCTTACTTAACCCCTCCCCGCCCCTAGTGGTTAACTCCTTCACTACCAGTGTCATTTACACAGGAATCAGTGCATTTCAATAGCACTGATTGCTGTATAAATGACAATGGTCCCAAAAATGTGTCAAAAATGTCCGATGTGTCCGCCATAATGTCGCAGTCACAATAAAAATTGCTGATCGGCGCCATTACTAGTAAAAAAAAAAATATTAATAAAAATGCTATAAAACTATCCCCTATTTTGTAAACGCTATAACTTTTGCGCAAACCAATCAATAATCGCTAATTGCAATTTTTTTTACCAAAAATATGTAGACGAATATGTATCGGCCTAAACTCAGGAAAAAAAAGTTTTTTAAATATTTTTTGGGGGTATTTATTATAGCAAAAAGTAAAAAATATTGCATTTTTTTCAAAATTGTCGCTCTATTTTTGTTTATCAAATACCATCAAAAGAAAGCTCTATTTGTGGGAAAAAAAGGACGCCAATTTTGTTTGGGAGCCACGTCGCATGACCGCGCAATTGTCAGTTAAAGTGACGCAGTGCCGAATTGCAAAAAGGGGCCTGGTCTTTTGGCTGCAAATTGGTCCGGGTCTTAAGTGGTTAATAATACATAAACATTTGCAGCTTCTTTTCTTGATAATGACTTCAACTTCTGATTTGGGGGAAATATTATCTACTGATTTATGGTGTTAGAATATTTCGAGCATAGTTTACAAAAGAGTTAAGGCAAGTGTTGCAAGTGTTTATCTGCTTGCACTCTCTTTGTATAGCTTTGTGAACTGTGAAAAATAACTTACCTGATAAAACCAATTTTCTTCTAAGATAGTCTGATAAATTTATGATGGTATATTTGGAAGTTAGAGAGAATCATTTTGGGAAAAAAATGAATAAAACATAAAAAGTAATCTTTATAGAAGAATAATATTCTGTTTAATTAGACTATTTGCAGTGCACACCATAGGACAAATGCCATCTTACTACAAATCATGTTATCCCCCCGAGAGATGCTGAAAGAAGACAATTAAAGGAAAAGATGGACATTCTCATTCTAATGAGACTTTAACCTTTCATTCCCAGCAATACAGGTTTGTGTTGAGCCCGTGTCTGTCGATCTGGGAATATGAGTTCTCACTGGATATTAATGTAATTAATGTATACTCATTTTGCTGAAGTATTATTGAAAAGGGGCTGTCAAAATTGACTTTTTAAATTATCCATCTGGCTCTTAAAATGCACATCCTGTCTCTTATGTGTTGCCAAGTCTCCACTGAGAAGGGTCTTGTCACTTAATTGCTGCTGTGGATCACAGATGATGGTTTATAGGTTTAGGCAAATTGCAGGCAGTGCTTTGTTAACAAATTGAGAACACAAAGGTATTTGATAATTATACAGCAGAGCTCTATTGGACCTTAACAACACCTGCATGAGCAGCATTGGGGAGTCTTGTTTCAACACAAAGAGGCTCCTTCATGTTAATTAACCTGTAAGCACTTGTAACAGATTAAACTTATTTGCCTGTACCCAATACAGAAACATAGCGGTTAAATGTACTTGGCCTTATTAACAGCTTAACTGGAATAGCCATAGAAGCAGAGCACACAATACTCAAGAATTATTTATGGAGCAACAGGGAAAGTTGGCATTTCAGCTGTAAACAGTTGGTCTAAATAGAGTGTACCAGTCCATTCCTAATAACACGTGTGATTGTGTTTTGGGAAGTTCAATAAATCATGACACTTGAAAGCTTATTGTAAAATATAAAGTGCAGTGCTAAAAAATATGTGATTCAAGATGATACAAAAGTATATAAAACATTAAAGTGCAAATGTACAAAACCAGCTGTTACTAATGTACAATAATAATATCATGTGTGACCAACACAATGCATAAATACACATGTTATGCTGTAAAGTGCAATAGCATATAAAGTGCCAAATAATGAAAACAATAAACAGTGCAGAAGTGAAGAGTTCATAAATGGCTGGAATTCAATGAAGAAGATCCCATGTGAAATATGGAGTGTGGATCAAATGCTTGACCACGTGATATCAATCACCACATGGAGATAAAAGGCTTACCAGAAAGCCTGTGACCACCCTTACTCAGGGGGGTCACAAAGTGCTTGTTGGATCAAGGATCCACTGAAAGGATGTCCAGATGTCCTAAGCGTCTCCCAGCAGAAGCCTCCACAAACACTGGGCGATGATCAGATCAGAAATCATCAATATCAGGAAATGCAGATATGCAAAGAAACAAAAACTCCAGTAGTACAATATTGTCTCTTTGGGTGTTTAATGATAAGTATTGTAGTACTGCATACAGATATTTTGGCTCAAAAATGAGTCTCCAGTATAAATAGATAAAAAGGAATTCCTTGCAAGTAAAAAAAAAACGGGCATAAGCGATCACGCTTATATTTCAGGGGCTCTACCTTGGCCTTTTGCAAGGAATATGCCTTCTGCTAAATATATGACCCACCCCCTCAACCAATACTGTATTTATAATGATATTGTGTACTGCTATGTTTTATGGTAAATTTGCCAAGGGGTGTAAAGCTTATAGTAGGGCAGCTAAATTTCATTGCTGTTTGAAATATGTAAGTGGGACTTTTAATGTGGGACGTTTTCAGTTATTACAACTAATAATGCCTTGGGTTTATTTATCATTATACATATATAACTGTGAAGGCTTCTGAATGCATACTGAACTCTAGGCAGATATAAAAGATACAGATTGATAAACCTCTGTATTGTCTGAATTGGACCTAGTATCATCATCTTGTAGCCAGTCCGACAGAGGCCGACTGATCAGCGCTCTCAGCCAATGGCTGATACGATTGGGGGATGCCGTAAACATGCATGTGAAATGGTGTACCTGTACGGTGTACTAAAGCAAAAGTGACATTTACAATGAAAACAAAAATACCATTTATATTGTCTAAATGATGGATGGTATAGATTGTAAGGGGAGACCCTACAAAAAAACTGCATAGGTTTATGGAATCATAAAGGCTACCCTACAAGAAGCTGTAACCACTATGTATCAATCATCTGCAGCCCAGGTATTCAATTATCTGCAGCCACAAAAAACATGCCCTTTGTATGTATGCAGCTGCAGGGTGGGGAATGCCCCATGGTCATGACTATATTGGTCAATGACATCACCCAGGTAATCATTGGCTTGTTTATTATATGAGTGGGGTTGGGCTAATAAATCATTCCATTAGTAGAGGTAGTGTTACTACCACTAAATGAATCACTTCCAGTTGCCATAGCAGCCAAAGGTTTGGCACCGGCTAACAGGCCAAACCTGGCCATTAAGTTTGCCCATTTAGTGAACCTTGAACAACTAGCCTTTTAGTCGATCCCTTTGTCAACCAAAGCTTATCCCTATTTAGTACTGGTTTAATAACCTTAAAACATATGTGTACAGTTGGGTGAACAGTTTGAGCCAAGCCCAAACATTGCCTGTTCGCTTGTCCGGCGAACACCTGGATTTGCAGGACACTGGGTGGGATGTTTGCCCGCAGAGAGCTCCACAATGCACTGCGTGCTGCATAGCGTATATCTGGTTGGTATGGATTGGACCCCATGCTGTTTTTTTAAACATTTTTGTATTAGTATTGCCTTTTTTTTCTTTATAAGTGTCAGTTTTGCTGCAGCAGGTTCTATACATGGTACAGATGCACGACTTTACAGGCAGACTAAGGGGATCCCCAGGCATTATATTTAAAATACATTTTAAATTTTTAGTGTTTCACTTTAACCACTTCCCGCCCAAGGTACATCCAGGGATGTCCTTGACTTTGTGGGGGTATATCTGAATGATGCCTGCAGCTACAGACATCATTCAGATATCATCTTTTAGTGCCGGCGATTCACTACACCAGGGGTGCCCAACCGCTGGCCCTCTGATGTGGCCCGCCGCGTCTTGCTCTGAGATGGCGGGTCAGCAAGTCCAGATTGTGGGTTCCCGACCCACCATCTCCAAGCATCAGCGGAAAAAATGGAGCCGCCGCTAGAGGAAGCAGAGCCGATGCTTCCTGTATAGCGCCGGCTCCTTCACAGGCGGGGTGATACCAAATGTACTCCGCCTGTGACAGGAAGCATCGGCTCTGCTCTCTACTGCATGCTTCTGTCACACTAAAGCATGGGAACCCGCGATCTCAGACAGCAGCAAGCAGTGCCAGAGCCAGCATTACCAGTATCAGCCATCAGTACCAGCCATCGGTACCAACCACCAGTACCAGTCACCAGTACCATCCACCAGTACCAGTCATCAGTATCAGTACCCGCCAGCAGTACCAGTACCCGCCAGCAGTATCACTGTCCGCAGTACCCAAGAGCAGTACCAGCCCTGGAGGACAGCCAGCAGCAGCCATCAGTTATAACCACCTGGGGGACAGCAGCAACCAGTTGCTGGAAACCTGAGGAAGAAGTGAAGATCAAGGTTAGTTGAGATGCAGGTAAACCGCTGTGCATCAGTGTTAAAGCAGCCTTAGGCTCCTTTTACGCGATCGGTCCGATCGGGTCTGCATGCCTGTTGTTCAGGTGGACCCAATCGGACCCTCCATTCACCTCTATAGATAGGCAGATGTAAACAGACTCGTGTCTGCTTACACCTGCCTATCTGCAATCCGATCTGCTTAAAAAAACAGAAGGGGATTTGTCCCCTTCTGTCTGGGCAGAGGGCCCTTAGGGTAGAGCGGGCTGCGTCTGTGTCTGCTCTACATATGCAAAGTGGACACAGACCTGCCATCCGCCCGCTATGCTCATTGTGGCCTGTGACCTGTTACCAAGTCGCTAAAGTGGCCCTCGCTCCTTAAAAGGTTGGGCACCCCTGCCCTACACCATAAGAACGATCATAGAGGCTGTTCCGCCGCTTGATCATTCTTACGGGTGGCGAGAAATTTTTATTTCAGGCTTCCCAGTCTAGAGATGAGATGTGGGGTCTTATTGACCCCATATCTCACTGTAAAGAGGACCGATCATGCCATATTCCTATTACAAGGGATGTTTACATTCCTTGTAATAGGAATAAAAGTGATCAAAATTTTTTTATGTTTTAAAGTGTCAAACTAAAAAAAAAAAAATAAAATTAACAATAAAAAAATTAATACATTTAAAGCGCCTGTGTCCCGCCCACATATGAAAACGGTGTTAAAACCACACATGTGAGGCATCACCGAGAACGTTAGAGTGAGAGCAATAATTCTAGACCTAGACCTCCTCTGTAACTCAAAACATGAAACCAGTAAAAAAAAATTAATGCGTCGCCTATGGGGATTTTTATGTACCGAAGTGACATGACATGTTAGGTATCAATTTACTCAGCGTAACTTCATCTTTAACATTATGCAAAGAAATTGGGCTAACTTTAATGTTTTTTGTTTTTTTCAAAGTATGAAACAGTTTTTTTTCCAAAAAAAACACGTTTGAAAAATTAAAAAAGTAATGTGCAAGATAAAAAGTTGCAATGACTGCCATTGTATTCTCTAGAACATGGTGGTTCTATGTAATTTTCTAGCAAAAAAATATGAATTTCACATGTAGGAGAGAAATGTCAAAATTGGCCTGGATGGGAAGTGGTTAGGCATCATTAAAATAACTGCTCGTGCAAAAGCAATCTTAAAAAAAAAAAATGTTGCATTTGTACATGTCCCCCAGGGCAGTACCCGGGCACCCATACCCATTTTATGACCAATAACTTGCATATAAGCTTTCAAAATGGGCCTGATTTTTAAAGTTCGGGTCCCATAGAATTTATTAGGGTTCATGTTTCCAGTCCGAACTTTTGCAATGTTTGAGATTTCTTGCACAAACTGAACTGGGGGGTGTTCAGCCCAACACAACATATGGGTATAAGTTCTTACAACTGAACAAACATATAGCACATATTTCTGGTGAGAATCTTGCAGATTAGCTTCATATTTCAAATGCGTATAATATGTGTAAAAGACATATAGGATGCTTTCAATTTCTGTCAACTTCTAGAGTCAAATAATATAATATATTAGCAGTTAATTGGTTCAACAATTACTGAATGAATACACATTTAAATAAGCATATGCTTTAAAATGTGCTAGCAGAGGCAAACTGTGATTTTTTTCTCTGGGCACTTACCTCGAGGTTGTATTACAGTTTTTCTCCATTGTTTTGGCTCATTTCTTGAAACAGAAATGACATTCTCAAAACAACATGGACAAATCTCCAAACCACTTGGCAATTGTTCACAACTGAATTGAATTTCTCATTCATTTCTTCAAATTGCAAATGTCTCAGTACATGTCTCAATGTCTCAGTACATCTTTCAAATGATTAAGTACAAGTAGCCTACATTTAGCACAATTTCCAAGTAAATATATCTTGTTGATCTAAACTGATTATCAATTCTCAGTCTAATGGTCGTTCACTCCAAAACATGTCAGCGTAATTTCATTGTTTAAGTCATCACATGCACAATAGTCTGTTCAATTGTCAAAATTATTCAGAAACATAATACCATGAATACCAGTGGCGGAACTACCGCCATAGCGACACACGCGGCCGCTATGGGGCCCGCAGCCACTATGGGGCCCCTGGGGAGAAGAAGGAAAGCATACTGCGGGGGCCCGGGGGGGGGGGGCGAGCACTGCCCGCACGGTCCCCCAGCCAGGGTTAGTGAGGAGAGGAAGAGTGCGCTGTCCGTACAAGGCAGCAGAGCGCTGTGTAATAGCTTTTATTTGAATGTACTGTCTGTGTGTGTTCCCGGGGCTCACCGTCACATAGCCCCACCTCCTGGCCCGACGCTTTTGATAGACAGAACGCCGGTCCAATGCGGGACATGTGACGTCATCGAAGGCGCCGGACCAAGAGGTGGGGCTATGTGACGTGAGCCCCGGGAACACAGGACATTCAAATGAAAGCTATTACAGCGCGCCTCTTCCTCTCCTCACTTCCCCTGGCTGGGGGACTGTGCGGGCGGTGCTCGCCCCCCCCCACGCTCGCCAATAGCCATTTGAAGGCTGCTGCAGTCTGGCTCACCACTTCAACTGCACAGGTGAGGCTACATTGAGCACGGGGGAGGCTGCATTGGGCACGGGTCAGGCTGCATTGGGCACGGGTCAGGCTTTATTGGGCACTGGTCAGGCTTTATTGGGCACGGGTCAGGCTGCATTGTGCACGGGTCAGGCTGCATTGGGCACGGGTCAGGCTGCATTGGGCACGGGTCAGGCTGCATTGGGCACGGGTCAGGCTGCATTGGGCACGGGTCAGGCTGCATTGGGCACGGGTCATGCTGCATTGGGCACGGGTCAGGCTGCATTGGGCACGGGTCAGGCTGCATTGGGCACGGGTCAGGCTGCATTGGGCACGGGTCAGGCTGCATTGGGCACGGGTCAGGCTGCATTGGGCACGGGTCATGCTGCATTGGGCACGGGTCAGGCTGCATTGGGCACGGGCAGGCCACGCTGCATTGGGCAAAGGTAATGCTGCATTGGGCACTGAACATGCTGCATTGGGCACAGGCAGGTGAGGCTGCATTGGGCACGGGTGAGGCTGCATTGGGCACGGGTGAGGCTGCATTGGGCAAAGGTGAGGCTGCATTGGGCACTGAACAGGCTGCATTGGGCACGGGTCATGCTGCATTGGGCACGGGTCAGGCTGCATTGGGCACGGGTCAGGCTGCATTGGGCACGGGTCAGGCTGCATTGGGCATGGGTCATGCTGCATTGGGCACGGGTCAGGCTGCATTGGGCACGGGTCAGGCTGCATTGGGCACGGGCAGGCCACGCTGCATTGGGCAAAGGTAATGCTGCATTGGGCACTGAACATGCTGCATTGGGCACAGGCGGGTGAGGCTGCATTGGGCACGGGTGAGGCTGCATTGGGCAAAGGTGAGGCTGCATTGGGCACAGGTGAGGCTGCATTGGGCATGGGTCACGCTGCATTGGGCACGGGTCACACTGCATTGGGCACAGGTGAGGCTGCATTGGGCACAGGTGAGGCTGTATTGGGCATGGGCAGGCCACGCTGCATTGGGCACAGGTGAGGCTGCATTGGGCAAAGGTGAGGCTGCATTGGGCACTGAACATGCTGCATTGGGCACAGGCAGGTGAGGCTGCATTGGGCACAGGCCACACTGCATTGGGCACAGGTGAGGCTGCATTGGGAACTGGACACGCTGCATTGGGCACAAGTGGGCACAGGTGAGGCAGTATTGGGCACAGGTGAGGCAGTATTGGGCACTGGCCACGCTGCATTGGGCACAGGTGAGGCTGCATTGGGCACTGGACATGCTGTATTGGGCACAGACCACGCTGCATTGGGCACAAGTGGGCACAGGTGAGGCAGTATTGGGCATTGGCAGACCACGCTGCATTGGGCACAGGTGAGGATTATTGAAGCGCTAACACCAGGTGTTTGGAGTATCTTTATCTGTTGATTAAACTTTCTGGAATACATGTACAGTATTGCTATTGTGGTGTAGGATCTGGGCTCTTTCTTTCTTTCTTTTTTTTTCTTTCTTCTCAGACTCGAACCGCACACCCTTTGAGCCCCACCCTTTAAACCGCGCCCACTATTTAATTTAAGCCCCGCCATTTTTTTGTGGGGGGGGGGGGGGCATACAACATTTTGCTATGGGCCCTGTGATTTCTAGTTACGCCCCTGATGAATACCATATATGAATCTCTTGGAACATTTGATAAAATTATTAAAGCAATTGACAGTCAGGTGCAACTACAACTTGACTAACGAAGGAGGAGTTGGAGTTGGTCTCAGATGACCGATCAAACAGTATGTTACAGTAATTACCTGACAGGTGCTGTCCATGATTGTGAATGCTGCCAAACATGTATATATAGCTTGACCATGCAGGACCAGTACAATTTCTGAACATGGAGGCACCTAACCAAGTAAATGAACAAGGGCAACTGCCTGCTCGAGGAAGAGGAGTAATGCCCCGTACACACGGTCGGAAATCCCGACCACAAAATCCGTCAGATTTTTTCTGACGGATTTTGTCCGACGCTGGTGTTGCATACACACGGTCCGATGAAGTTGTTGGAAAATACGATCATTCTGAACGTGGTGACGTTCGTTGCGTACAACAAAACTACGTAGAGGCTAGTAGCCAATAGCTTTGGTTTGGTAATTTGATCTGAGCATGCGTGGCACTTTGTCCGTCGGAATTACCTACACACGGTCGGAAAAAGTCTGATCGGATTTTGTTGTCGGAAAATTAGAGATCCTGCTCTCAAATTTTTTCCCGCGAAAATTACACACGATCGGATTTTCCGACAACATAATCCGATTGGACTTTTTCCATCGGAATAAGATACGGGGCATAACATTTCAGTAAGTCTACACGTTGATAATTTTTCCCCTCCCCTTTCTGTCAAATACCCCCTGTAGTACCTCTGCATAGGGTACATGTACCCCAGGTTTGGAACCACTGGAATACTGGCCAGTAGTATATTGAACTTGTGTAGAACATAGAACATTCCAATGTAACTGTCTGTAACTGTGTCACGTACCGGGTACGGCGGGGAACAGGAGGTGGATCCCCTATGCCAATGGGGCGATAGCACGGGTTGTATTGGAGGACCGGTTCTAATGTTGCTACTGGTTTTCACCAGAGCCCGCCGCAAGGCGGGATGGACTTGTAGCGGCGGTAGCAACCAGGTCGTGTCTTCCAATAGCAACTCGACCCCACTGACAGCTGAGACAGGCGCGGTACACAAGGATTAGGCAGAGGCAAGGTCAAACGTAGCAAAGGGTCAAGGCAGGTGGCAAAGGTTCGTAGTCGGGGGCAACAGCAAAGGTCTGGATACACAGAAGGAGCAAAACACACAAACGCTTTCACTGGGCACTAAGGCAACACAAGATCCGGCGAGAACAGGAAGGGGAAGTGGGTTTTTAATGGGATTGGGAAAACTGTAATTGGACCAGGCACTAATTGATAGTGCACTGGCCCTTTAACTGGGGGCGGAGTCGCGCGCGCGCGCCTGGGGAGTGGGGGCGCGCGCACGCCGAAGACAGCCTGCAGGGGACAGGTGAGAGGAGCGGGATGCGATCCCCGGGCGGACCGAGGATCGCATCCCGGAAACAAAGCAGCGCCTGCGGTCAGGGGAGCTGACCGAGGAGCTGCAGGGCAGAGACCGCCGTGAGCGCTCCGGGGTGGAGGGGATGCCCGGAGCGCTCGGCGTTACAAACTGCAGTGTATGACTCTTCTGTATGACTAATTTGATGTTTTCTTGTTTTACTCTATTGTAGAGAATAATGGCATTGGAAGGAAACGAGACCTCTCACATACTCATGTATGTGGATGAGGCTGGCTTCAACCTGGCCAAGGGCCGAAGACGTGGCCGTAATTTTATTGGCCACGGTGGATGTCCCAGGTCAGCGAGGGGGCAATATAACTATGTGTGCTGCCATTTCTGAGAACGGTGTGGCCACTCACATCCCCAGTCTTGGCCCATACAATACACAGGAGCTCCTCATCTTCTTGGACCGCCTTCATTTGGATTTGATCCCTGAAAATGAGAGAGGTCTCATAGGGCGTCACCTACCACGATATATAATTGTATGGGACAATGTGAATTTCCATCGTGGCCCGCTTATCAGGGCCTGGTTCACTGCTCACCCAAGGATGGATATGGTGTTCCTACCACCTTACTCTCCTTTCCTCAATCCTATTGAGGAGTTTTTCTCCGCTTGGAGGTGGAGAGTGTATGAGCATCGGGCTCAAGACCAGAGGTCCCTGCTCCATGCAATGGACGCTGCCTTTGAGGATATTACAGGAGATCAGTGTAGGGGAGGGTTGCGACATGCACGTCGTTTCTTCCCTCGTTGCATCGCAAGGGAGGATATACGCTGCGATGTTGACGAGAATCTGTGGCCAGACAGACAGCAGCGTGTGGATGGGCAGGAGGGTGAGGATGGTGGCCAGTGAAGAGATGTTACAGTAGTTGTGAAACTCAAGCTTTATTTACAGCATTGTAGGCTAAATTTAATTTTCCTTGTTTTTTGTTTGTGTGTTTATATTTCTGTATATTATGCTGTATACATTTTCTTTTTACTCTGATGTATGGAAGTAAAGTAATTTTTCCTTGGCAGTATGAGTGCAATGTGTGATGTCAAACCTTGAAGGCTACTCTTACCCTAAGGCTGCATTCACACCTGAGCGTAGCTTTTCAGGCAGAAAATCGCGCGAATTGCAGCGTTTTTTGGCGGCGTTTTTTACCGCGATTTGCAGCGTTTTTACCGCGATTTGCGGCATTTTTTTACCGCGATTCGCGGCGTTTTTTACCGCGATTCGCAGCGTTTTTTACCGCGTTTTGCCGCAAATTTTATGCAGAGCAAAAGGTCACCAATGTAAAAAGATTAAAAATGCCCAAATCTGCCCGATTCGCTCGACAAAAAAGGGTCCGGAACTTGTTTGAGCTTTAGGCGTAGGGCTTCAGACATTTTGGAGTGGAGATGTGAACCATCTCCATAGAGAATAATGTATTTTTTCCCCTCCAGCGTTTTGTAGCTTCAGGCTTCAAGCTACAAAACTCTCAGGTGTGAATGCAGCCTAAAATCTTTTCTTTTTTTTCAGTTTTATACACAATTGTATTCAGTTAGCTAGACCAAAACTGTACAGTAACCATTGTCAATGAAGGACTGGGCTAAGACTGAAAGGTGGACATGAGGGATATTTCAATGGTCCTTTGCCATAGAGACAAAACATCTAAACATTTTGACTTGCAGTGCTTACACAATGCCAAAGGGATGAATCATTTTGGGGGCACTGACTATTTGAATGAGAAAGAAATTTATTTTTGACACATGAATGAACTGTTTTGGGAAAGATATGAGCTTTTGAAGGTGAACCATGGTGTTGTGCAGAACCATCCAGGTTATTTTGGCAAAAGCACCAAGAGAGTTGAGAACGTCTGGTCTGTTTCAAGAAATGAGCCAAAGCAATTGAGAAGAATCTTTGCCATTTTGGGTGCACTGACTCTTTATATGGGAAAGGAATATGGTTTTGAAGCATGAGTGAACAGTTTTGGGAGAGATATGAGCTTTTGCACGTGAGTTATAGTGTTGTGCTGAACTGTAAGACTGTTTAGCCAAATGATCTTAGAGTTTTGAGAATGTAATTTCTGTTTCAAGAAATGAGCCAAAACAATAGAGAAAAACTGTAATAACTTTTGACTAGTAGAATATTATGGAACAGTGTAATCCTGTGCAGTGATCAGCAATAATGCGTTTTCGACTCTGGTCCCTCTCCTCAGGGTGAGCAGGTTTCTACGGTACCAGATGGTGTGATGTCCATTTGCACTCTCCGTTTACTCATGTGCATACACTAGTGCATGCATATAACAGCCAAGTTAACAGTAAACTAGGATTTGAAAAAAAGGCATCATATGGAACAAAGGTGGGGGAACAGATAATGCACAAGTACATGTATTTACATAGTCTCAAGCAAAAGGCTGTACTGATGGGAAGGTAGAAAAGGTGTGTGTTATTAAGGAATTAGCTTTATCTACCCAGTCATCAGCCCATCATATATGCAGGTTCGGCTTAATTTTTTGCTGTGCTGATTCTCATATCTCACAAGTCTATCAGACAAGGTCAGTCTTATTGAAAACAACCCACATTGCAGTCTCCAATGACTGGTAACCACAGACCAGGTTTTCTAGAATGTCAACATGAACAAAAATTTTCATTCATAGCAAGCTAGTGGTACTTTTTGTTACTGATAATAATTATTTGATTTGGTTAAGTTGCCATAAGCCCTGCTGATTCACGTGAAGTGTTGTGTTTAATCATGGACATGCTTTAGTAATTAAACAAAAGGAAATTGAAAGGTAGTTCAATAGATAGTTAGATAAATAGATGGATAGATAGATAGATAGATAGATAGATAGATAGATAGATAGATAATGGATGGATAGATAGATAGATAGATAGATAGATAGATAGATAGATAGATAGATAGATAGATAGATAGATAGATAGATAGATAGATAGATAGATAGATAGATAGATAGATAGAATAATTTATGAAAACGCAAGTGATTATGGGATTTGAATCAGTTTAAAATGTAATTGACAATAAACTATTGCTAACATAAGGAAATCACAGTGCCTGCCATTTCAGCTAATCAGGTGGTGGGTAACAGACACAATCACCTGATTGGCAGAGAGGCGGTTCGGTGTTAGGAAAGCAAATATTCATTCACGTTTCTAACACACCTGGATGAACTGCAAGCACCAAGCATGGCGCTCGCAGGTCACCCTTTTTGATGCCTATTAGAGCCTATGGCTTTAATCAGGTGCTTCAAAAACTACCCTACCACTGTAATTCAGGCACCCGAAAAAGGGGCCGGGCGCCTGAATAAGGGGTGGCAGCCGCGGCCATGGATAGATTCATGCAATGCATGAATCTATCCATTGGTAATATGGGGGGTGGCTGGAGAGAGGGGGCGGCGCCCGTGCACCCCTATGGACGCACCTCCACTGCTTACAAACACCTCCTGACATTATTCTTTTCATTTAATGTGCAATCTCAATGACTTTTATGAAGGCTTGGGAAGTTTAGTGGATATGAATAAGTTACATATATAGTTACATAGGTGAAGTTGAAAAAAGACACAAGTCCATCAAGTCCAACCTATGTGTGTGATTATATGTCAGTATTATATTGTATATACCTGTATGTTGTGGTCATTCAGGTGCTTATCTAATAGTTTTTTTAAAAACTATCGATGCTCCCCGCTGAGACCACTGCCTGTGGAAGGGAATTACAAATCCTTGCCGCTCTTATGCCCCGTACACACGGTCAGAAAATCCGACCACAAAATTCATCGGATTTTTTCCGACGGATTTAGTCCGACACTGGTGTTGCATACACACGGTCGGACAAAGTTGTCGGAAAATCCGATCATTCTGAACGTGGTGACGTTTGTTGCCTACGACGGGACTACGAAGAGGCTAGTAGCCAATAGCTTTGGTCTTGTAATGTGATCTGAGCATGCGTGGCACTTTGTCCGTCGGAATTCCCTACACACGATCGGAAAAAGTCTGATAGGACTTTGTTGTCGGAAATTTGAAAGCAGGAGATAAAACTTTGTCCGTCGGAAAATCCGATGGAAAATGTCTGATGGAGCCTACACACGGTCGTAATTTCCGACAACATTGTCCGATAGGACATTTTCAGTCGGAAAATCCGACCGTGTGTATGGGGCTTTACAGTGAATAACCCTCTATGCAGTTTAAGGTTAAACCTCTATTTCTTTTCATTTTAATGAGTAGCCACGTGTCGTGTTAAACTCTCTTCCACAAAAAAGTTTTATCCCTATTGTGGGGTCACCAGTACAGTATTTATAAATTGAAATCATATCCCCTCTCAAGCATCTCTTCTCCAGAGAGAATAAGTTCAGTGCTCGCAGACCCTTTATTAGCTTTGTTGCCCTTCTTTGTACTCGCTCCATTTCCAGTACATCCTTCTTGAGGACTGGTGCCCAGAACTGGACAGCATACTCTAGGTGCGGCCAGACCAGAGTCTTGTAGAGTGGGAGAATTATTGTTTTATCTCTGGAGTTGATCCCTTTTTAATGCATGCCAATATTCTGTTTGCTTTGTAAGCAGCAGCTTGGCAATGCATGCCATTGCCGAGCCTATCATCTACTAGGATCCCCAGGTCCTTTTCCATCCTAGATTCTCCCAGAGGTTCTCCCCCCAGTGTATAGATTGCATTCATATTTTTACCAGCCAAATGCTTTATTTTAAAATTTTCTACATTAAACCTCATTTTCCATGTAGTTTAATTTGTTCAGATCTTCTTGCAAGGTTTCCACAATCTGCGGAAAAGTTATTGCCCTGCTTAGCTTAGTATCGTCCGCAAATACAGAGATTGAACTGTTAATCCCATCCTCCAGGTCGTTTATGAACAAAATAAATAGGATTGGTCCCAGCACAGAACCCTGGGGGACCCCACTACCCACCCCTGACCATTCCGAGTACTCCCCATTTATCACCACCCTCTGAACTAGCCCTTGTAGCTAGTTTTCAATCCATGTACTCACCCTATGGATAATGCCAATGAACCTTATTTTGTGCAGTAAATGTTTATAGGGAACTGTGTCAAATGCTTTTGCAAAATCCAGATACACCATGTCTACGGCCCTCCTTTATCTAGATGGCAACTCACCTCCTCATAGAAGGTTAACCGCTTGCCAATCAGCCGCCGCAGTTACACTGTGGCAGAATGGCACGGCCAGGCGAATCGCTGCCATGTTACTTCGCTCCTTAAAGGGGAGGGCCAGCCGGGAAAAAAAAAGTAAAAGTCGTCAGCTACAAGCACTGTAGCTGCTGACTTTTAATAAGCAGACTTACCTGTCCTGGGTGCACGTGATGTTGGCCCCCCCGAGACCGACAGTCCCTCGGCTCTCGGTTCCTGGCACCGCTATTACAACTAAGGGAAACAGGCAGTGGAGCCTTGCGGCTTCACTGCCCGTTTCCTACTGCACATGCACGAGTCGCGCAGCGCTTTGTGAATTGTGTTGTGGGACACACACAATTCCCATAACACACCGCGCCCCATTCACTAAAAGACGACGCGAGGAGCAGAAGACTGAAGAACACCGCAGAATAGGAAGAGGCATATTAGGACGATCTGCCTAGCAACAGCTATTTCCGGTAAGTTAAAAAATATATATTTTTTTTCCTTCCAAATTTTTAGTAACATTTTTATGCATTTTTTTTTTTTAGGGTGGCCCTCCACTTTAAGGCGGCCACTAGGGGCACGCGCGTGCACCCGCAGCTCACCCCTGGAGCTTATGCGAGTGCCCAGCGGTCTCGATGCTCCCGCGATCACTCGTAACACGGCGAGAACTGGTATCCCTGTGTGTAAACACAGAGATCCCGGTTCTCTGAGGGGAGAAGTGACAGATCATCTGTTCAAAGTATGAACAGCGATCTGTCATCTCCCCTAGTCAGTCCCCTCCCCCCTTCAGTTAGAACTCACACTAGGGAACACAATTAACCCCTTGATCGCCCCCTAGTGTTAACCCCTTCACTGCCAGTGACATTTTTACAGTAATCAATGCATTTTTATAGCATTGATCGCTGTATTAATGCCAATGGTCCCAAAAATGTGTCAAAAATGTCTGATGTGTCTGCCATAATGTCGCAGTACCGATAAAAATCACAGATCGTCGCCATTACTAGTAAAAAAATAAATAATAATAAAAATGCTATAAATTTATCCCTGAAGCAGTTAATAGAATGGTTTGGCAACAATGATTCTCCTTTAAATCCATGCTGATTACTGCTAATGATACCGTTCTCATTACTAAAATATCGTATAGTCCCTTATCATCCCCTCCAATAGCTTGCATACTATTAATGTTAGGCTAACTGGTCTGTAATTTCCAGGGATGTATTTTGGGCCCCTTTTAAATATTGGTGCTACATTGGCTTTTCTCCAATCAGCAGGTGCCATTCCAGTCAGTAGACTGTCAGTAAAAATTAGAAACAATGGTCTGGCAATTACTTGACTGAGTTGAACTTGTAGAGAAAGAGTAAGCCTGGGTTCACACCAGTGCGGTGCGAATTCCAGCTACATTTTCTCTGTGAAGAGAAAATGTAGCTGCTCAGTGGTGCTGCTCCGTTCTATCAGTGCATCAGCTGGGCAGGGAGAGGGGGGAGAGGAGGGGGAGGTGTAGTGAGAAGAAGGAGATAGTTCTTGCTCAGAAAGGAATGCATCTGCGAATCAGATGCGTTCCCATAGAGGACAATGTGCTTGTAATTCGCACCGCAATGCCCAGAAAATGCACACGTTTTTTGTGCAATGCGCAGTGCGAATGCAACACACATATGTGAACAAGATACTTTCATTTGAAGGTATTTTAAAATGTCCTGCGAATTGGATGCGGTGTAAGCCTCATCTAATTCGCATAGGTGTGAACAGGGGCTAAAAGTTTGCATAAAGTTTAGAGTGCTGTATGTCTGGACTGGCTAAACATTTAAATGTGGTATTTTTTATATGAGTAGATTGAATTGATTGGGTTAATGGGAGTTGTCCTTTAAGTTTAAATGTGTATCTTTATTGCTTATTGGTATAAAAGATTCAATCAAAAAGAGTCATGGCTAGTGAATTTTCAAGTGTAGCCCAAGGTATTGGTATCAGTATCTGAAGGAGGTAATGTGGAAGGGTGGACATTTGGGTTAAAATTTTTCAGTACAAGTAAGACATGAAATAAACAGATACTTATTACTGGAAGTTGTATTCTTCTTTCAACCTGTTAATTAACATGAACCTTTATTTTTTTTTTAGAAAGTTGGCTGTCATGATGATCAACAGACAACTGATAAGTTGGACAACTGTGGAACAAGAAAAAATGAATTTAGGTTAGTCCAGCAGTTTTCTCCCTGTATATATATATTACATACTGTATGTTTTGTTTAAACATTTCGAATGAAAATGTAATTGACTTTAAGCCATGTAATTTATTTTGTAAGGTTGTGTTTTTTGAATGCTTTGTGAACATAATCTAAAAATCAGTATTATTACCAGTGAAGGAATGAACAGACTTATTGATGCTGAGAACATTAGTGTTCCTGCTGATCAATTACCGTGAATCTTCTACCTTTAAACTGAGCTTATAATGCATTTTAGAATAGGTCAATAACGTCTCCTGTGCAAAGTAATATGTCTAATTTGCTTCCATTTATCATGCATTTAGTTTAGTACACTTGAAAAATTAACTCGCTGTAAAGAAATATTAATTCAGAATGCTGCTTTGGATAATTCACTATGCAAAGGAAAAAAACAAAAAAAAAAAACTGGGGTTGATTCACTAAACCAATAGAGAATGATCACTTAGCAACGTGAAGCTGTGTTGACTGTCAATGCCCAATCATGTGCAGGGGACATAAAAAAATATATTTTTCCTTGCACATGATTGGATATTTTAAGCGAACACTGTTTCACTGTATTCATTAGGCTATGGGAATAATCTCTACTCTCTAAGGAATTTAACATGAAATAACACATGGAAGATATTAAGGGGTCTATTTGTAAAAAACATACTGTGCAAATGTTTTAGCATTTGTTTGAAGTCACGAATAATACCTGTAATGTTTGTAATATGAAATGTGAAGGTGTGGCAAACACTAAGTGGTTAGTAAGGTGAATGAATCTGGCGGCAGCATTCATAATAGACTGAAGTGGGGATAGTCTGTGGAGAGGTAGGCCTATGAGAAGGAAGTTGCAATAGGCAAGGTGAGATATAACAAGGGAGAGAATGAGAATCTTGGTGGTTTCATTTGTTAAAAAAGGGGTGAATTGTAGAGATGTTACAGAACTGAAGTCAACAAGCAGTTCAGAGTCTAGGATTACACTTAATGCCTGGCGTAAAGGGGGGGGACTGATAGTTACATTTTTGCATCAGCTCAGTTTTAGAGATTTTGTTTAAGAAAGTAGTGCAACATCCATGTTTATATGCCAGTTAGTACATTTAGTAAGTTAGTAATGCGAGAGGAGACTTAAGGGGTGAGGTGAGGAGTAGATAGATAGATTTGGGTGTCATCAGCATAGAGATGGTTTTGGAAGCCTTGGGAGATTGTCAAGTGACCAACAGAGGAGGTCTAGATAGAGAAGATTAGGGGTCCAAGAACAGAGCCTTGGGGGACCTCTACAGAAAGAGGAAGTGTAGAGGAGAAGACAGAGTTCCAGGTAACACTGAAATGTGATAGGAGAACCAGGATAGCACATGATCTGTTCACTTGTTTATTTATACATGTATATATGCGACGTATGCAGATATGTACAGTATGTGTTTTGTTATAGGTTATTTCTCTTTAGTCTTTACGTGAATCATATGCAACAGGAAGCATGCAAATAAATGATTAGTGTCACCTGCCACACAATTAGGTGGGGCTTTATAAGGATGGTTATGCTGTTATTTCTGTGTAATGATTAAGCGCACCTAAAGTTTGTGAAACGCATCTACCAGCTCTCTGTTTTTGCCAACAATTGTGATGTTCTGAATAAAATAATTTTGATTGATTACAGAGTGGAGCAATTTCTTCCATTATAGAACCAGGATAGAGCAGAATCTTGGAGGCCATGGGAGTGGAGTTTATTGAGCTGGTGGTCAACATTATCAAAGGCCGCAAAGAGGTCTAATAGTAAGGGTATGGAGTAGTGGCCATTGGTTTTAGCAGTTAGTAAATCATTGTGAGTTTTAGTAGGGCAGTTTCTGTAAAGTGCTGCGAGCTAAATCCAGACTGTGAGGGGTCAAGAAGGTTGTTTTCAGTGAGGTAGGAGCTATTACGCTTGTAGACTAAGCATTCTAAATGTTTAGAGGTGAATTGGAGCAAGGAGATGAATCTTAAGTTGTTCAGGTTGGCAGGGTTTAGTGTGGGCTTTTTAAGTATGGGAGTGATCTGTGCAAGCTTAGGAGAGCAAAGGATAGAATAAGAGGGTGACCATAGTAGTTGAGAGGGAATAGACAATTGGATAGGTGGGCATCTGAGAAAAGTTTGGTAACCTCTTCAGTAGTAGCCAGTTCAAAGAGCAAAATGTTGACTGTGCTGTTAGATAAGGCGTGTTAAGTGGGATAGATATCTGTACAGTGGAGGTGTCCTCGCGTATTGCATCCCTTTTGTTTTGAAGTGATTGGTTAGAGGAGCAAGTGCATCCAGTGAGGATAAGAATGAACGGCTGTAGACAGAGGTGGCCAGGTTAGGGCAGGAAAGGGGAGACATTTTGTCATAGTGGTGGTCAGTAACAGAGAAGAGAAGAGTTAAAGTGGTGAAGGTTTCTACAAGTAACCATTTGCTGCTTGGAGGGATAGGTGTTTAAAGACAAGGATACTGTAAAACTGATGAGGTTGTGATCTGCAAGAAGAAAGAGGGTTTTGGTGAGGTTGCCAGGAGTGCAAAGATGGGAGACTTCCAGGTCAAGAGTATTACCACCAAAGTGATGATGTACATTGTGTTAGGTCAAAAGATGAGGTTAAGTTGAGAAGTAGTCAGGCTGTTACATTAACAGGGAAGTTAAAGTCACTAAAAATGATAGTGGGTATTTCAGGAGAGAAAGTAAGGTAGCCAGGCAGAGAAGTCATCCAAAAAGCCTGATACTGGTCCAGAAGGCTGATAAATCACTGCGATCCTCAGAGAAATTGGAGAAAACAGCCAAATACAGTGAGTCTCAAAAGAAGAGAGGGGGGGAGGAGTAGGAAGGACTTGAAAGGTGCTCAGTGGGAATGGAAGGAATCCAACTCCACCTCCTTTCGGTCCACTGGGTCTGGGTAAGTGAATCAAGTGGAGGCTACCATGGGAGAACAGGAGAAGCTGAGTCAGGATATGAAGCCAGGTTTCAGTAATAGCAAGTATGTTAAAGCAATCGGAGATAAAAAGGTCATGCACAGATGTGGGTGGGCATTCCAGAGGACACTTTTATAAATACACATATTTATAGTGCAGAGGTCTCCCTCATATTGGGCCCCATTCACAAAATGAACTTTCAGTCAAGAGTGGAGCTTTTTTTTGGGGGGGGGGGGGGGTCAGCAGTGGCGGTGGGTATCGTGATTGATGATGGATCTACACCGGGGGACATTTTTTAATCCTTGTTTTTTCAAAAAAGGACTTGTCAAAAACTGCTTACTGCAGTTTTTTACCCTACACTTTTTTTTTGGTGAATGAGTAGGGGTACTATGTAATATATTTAGTCACATGAGGGGTGGGATCTGGGGGGTCCTCTTATTAAAGGGGGATTACAGATTCTGATAAGAAAATAAAACTGAGAGTATGGATGTCTCTCGCGCTAGTTGAGTATATAGACAGGGCAGTAAGTGTCTAAGAGTAATAGAGATTTGCAGCAAAGTGAATAGTGTTCACATAGGCACTTCAAGGATAAATAATTAAATCTAAAATCCAGTGTGAATAAAGATATATAAATTAGCCTAAATAAGTGTATAATAATATCACAACAAATACACGTCAATAAATGCAATTGGTAAAAATGTGATAATAAATCCTGTGATAGTTATGGGTGTTAAACCCTAAAGTGACAGTGCATATCAAACTGCGTGACATATGGCAAATAAACAATAAAGGTGAATCAAAAACACATATATATTGTGATAAAACACTAATGTGTAGCCTAAAAAATTAATAGTGGTAAGACCTGCAAAAAGTGTATCAAGTGCAAAAAAAAAAAAAAATTGTGATCAAGCAAATTTTAAATAGATGAATGAGGGCATATAATTACATGTCCATAAATAAAATAAATAAGTATATAAGTAAGGTAATGTCCAGCTCTGTACAGCTCAGTGCAGAAGATGAGACCAAATAGCCCAATAGGATATCCAATAATGATTTCACTACGTTGCTGGTATATATAGTTTTTTTTTTTTTTTTTTTTTATCACTTAATTGTTTCGTCATAATAACAAAGCCAGATATTTATTTTATTATAATTTACATATTTATTATCTTAATTGCTAGTTAGTCGTTGAACGACTGTAATTCCTTTATTGTGTTTTTTTTTTTTTTATTACAATTTTTTAACCCCTCCCCCTTCCCGACCCACCCCGCTCTGTTTGCTGTGGTCGTAGGCCCTACATGGTACTCGATTTTCAGTTGTTTGCACCTAGCTTTTCGACTCAACTCTGGAGGCGAAGGGCTTGGGCGAAGCTCCACGCCCTTTTGAATTTTGTCCATTTATCCCAACTTTCTGGTGTATCACTGGTGGACTCTTCTAAATTTTTTCTAAGGGATTCCATACGTCGAGTATTTTCAACATTGTTTATCCACTCCCAAATTTGAGGGCTCTCTTGCTTCTTCCAGTTCCTTGCTATCTGGCGTTTGGCAGCGTTTAACAGGTGCGGTACCAAAGAGTTTTGATAATTTTTAGTAGGTACTTTAGTACCGTGGAAGAGGATCACCCAGGGATCCATCTCCACGGCAACTCTGGTAGCCTCCTTAATGTGGTCTAATATTCTGCTCCAGTATTTTTTAATCTTGTCACAATGCCACCATAGGTGTGCCATCGTTCCCTTCTCGCCACAGCCCCTCCAACATTCTGCTGTGGCTCCTTGTATGTATTGGCATGTTCTAGATGGGGTTAAATACCACCTTGAGAGGCATTTGAAGTTAGTTTCATGGGCCCTGGAGTCAACTGCCGAGGTATATGTCAACTTGAAAATTTTTCTCATTGTTGCAGTGTCTAATTTAGTGCCCAGTTCCCGCTCCCAGTGTTGAATGTATGAGGGTATCTCCCTACCTTCCACCTCCTGTAGAAGCTTGTATATCCTAGAAATGGCTCCTTTCATTTCAGGAGTTGTGAAAGTGCGCTCCCACTGTGTCAGATCATTGCCTTCTCTTATTGGTTGGGGGAGGCTTCTGACAAAGTGGGTCAGTTGAAGATACCTCCATCCATTCATATCGAATAAATCTCTTCTACCTCCTAGTTCAGCTAAGGTGTAAATCTTCCCCTTGTGTATAATATCTTTCAATTGCACCCTGTTATCTTTTATCCAACCTCCTCCCAGTGTAGTTTTCCCCGGTGGAAAATATGCGTTGTTTTTTAGTGCTATCAGTGGCGAGTTATATTTAGCTCCAATTGCTTTATAAAGTTTATCCCAAATTTTTAGTGCGTTTATGGTGATGGAATTTGTGCCTTCTTTCAGTGCTCTATATTTTGGAGGGATCCAAATATCGTTTCCTAAATGTGAGTTGCAGAGAGATTTTTCCAAGTTGACCCATCTTTGTTTACCAATACTATTACACCATTCTGGAATTCTCGAGAGAACTATGGCGTAGTAATAATTTACCACGTCAGGGACCGCTAGGCCCCCTCTACTTTTTCCCCTCTTTAGTAAATGGAGTGAGATTCTGTGCTTCTTGTTTTTCCAGATATAATTCATTAATATGGATTTTAATTTTTTAAGATACTCCTGGGGTAGGGGGATAGGGAGCATTTGAAATTTGTATGTTATTATGGGTAATAATGTCATTTTTACGGAGTTTATACGGCCAAGCCACGAGAGAGGTCTCAAAGAGAAGTCCTTGCTTTTCTTTGCTATCTCGTCTAAAAGTGGGATGTAGTTAATTCTGTATAATTCCTTATCGGAAACCGCTAGATTAATCCCTAAGTATTTAATATGTTTTTTCCATGGGAAGGCAAATTGTTCCTGCAGGTTCTCCTTCTCTTTTTTGGGCACATTGATATTTAGAATAAAGGATTTGGAGCTATTGATTTTAAAATTTGATATCTCCCCATACGCCTTAAGGATCAACATTAAGTTAGGTAGGGTTCTCTGGGGGTTATTTATGTAGAAAAGGATGTCATCGGCAAACGCTGCTACTTTGTGTTCGTCCCCGTTAACCGTGATACCCTCTACCTTAATATTGTTTCTAATGGTCGCTAAGAGGGGTTCCAGAGAAAGAATAAAGAGGAGGGGGGACAGGGGGCAGCCCTGTCTCGTGCCGTTTGCCATATGGAAGCGGGCAGAAGTAACTCCGTTTACTTTAACCCTGGCTACTGGGGCGTCATATAATACCCTAATCTTTTGTAGGATTTTTGGGCCAAAGCCCATTTGGGCCAGTGTTTGGAACATGAGTCCCCAGTCTACCCTGTCAAACGCTTTTTCCGCGTCTATTGACAGGAATAGACCTGGGGACTCCGCCTCTCTAGTTCTCTGCATTAGTAACAGCGTACGGATTGCGTTGTCCCGCCCTTCCCTCCCTGCCATAAAACCCACTTGGTCAGGATGGATCAGTGTGCCCAGGCACAGCTTGACCCTTTCTGCGAGGATCTTAGCATATATTTTAGTGTCCACGTTCAGTAGTGAGATTGGCCTGTAGCCTGAGCACACTGATCCATCCTTCCCCTCCTTCAGGATGACCGTGATATCGGCCATTAGTGAGTCTTTACCCATTTTGTAGCTGACGCCCAAGCCATTATAATACGAACATAATTTGGGGATTAGAAGTTCCTGGAATAGTTTATAGTACGATACCGACAGGCCATCTGGCCCAGGACTTTTCCCAGAAGACGAGTTTTTTAGAGCCCTTCTAACTTCCTCCTCTGTAAATGGCCTCTCAAGGTCCTCCTGGTCCTCCAGCGAGAGCCTAGGTAGTCCTGCTTTGTCCAGGAAGGATTTTGTTCTATTTATTTTCCCCTCTTCTGTCCTCGGGCTTGAGGCTACAGCGTAGACCCCCTCATAGTATTCTTTGAAGGAGTTTGCAATGTCCCTCGAGCAAAATTTAATGTCTCCTGTTTTACTTTGTATTTTCTCTATAAAATTTCTTGTCTTTTTTTTTTGGAGGGTTTTGGCTAGATGTTTACTTGATTTGTCCCCCCATAAATATCTTTCTTTTTCTATCCTATTGAAAGTTCTTTTTGTTTCCTGTTCTAATAACTCCTTTAAGTCCTCTCTCGTGGCTATTACTTTACGAAATAGTTCTGTGTTTTGCCCCGTTGATCTTTTATGTTCCCTTTCCAGTAAGCCTAGTTCTGTTTTAAGATTCTCCATTTTCTTGCCCTGTTCTTTTTTCATCCAGGCCCCCTTGGAAATAAAACACCCTCTTATAAACGCTTTGTGTGCATCCCATACGTATGATCCCTGAACCTCCCCATTGTCGTTATCTCTGAAATAATGTTCAATTTCGGTCTTGATCTGCGCTACAATTTCTTTGTCCCTTAGTAAGGCTTCGTTTAATCTCCAGTTGTGTTCCGGTAGGTGTATGTCGGGCGCATTAATCATCACCGTAACCGGGGCATGATCAGATAAGGTGAAGATCTCTATTTTGGGTTCAGAGATTTTTTCCAGAAGACCGTGATCCACAAATATGTGATCTATTCGCGAGTACGTCCCGTGAGCAGGGGAGAAGAATGTATAGTCTTTGATTTTTGGATTACAAATTCTCCAGATGTCAACTAGTTGGTTGGTGTGGAGGATTTGTTTTAACTTTATCTTCGCTGCATTACTTGTCCCCCGCACACGGGACGTAGTATCTAAATCCGGGTCCATGTGAAGGTTTAAATCGCCCGCCAGTATCACGTACCCTTTTTTAAAGTCTCTTAACTTGTTGAGAATCCCCTGGAGATAACGTTCGGGCCTGACATTGGGGGCGTAGATATTTGCGAATGTATATTTTGTCTGGCCTATTGAACCTCTAAGAAACAAATATCTCCCTTCTGGATCAACCAACCTACTCTCCAAGGAAAAGGCTACTTCTCTTGAAAAACCTATGGCCACTCCTCGTGATCTATTTACAATGGTGTCACCGTAAAACCAGGCTGGATAGTGGTAGGAATTTAATTTTATGTTAGAACCGAGGGAGATATGTGTCTCCTGGAGGAAGACTATGCCGGCCTTATAGTTTTTCAGTTCTAAAAGAATTTTTGCTCGCTTACTAAATAGGTTGAGCCCCTTAACATTATAGGATATTAACTGGATTTTTGTCATCACGTCTCTTTGAGTCGGGATTTACGAGTTTTGGGCCTCGGGCCACAGCAATACCAGAGCTTACCCTCCCCTCCTACCCATCCCCCCGTCTGCCCTTCCCTAGCCCATTTCCACCACCCCGTCCTCCTTCCTCGCTCCCTAACCCCTACTTCTCTCCCACCCTTCTGCCCTATCCAAACCCCTTGCCCCCCCCCTATCCTCCCTCCTACCCCCCTGACCCCTACTAAGGTCTTAGAGACGTTGGGGACCCGCCATTTGTGGGTCCCCTGCGTACTCTCCATCCTTCAGGTGAGGTGGGACTCTGCTCAGGTCTGTATCTCACCCGATCCCTGGGATAATGCCAGAGAAACGGGGATTTAGCGGGCGGGCGTCAGGTTGTTTTCGCCTTCTCCAGACGGAGAACGAGCAGTCCCCCCAGACTCCCCCCCTTTTCCCGGCCCCCCCGCCTCCCGCAGCCCCTCCCACTCCCCCCACCCCGGCAAGGCCGGGGCCTGCAAACCCAGCTTTTGGCAGAAGACATTTAAGTCTTCCGAGAATTTTAACTTAGCGGAGCGGCCATCTTTAATGCCTATGAGGCACGCGGGGAAGCCCCATGTATATTTAACATTTTCTTGTCGGAGCAGGTCGAGTAAGGGTCTCTGTAACCTCCTTCTCTCAAGTGTCTGGGGGGCTAAATCTGCGAATATCTGAATATCTGAGTCCTCATATTTCAGAGGTGTCTTGCCATAGATTGAGGACCAGATTTCTGCTTTTTCCTCATAATGGCGGAATCTCGCAATGATGTCCCGGGGTCTAGAAGCAGCAGATTCAGCCAGTCTGCCCACACGATGTATTCGTTCCAATTTAGGGAAATCCTCTCCTTCTTTATGCAATACTGGATTGAATATTGCAGCTATGACTGTCCTGAGATCTTCCCCTCGTTTTTCGGGGACATTTCTGAGTCTAAGGTTTTGGCGTCTATTTCTATTTTACGCGTCTTCTAGCTTGTAAGATAGTTCTCGTTGAGTAATTTTTAATAATCTTATCTGGTCCTTTACTGTGCCGAGGTCTTGCTCCTGATTGTCCACTCGTTTCTCCACTGTTTCCACTCTTGAGAGCAGATGCCCCAAGTCTTCCCTGAAGAGGTTGAAATCTCCTCTAATTGCGTTCTCCATACCTAAAAGCATATCCTGCATTTCCTCTTTGGTGGGGAGATGAGATCTCCCTGCTTGATCTTCGACCCTACTTGTGTCGGTACCATTATCTATAGATTGATCTGGTGGGGTAGGGGCGGAATGGTCCTCTGGTTTTTTGTCTTTCGGTTTTCTTCTCTCCATCGTTGTATCCAGAGGGGCGTCTGTGTGAGTTAGATGTGGACTGGTACCTGTTTTTAAATAGTGTTTTATAGTGCTTGCTGTTTTAGGGGTTTTTAGGGGACCTTTTTTTGAGGGTTTGCTCATGGTTTTAGGTCGTGGGTTTCTGATTCTCTTCCCCAGGGTAGTGGCTGTTGCGTCTCGTGGGAGGGGACTGATTTTACCACACCCCTGGTGTAGACAGATTATGTCTCAGCAATAGTATACCGCTCAGGGCTGAACCCGTGATGAAAAAGGGGAAGGACGAAAAAAAAGGACAAAAAAGAAAAACCCAAACACATGAACAGGAAAAATGACCTTCTTGGGCCGCAGATTTCCGCCTGGCCCTTAGCTCTCCCATGACCTGCCGCACCCCCCGCGGGCGGGAGACAAATATTATACCAGAAGAAGCAACCTCTTAAATGGTATCGAGCGCCCCCCTTTTGCTCTCCCTCGGCCACAGCCCCTTAGCACATGTAAAAAATGCTTTATCAGACAGAGAGAGATACAAAAAAGGGTGAGAGGGCCACACTATTTTCTAACGTCGGCCTTTGGCAGAGCGGACACCGTAGATAGGGCATTTATTGGATGCGATTTTTAGTTTTGCAACTTGGGGTGCCTGGTCCGGGGGTCTTTGATATTTTGTGTGTATAGGTTTGGACTAGGCTTTAGGTCCGATTTACTGTAGTCCCCATGTGACAACTCGTTGACTGCAATTTTTTGGATTTGCGACTTGGGGTGCCTGGTCCGGGGGTCTTTAACATTTAATATTTTGTGAATATAGGTTTGGACTGGCCTTTAGGTCCGGTTTACTATAATCCCCATATGGCACCTCTCCACACCTCGGCGCAGATCCCCCAAGCTCCTACAGGGTCCTCCCCCCTCGATTTCAAGGCAGTGTAAAAACGTAAACCGGTATGGGAGAAGTTTGTAAATATATTTACGGAATGCAGCTGCCTGGGGCGCTGGTCCGGAAGTATGTAGAAATAGGGGGCTCTATGCAAGCACCATGATAACAGTTTTACATTCAAGGAGTCATTAGTGTATTAGCCTCTGTATGTCACTCTTGTTGTACTCCCCTCAGGCATTTTTAAAGAAGGGAGAATTTGACCAAAGTGGAATTGTTACTGGCTCAGAGTCCATTTGGTATCTCAGATTTCCTAACCGACCTCCACCGTGGGGACTGAACAACGCCAGCCAGGACATAGGAACATAGACAGTTCTATTCAATTGCGGGCTTACCTCGTCCTGGCGGTGTATGCGGTCTACGGAGTATACTCACAGTACCGGTCCCCGCTGCTTGTAGTGGTTGTTGGGTCGTTGGTTCACAGGTTGGGGGGGAAGAGAGGATCCGGGACCCGGGCAGGACCGGGGGGTCAGAGGGGGCGGCGGGCGATCCTGCGGCTATCGGGCGGACACGGCATCCGCGTGTCTCATGTCTCCTCCAAAGCCTGTCGGCCCGCTGGTCGCCCTCTGGAGGTCGCTTAATGTGGACCGGAGGGGCTGCCGGCCTCGGAGTCTCTCACTCTCCGTGGCGCGTCAGCGTTCTCCTCTCCTCCCGTCCAACATCCTCGCTTCCGCCCTCTGTGTCAGGCCCCTCCCTCCGTGCTGCGGACTACGTCAGCACGTCCTACATCCCCCGGCTACACATTAGTGTTTTATCACAATATATATGTGTTTTTGATTCACCTTTATTGTTTATTTGCCATATGTCACGCAGTTTGATATGCACTGTCACTTTAGGGTTTAACACCCATAACTATCACAGGATTTATTATCACATTTTTACCAATTGCATTTATTGACGTGTATTTGTTGTGATATTATTATACACTTATTTAGGCTAATTTATATATCTTTATTCACACTGGATTTTAGATTTAATTATTTATCACTCATTGAGGTTCTTTGTCTTTATTAATCACGCTATCTATTTATTTATAACCTCTTTGATCACTCACCCTGGTGCTGTACTCAGGATTAGTGCCCCCAGAGGAATTTAGTCGGTACTACTGCCTTTCTTTTATCTCTTTTATTGCTCTTAATTTGCGCGAAGTACTTTATATTTATACAGATTCTGATAAGCCCCCGCCAACAGACTCCCATCACCACCGACCAGGGATGCAGGGAAAAGCCCTTTGTCTCCATCAACATGGGGACAAGGTGCTTTGGAGGGCAGAGCCACCCTGCCCCAAAGCGCCCCCTCATGTTGAGGGCCTGTTGCCTGGTATGTTTGAGGAAGGGGGAGCCACTTGCTCGTCCCCTCCCTTTCCTGACCTGTAAAATAATGAATGCATACTGCTTTGTGAATGGAGCCAAGCCCTCTTCTGTTCGAATGGTCTTAGCCTATACTGTTATTGTCTCTATAGGTCCAATGTTCTTTAATTCTTTTGGTCAAATGTTTCTAGGGCTATTTTAGTCTTAGGATCAAATGTTATGGAATGTTTCATTCACTTCATGGAAAGCAAAAAGTAGAAACTAACATTTCACACATATTACAAACATTACGGGTATTATTTGTGACTTTTGCTTAAATTCTGAGACGTTCGTAGCACATGTTTTTTAAATAGCCCCCTAAATGTTGTGTTATGGCGTTCTTATAATTTTAGACTTGTTAATATAAAATTAGCTAGTAAAAGGGTGTAGAGAGCTGTAAGCAGCTGTAAGCCGAAACCTACTGTATATTTCTAAGAGCTGCAGGCATTGTTATAGTGATCTCTGTAAGTGATGAACAACATTATCAAAATCCACCTTGCCAGAAGGCTGCCTATTCCTCTCCGGTGATCCTGATTATTTCTGTTATTTTTTCAACTTACTTTTGAAGGAATGCAGAAATAAAATCTCCAAATGATAAATCAGCATAATACAGGCATATTAAAGTACAGCTTCACTGTAAGATGGTCAGGCGTGAGTGGCCCCTAGCTGCGCTGAAATTAAGCCTGTACACCCTTAAGGGCCCATTTATTATGCCATGTGTGGGCCAAACTTACTTAACCCTGTGTGAAACACGCTTATCAATACCTGGGGCCAGGTGGAGACTAGAGTCATGTGAATAGTCTAACCGTGTGCAGTAAAAGTGTCTTGTCCCATGTTACTACACTCTGTAACTTGGAAGATTTTGCATTAGGAAGGCCGTGTTGAGCCTGCGCCCACTCCACTAGTCCAGCGTACCTTTGTTACCCCACTCTCAGTCTGAGAATGGGGTCCCACCATGCACCTATTGTGGACCTCAAGTGTGCACTTATTAACCCTTTCACTTCTCGTACCACATGGCCAGGCCATAGATCTTCGTAACTCAAGTTAGAATCCTGTTGCTATTGGATACCAACCATTAGGGAGGAAGCCAAACACTGACCCCCTCACTATCGGAGGATCTGTCATCTTACCAAGTACAATGCCTAACAACATGTTGCTTGGTGTTTAAACTTGTGCTTTGTTACTCTTAGCAAATACACTCTTCCTCCTTGACTTGCTGAGTTACCCCTTTGTAGTGGTGTAACTTCATGCCCCGTAGTGTTTTACAGATCCTGGATCTTTAGATACGCTAGAACCAACGTGCACCCCTTTGAGCAACCACGCTCATAATCAGTTAACGAACCTGTCAGTCAACATCAATGCCGCCTATCAGTGCTCATCAGTGCCTACTATCAATGCCCATTAGTGCTGCCTATCTGTGTCCATCAGTGCAGCCTATTAGTGCCCATCAGTGCAACCTCATCAGCACACATCAGTGAAGTAGAAAAATTGCTTATTTGCTAAATTTTATAACAGAAACTAAGAAAAAGTTTTTTTTTTAAACTTATTCATTTTTTTTGTTTGTTTAGCAAAAAATAAAATACCCAGTGGTCACAAAATACTACCAAATGAAAGCTCTATCTGTCTCATTAAAATGATACACATTTCATAAGGGTACAGTGTTGCATGACCGCACAATTGTCATTCAAAGTGCCATAGCGCTGAAAGCTGAAAATGGACCTGGCCAGGAAGGGGTTATAAGTGCCCAGTAAGCCAGTGGTTAATGGTGAACTCTAGTGATAATAGCTTTTGGCAATACATTTATGTAATGCTAGGTTATGTGCATTATATTTTCAGAGGTACCTGAATGCACATAAAACACAGAATCTGTGCAAATCTGCAATTAGCAGTGACCATTGCTGTATTAAATTATACTATCTTAAACATCTAGAAGACGTCACAAGCCAAGTTACTGTCACTGACAGGCTTTTGGTTATGTTCCAGAAAAAAGCTGGGTTAGAATTCTTTTCTTTCTCATAATAGGTGGAGCCCAAAGCAGAAACAGATTCCCAAAGTATATTTCATTGCATTTTATGGTTTGACTGAAGATCTTTATGTAAAAAATGAATTGCTATATGCACCAGGTGCCCCATTTTCTAATAATAAACAAATGCACGTGAAGATGGAAGCATGTATCTCTTATTTTTTCATATCTGTATCATGTAGTATTGCAATAAGTCTTAATTACATTGTAGCTACTAAATGATTGTCAGGCTGCTAAAACCATGGCAGATTACCTCTTGAAACTCTATCAAATGCCTTGTTTGGCTGTCATATGCTTGGGTTCTCTTTTGTTTCCTATATGGATCTAACAACAAAGGACTAATTTTCCTCAATTTGTTAGGCAGCTAATTACAAACATTGACAAAGCAGTAGATGGACTAGAACAATCCCAGGGGCTTATGTATGAGCATTTGTTAAACAGACTACACACGTGAAACAAAAGAAAAAATAAACTGTTGAATTGTGGGTAGCTGATATTAGTTAAATGTTTTTGTTAATCTATAGATTCTTGCATCTGCCTGTGTCTCTCTGGGAAGCGAATATGTTTTTTTTTTTTCTTTGCTTTAACATGATTGGTTGAATGGTTTTATTCAACCTTGGAAGCATTTTCCAGTTTTATAGCAGTGCAGAGGCACATTCCAACTATCATTGACTCTTGGGAGCACTCATAAATCAACAGCTCCTCTGTATATTACTTAAACTCTACTGATTTTTTTGGTTTGTATTTTTACACAATTGTGTTGATTTCATATTTCAGTAGATCATTTATACTTACATTTTTTTTAATGTCGCATTAAAAAAGCAGTTTTGCTTGGACATGATTGGATAAGCTAAATGAATATGCTCTACTCTTTGGTAAATGAACCTCAAAGTTGAACAGAATAATGAAAATAAACACAAGAACAGCTTCCTTGTAGTATGATTTGTTTGATAAAAGAAATATTGTTTTTCCTTTTCACCATGTGGACAAAATGTGGTACAACACTACTCTTCCTGCTTCTGGACTGCCCTCTGTATCCCCGACTCTGTTCCGGGGTCTATGAAGTCCAGTATAATTTACTACTTCCTGTGATGCTACGCTGTCAATTGCAAACCTCCAAGGGATGTATCATCATGAAGCCTGGGCTTACTGTACCATGCAGCATAGAACAGCATTCTAATGTCACAAAGCGAGCGCTGTTCTATACAGTAATGAGAAATGTCAGAGAGAAGAAGACACATTTTCTGATTGGCTAGAACACATTTAAAATTAAAGTACCGTATGTATGCTTACATTCTTTTTAAAATAAGATGTGAACCAAAATGGGGGAAAGATCAAGTGGCGATGAGCTTTAAGAATGACTTAACAGCATGTTGTATTTTGGTTGTTAGCAATTCTGCCAGGTGTTGCTGTCTGCTTACTCGTTAGGATGATTTTCCATCATTTAATTTCCTGGTGATTTACTAATGAAAGTGCTTTTTATTATTTTCCCTGTCCCCACTTTTTTTCACTTACTGTTCTAGTGATACCACCCACTCATACATGGGTGTCCGCAGAACTTTTTTCGAGGGGGGCTTTCTTTTAAGGTCACCCATGCTCCGCCCCTTTTTGACAATGTCATTATCACATTATTATGGTCAGAGACTGCAGACGTAGTACAGGAGAAGATCAGAGACTGCGAACATGGTACAGGAGACGGTCAGAGACTGTGGACAGGAGATGGTCAGAGACTACTGACATGGTACAGGAGACGGTCAGAAACTGTGGACATGGTACAGAAGATGGTCAGAGATTGCAGACATGATAGTACAGGAGATGGTCAGAGACTGCAGACGTACTACAGGAGACAGTCAGAGACTGCAGACTTGATACAGGAGACGGTCAGAGACTATGGACATGAAACAAGAGATGGCCAGAGACTGCAGACACTGCCATAAATCAGTTAGTAGGGTTTCCTGTGTCCTCTATTTCATTCTGGGACACTGTATTGTCCCGGAATAAAGGTGTCCTGGACCAGGGACACACATGTGAATTGCTGGCGCTGCTGCTGAATCAGTGGCATCACTAGGGTTGGTGTCACCTGGTGCGGTAAAACATGGCGTCACCCCCCATTTTTGCGTTGGAGGTTGTTGGTGCACTTTGCATCGGTCAATAAGGCCTGCAGGCAGTATTAGATCTAGAGGATAGCATGTTAGGCACGTCCTAATGGCTCAGTCCCTAGGAGCAGTAATGGATAATGGCCGACAGGCCCTCTTACTAGACCCAGTGAAACAGCAGCAGTGATCCCTCTGGCTGGATGATCGTTCACTCTGGGTTCCCCGGGGTGACTCAGGTCAGTGGTGTAGCATGTCTGTACCCTGGCAGTGGCTCAGTCTTTCTCTCTCTAGTGGTGCTGTGCAGCAGTGTGGCTCTCTCTTTGGTGGCGCTGGGCAGCGTGGTTTTCTCCCTGGGGGGTGCTGGGCAGTGTGGCTCTCTGGTGGCGCTGGGCAGAGTGTCTCTCGCTCTGGTGGTGCTGGGCAGCGTGGTTCTCTCCCTGGTGGTGCTGGGCAGTGTGTCCCATGATGCTCTGCTCTCCTAGTCTCCTTTGATTGGCCCTCCATTGTGGCCAATGGAGAAGGAGCACAGTAGGCAGGAAGCGCCATCGTCTCTTCTCCCTGACAGGAGAAAGGGGGTGAGTGGGGAAAACCTCTGACAGCCCACAGCTCGCCTTTCCACTGTCACAGCGCCGCTGAGTTCTCTGCTGAACTGAGCAGGAAAAAGAGCCCCCAGTTACACTACACTGATTGGGGAGCTTGACAGCACCTTGATGGTGTCACCCCACTGGCGGGTGGCACATAGGTGCGGGCCACCGCACCCCCATAGCAAAGCGAATGTGCTGAATGTAACAGTACAGATTCGATCCTTGATTCCATTGCGGAGGCTCATATACTCATCTATACAGGATATAATGTTTGTTTAGTTTAGCGGGGCTCTAATACTTGCCTTTCTTTACTTAGCTTTCTCTACAGTTTCACAGGCTTCCCCCATTAGTTCCAGTATTGATGAAATGTCTCTTGAAGGCACTCCTCTTCTCCAGCAATATTTTGCTGGCATAATCACGTAGTGATTGTACATGACGACATAAGGGCTAACCCACAGTTTGGGCAGGAGTGAAGAGGACTGTAGCACCAACTGCCACAGGATAATGAAATAGGCTACATATCTTTCCCTTATATCCCCCAGACTAAACAAGCATTAAATCCTGGAAGAAAACTTAACTTTAAAAGCCAAGATGCCATATGAGATGAACAATAAACTAATATAAAAATAATAAGGGAAATATGTTTATTTAGTATAATTAGGTAGGTTTGAAAGGCTAAGAAATTACCATGAACAGCTGGAAAAAGGGATGGTGAATTATACACACAGTTTATTCCAGACGATGTTCAGCCAATTCCATGTTCAGCATTAAATGGAAAAGTCTGAAATACAAAATGTTCAAGCTAAATAAGTTAGATTCTTTAATCAAAGGGTACAACCGCATGCCAACCCCCAATTCATATATATATATATATATATATATATATATATACATGATGCGGTGTGCAAGTGGTTTACCGGGGTTATGGCTAAAGCTATCAGCTTTTTCTTGTTAAAAGTTTTTATTAATCGTTGAACAATAAACAAGTGTATATACATCATACGCTTCAAAGAATAACAGAATTATATCATATGCTATTTGGAAGTACATAAGTGAAATAAGTTGTACAACATAAGTATTTCCATGTGATTGCAAAAATTTACACACATTTTAATAAACGAAATAAATTCAGTTATAAATAAAAAAAAAAAAAAGAGGGAATTGAAGTGTGTATGAATATCTCATTTTGTGTGTATATATTGTATTGTGTAAATTGCTTCAAAATAAATGAGAACTATCATCAGTTGAATTTTATACATCTAAGCTGTAGTAAGAGGAAAAGTCATTCTAGGTATTCAAATTTAAGTATCACCTGGGAACGTGTTAGGAATGAGATAGTTTTATATGATAATATGGATATTATCTATTATAAGAGCAATATAATTTTAGTTAAGATAAAATAAACAAGGGTAAGAAAATGTTCATCTTATATTTCACATTGGAGGATATTATGTCCTAAAAGTGTGGGGAAGAAGGATGGAGAGAATCAGAAGTACTAAAAGGATATTTTGTATGGGTGTTAGGACGTTCCAGGGGACCATGGGGTAACTGGGGGTTATCCTTCACTTATTATAGGGAGGAAGGATTATCTTGTGGAATTAAGGGATCGTTCTGCACATCCCGAAAATCCTGAGATTTGGTAAAATGAATCCATCGAGACCAGGTTTCAAGAAATTGTGGTTGTGTTTCTTTAGATTGGTGAATTATTTCTTCCATGTCTACTGTCTTTTGGAGGCGAGTGAACCAATCTTTCACATTTGGTGAGTGTGTGGAACGCCAATTTCGTGGAATACACATGTTCGCAGCAGCCACCATATGCATCTGTAAGGAGCATAAATAGGTGCGTTTTGGGCGTGCTGGGTAATGTAAAAGGAATTGTGCAGGGGAGGCTATCAGCTTTTTCAGCCGGCGGCTGGCTTTCTCATAAAAGTGGACCGAAAGTGGCTTATTAACCAGTGGATCGCTTTCAGAAGTTAGGTTTGAAAAGCTAAGAAATGACCATGAACAGGTTGAAAAAGGGATGGTGACTTATACACACAGTTTATTTCAGACGATGTTCAGTGTCGCCAATTCCATGTTCAGCATTAAATGGAGAAGTCTGAAATACAAAACGTTCAAGAAAAATAGGTTAATTTCTTTAATCAAAGGGTCAACCGCATGCCGACCCCCAATTCGTATATATATATATATATATATATATAGATAGATAGATATACAATGCAGTGTGCAAGTGGTTTACCAGGGTTATGGCTAAAGCTATTAGCTTTTTCAGCCCGCGGCTGGCTTGCTTATAAAAGTGGACCGAAAGTGGCTTATTAACCGCTGGATCGCTTTCAGAAGTGGTGGGAGGGGGCACCTATTTTGACTGGCCCTGCTGAGAAACGATCCAATGGCCGGCTGGTCACAGAGGCAGACAGAGACCAGTTTGTCCCTGACTGCCTCAATCAATGGCCTTCAAGGACCAGAGCAAAATCATGACATCACTTCTGGTCTAGGGCGGACGTAAAGAATGTTTTTGTTGTAAAGGTTTACAACAGCAATAAAAGTGATTTAAAAAAAAAAAATTAAAGGGACAGTGTAAAAATAAAAGATACAATTAATAGGAAAACATTTTTTAAAGCGCCCCCATCCCTCCGTGCTTGCACGCAGAAGCAAAGGCATACATAAGTCGAGCACGCATATATAAACAGTTTTCACACCACGCAGGTATCGCCATGAACGTTAAAGCATGAGCAACAATTCTAGTGCTAGACCTTCTCTGTATTTTTAAACAAGTAACCTGTAAAAAGGTTTAAAGTACTGTAGTCTGTCACCACTCCACAAGTGTGCGCAGTTTTAAAGCATGGCATGTTAGGTATCTATTTACTTGGCATAACATCATCTTTTATATTTTACAAAAAAATGGGGTATACATTTTTTTTTCCACTCAATAAAGTATATTTTTCCCAAAAAATAGCATTTGAAAAATTGTTGCTCAAATACGGTGTGCCAGAAAAATTGCAACAATTGCCATTGTATTCCCTAGGGTCTTTGCTAACTATATATATATATATATATATATATATATATATATATATATATATATATATATATATATATATATATATATGCATAGTGGTTATAACATTTTTGTCCACTCTTTTCTTTAATATTTGGGTCCGGTATTTTAGGAGCAAAATCCATCACATTACACGCTACTGCAGGTCAGGGTAAACTACTGGCAGAGTGGATTTTTGATTATTTGTTCATTATCTTTATCAATCAGTAATTGTTAGTATCAATCAATATATATGCAAAGTTCAATTTACAGTGAGAAATAAAGCAATAAGTGCAAGCAATGAACATTAAGAAGGCTGCTATAATCTGTGAATAACAAGCTGTAAATTTTCAGCAGTATAGTCCAGTCTAGTAAGATAAACACTAATAGCGTTAATAACCAATAACATATACATTATCTGAAATGATACTCGGAAAGGAAGCCCCTAGACAGAAATCCTCTTTATTACAATAGGGGCTTACATTACTTATTGCAGGATCCATAATAGATGACTTAACAGAAAGAAATAAAAAAAAAAAATACATTCACACGGAAATACATATTTATACACAATTTCTGTTTATGTGTAATCCTGCATTCTCTACATATATACAGATTACTTATAGGCATTGAAATAAATCAAGCAAACAGAGATAGTTTACTTAAAGCAGAGTTCCACCCAAAAGTGGAACTTCCGCTCATTGTACTCCTCCCCCCCTCCGGTACCACATTTGGCACCTTTCGGGGGGAGGGGGGACAGCATACCTGTCTTTCACAGGTATGCTTTCCTCACTTCCGGGATCCTCAGCCACGGATATTGATGTCACCGGCTGGGGCTCCCTCCTCCTCCCTCCTCTTTCCCCTGTCGCCGGGCCAGTAGGAGAGAGGAGCAGAGCCTCGCGCATCCTCAGTAGGGTTCCCGGTGTGAAGCCGAAAGGCTACACTGCCGGGCTCCCTTACTCACAATGGAGGCAGCATGCACCCGACAGCTGATGGAAACATCAGCTGTGGTGCCGACATCGCTGGATTCCAGGACAAGTAAGTGTCCTATTGTTAAAAGTCAGCAGCTGCAGTATGTGCAGCTGTTGGCTTTTAATTTTTGCAGTGATGGGCGGACCTCTGCATCAAAGATAAATATACAATGAACATACATCTACAGTATAAGAAGAGCTTTACCGGCCAAATTATATTAATTCTGTATATCCAATCCTGAGAGTTACACAACTCTACCACACAAAGCAGCAAGACGTGACCAGGTTTTTCTAAGAAATGCAGTTAAAGCGGAGTTCCACCCAAAAATGGAACTTCCCCTTTAAGGGAAGGTGACCCCTGATATGCCACATGGCATGTCATTTTTTGGGGGGGGGCGGATACCCTCTTTTTAGAGGGCTCCAGCTCCTACTTCCTCCCGTCGCACCGTCGCACCAGAAGTGAGATCACCCCTCCCTCTCGGCAATCATCTGGGACACGTCACAGGTCCCAGATGATTGCCCGGCCAGTCACGTGTCTCGCGCATCGGCAGTGTGTGCCCAGCTGTGCAGCCACAGCTGGGCACTCACAGTGACTATGCCAGCGAGGCAGAGAGGAGGGGGGATGAGCGAGGCTTCGTTCCCCCGCATTGCTGGACCCTGGGACAGGTAAGTGTCAGATTATTAAAAGTCAGCAGCTGCAGTATTTGTAGCTGCTGACTTTTTTAAAAAAAATTAAGCGGAACTCCACTTTAAGTAACCTATACAGGCCAGTGAGCCATATGTTAGTAGTAAACATTAGAGGACAATAACTGCTAGACAGCTGGAAGAGTTTTTTCCAGACTTCACATAATTAAGGACAAATACACATGCTCAGATTGCTTAATGTGTTTATTTATGACTTTGGAGCAAGGCTGGAGAAATGTGGTCACACACCTTAAAGTGGTTCTAAACCCTTACATCTATCAAGTGAAGTGACTAGTCTCAGGTGATACACAGATATTAAACAAATCCTCCTACAAAAGATGTGTCTGATTAGCTGCAGGTTTCTCTTCTCTACAGCCATTTAAAGTCCAGCATTTATACAGTTTGTCTGAGATTTCCGAAAGCAGGGGGTAGTGAGCTAGAGCTGAACTTACACTCAATGAGGAGAGCTGAGAACTGATTGGAGAGAAAGGACACACCCCCTTCGCACAACACACAGGAACATAGCTAATGCTGTCAATCACAGGCTGTGTGCTGGAGCTCCTTACCCTATCCCATTTTTTCCTCTTGGTGTCAGGAAAACCTTTCAGAGGTGACCTATGCAGATAGCAGAGGAACAAGACAGCAGACAGAAATTACACTTTGTGCTCTGGAGTGAGACAAGTACACACTATTGAGGGCTATGCTTTGTTCTCATTTCATGTCAAAGGTTTACAACTACTTAAAGCATGGGTCTTCAAACTACGGCCCTCCAGTTGTTCAGGAACTACAATTCCCATCATGCCTAGTCATGTCTCTGAATGTCAGAGTTTTACAATGCCTCATGGGATTTGTAGTTCTGCAACAGCTGGAGGGCCGTAGTTTTAGGATCCCTGACTTAAAGTATCAGCATAGTACTGGTGGTGTGCAGATATGGTAGTGTTGCCTAATGCAACCACTTTTCACCATTTAACACCTACTGCAGTGTTTCTCAACCAGGGTGCCACGGCACTCTAGGGTGCCGTGAGGAGTATTCAGAAGTGCCGCAGCAACAGCCCGATCTGAGCGATCCTCTTTTAGCTCCTGCGCTACAGGAGGGAGAGAGCACTTTGCCTAACTCCTGTGTATAGAGAAAGCGTAGAGCTGAGCCCGCACCTCTCCCCACTCTCTGCTTCTCTCTGTACCATTTCCAGCAAAACAGAAAGCAGACCGCCCGACCATGGTCTACCAATTGATGATGTCATTGGTTGTTAGGGACTTGCCTGCAAGTATACACAGATGAACAGAGAGGAGGGGGAGTGGGGAAGGTGTGGGCATAGCTCTCTGCCACATGAGTTAACAGTTAACAAAGGATTGCTCAGATCTGTATGTACAGGAAGGAGAGGAGCTGGGGGGGGGGGATTACAGAGCACAACCCACACCTCCTCCTGGTTCTCTCAGCCTCTCTGCTCCTGTCAGTACTGTAGGAACAGAATTTGAGCTAGGAAGAGGGGGATTTGGGTTGTGCTTGGTGGCAGATTTGGTAAATGGTAGGGGCGTTGTGCTAGGAGGGTGGATTTGTGCTAGGAGGGTGGATTTGTGCTTTGAGGGGGGATTTGTTCTGGGAGGGTGATTTGGGTGGGGGGCTGTTCCTAGAGGGGAGATTCGGGGGGATTTATGCTAACAGGGGGGCTTTGAGAGGAGGGGGCTTACAACTTACAGACCACTGTACCACTGTAATGCCACGTACACACAATTGGACATTCCGACAACAAAATCCTGGGATTTATTTCCGATGGATGTTGGCTTAAACTTGTCTTGCATACACACGGTCGCACAAATATTGTCGGAAATTCCGATCGTCAAGAACGTGGTGACGTACAAAACGTACGACGAGCCGAGAAAAATGAAGTTCAATAGCCAGTGCGGCTCTTCTGCTTGATTCCGAGTATGCATGGAATTTTGTGTGTCGGAATTGTGTACACATGATTGGAATTTCCGACAACAGATTTTGTTGTTGGAAATTTGAGAACCAGCTCTTAAATGTTTGTTGTCGGAAATTCCGACAAAAAATTTCCGATGGAGCCTACACAAGCTCCCATCAAAAATTTGTTGTAGGAAAATACAATCGTGTGTACATGGCATAACTCTGCTTCACATAGTACATTTTAGGTCTTGTTCACACCAGGTGCAGTGCAGCAACAGGTGGGAAATCACGTGTTTTCCCTGTACCACATAAAAATGTGCTGCCTTTTTTAGACACGCGTGGGTGCCATTAATTCCTAATGACACCCCCACGTATCTAGCAAATGTGCATACTTGCGCCTGCTAAAACGTATGGCATGTGTTTTGGTGATGCACAATTTTAAAAATCATGTTGACACTCTTTTGCGTGTTTCAAACACATAGAGCTGCTCATTATAAAAACGCACCTTGTGGGAACACACAAAAAAGCGCATGCACTGGCTTGCACCTCCTGGTGTGAGACTAGTGTGCGCCAATATTGTGCGTGATTTTAAGGGTGTCTTTACTGAAAGAAGGTTGAAAAACACTGATCTAATGTGTGTGGAAGATCTTTAGGTAACAGTTGACTTCGTATAAAAGAGATACTAATATATTTTACATATACATATGAAAATGTTTGATAGTTGCAGAGCAGGTTTTTTTTTTTATATGTGTCATAAGAGGCTTTCCTATTATAGGCAACTTCTAATGCCCCGTACACACGGTCGGAAATTCCGACGGAAAATGTCCGGTCGGACCATGTTGTCGGAAAATCCAACCGTGTGTGGGCTCCATCGGACTTTTTCCATCGGAAATTCTGCCGGAAAAAATTTGAGATCCTGCTCTCAAATTTTCCAACAACAAAATCCGATCGGACTTTTTCCGATCGGGTGTAGAGAATTCCGACGGACAAAGTGCTACACATGCATCAAATTAGGAGACCGAACCTATTGGCTACTAGCCTCTACGTAGTTCTGTCGTATGCAACAAACTTCACCACGTTCAGAATGATCGGATTTTCCGACAACTTTGTCCGACCGTGTGTATGCAACACCAGTGTCTGACAAAATCCGTCAGAAAAAATGTGGTCGGAATTTCCGACGTGTGTACGGGGCATTAGAGTAAAACATTCTCAGCATCAAGGCTACTTCCTTTGTCTCACTGCTCAGTTGCCAAAGCCCTGATCTACAGAAAGGTATTCACAATCCACATACACTGCCAGGGGTTTCCAGTATCTTGTTGTTGTACAGTGCCTTGAAAAAGTATTCATACCCCTTGAAATTTTCCACATTTTGTCATCTTACAACCAAAAAGTTTAATGTATTTTATTGGGATTTTATGTGATAGACCAACACAAAGTGGCACATAATTGTGAAGTGAAAGGAAAATGATAAATGGTTTTCAAAATGTTTTAGAAATAAATATCTAAAAAGTGTGGCATGTATTTGTAGTTAGCCCCCTTGAGTCAATACTTTGTAGAACCACCTTTGGCTGAAATTTTTTGGGTATGTCTCTACCAGCTTTGCACATCTAGAGAGTGAACATTTTGCCCATTCTTTTTTGCAAAATAGCTCAAGCTCGGTCAGATTGGATGGAGAGCGTCTGTGAACAGCAATTTTCAAGTCTTGCTTCAGATTCTCAATTGGATTTAGGTCTGGACTTTCACTGGGCCATTCTAACACATTAATATGCTTTGATCTAAACCAGGGGTCTCCAAACGACGGCCCTCCAGTTGTTTGGGAACTACACATCCCATCAGGCCTCGTCATGTCTGTGAATGTTGGAGTTTCACAATGCCTCATGGGACGTGTAGTTCTGCAACAGCTGGAGGGCTGTAGTTTGGAGATCCCTGATCTAAACCATTCCATTGTGGCTGTATGTTTAGGGTCATTGTCCTGCTGGAAGGTGAACGTCTGCCCAAGTCTTTTGCAGACTCTAACAGATTTTCTTCTAAGATTGCCCTGTATTTGGCTCCATCCACTTCCCATCAACTCTGACCAGCTTCCCTGTCCCTGCTGAAGAAAAGCATCCCTGCAACAGGGTGATGTGCAGAGTTAGTTTTTTGCCACACATAGTGTTTTGGTTTTAGGCTAAAAAGTTAAATGTTGGTCTCATCTAACCAGAGCACCTTCCATGTTTGCTGTGTCCCCCATATGGCTTATCGCAAACTGCAAACGGGACTTCTTATGACTTTCTTTCAACAATGGCTTTCTTCTTGCCACTCTTCCATAAAGGCCAGATTTGTGGAATGCATGACCTATTGTTGTCCTGTGGATAGATTCTCCCACCTGAGCTGTGGATCTCTGCAGCTCCTCCATGGCTGCTTCTGTGATTAATGCTCTCCTTGCCCGGCCTGTCCGTTTAGGTGGACGGCCATGTCTTGGTAGGTTTGCAGTTGTGCCATACTCTTTCCATTTTTGGATTATGGTTTGAACAATGCTCCATAAGATGTTCAAAGCTTGGGATATTTTTTTAAAAAAACCTAACACTGCTTTAAACTTCTCTACAATTTTATCCCTGGCCTGTCTGGTGTGTACCTTGGCCTTCAAGATGCTGTTTGTTCACTAAGGTTCTCTAAAAAACCTTTAAGGGCGTCACTGAACACCTGTATTTATACTGAGATTAAATTATACAAAGGTGGACTCTATTTTCTAATCAGGTGACTTCTGAAGGCAATTGGTTCCACTAGATTGTAGTTAGGGTTATAAGAGTGGCGTGCATAAAAAATGCACAATCTGCAATTCACCATAAAAATTTAATATAAATAGGACAAACTAGTAGCGCTAGTGTAAAAAAATCTCATACAAATTTCAAAGTACAATAATACAGATGTGATATATAAATAAATTACTTAATTACAAGTGTGTATAAGACACCCAGTGACAAGTGATACAAAAATAGTCCAAATTAAATAAAGTGAATCAAAATAAATCTTCAATTAGGATCTTCAAAGAATCTTGAATCAACCACCACACCGCGTGCTTGTCACACCTCTCCCTCTGAAGAGGACACTCACCAACTCACAATGCCTCCCACTCTCGTGTTTGGCTTCAGCGTATTTTACCCACACCAGGGGTTAATAGTGACCATCCACTCGATCAGCGTGTTGTATATCAATGTGACTCCATAGCTCTCCAAGACAGGTGTCTTCCGCACATCTCCTCCTCCTATAAAAAATGCACGCCACACTTTTCAAATCTTTATTTGTAAAAAAATGTAAAAACTATTTTTAATTTTCCTTCCAATTCACAATTATGTGCAATTTTGTGTTGGTCTATCTCTATCACATAAAACCCCAATAAAATACATTTACGTTTTTGGTTGTAACATGACAAAATGTGGAGAATTTCAAGGGGTATGAATACTTTTTCAACACTGTACATGCTGGAATTGGACCCTAATGCTGTATCATGTAAGTGCAGTGTGCATGTGCGGAGTTATATCATCATTGCTTGCCCAATGAGCAAAGCAAGAATATGCCAGACCCAGATAAAAAGGAGAAGGACATGGCAGCAATGAAGAAGAGGCAGGAAGCTAAGAACCTTGCATTGCTGGGAGCACACCCAGAGGGAAAGTGTGCAATAATGTATAAGTATGCTCTGCAAAAGCTGGCTGTCCACATCAGCAGTGACCGTTGAATGGATTACAGCGCAATAAGTAATCTATATAAAGGAACATGTCTCCCCTTTTATGACCAGTTCCAGATTATTTCTTTCACTATTCCCAGTCAAAATAAGCTTTTAAAACTTTTAAGTATATCTGCCTGTGTATTAACTGTTTTTGCATATAAATGAAGTTGTAATTTATAATCACTGACCCTTTAATACAAAATCTATTGATATTATATGGTAGAATAATTCAGTGCGATAATAATCAGAACCTTTCTGCTAGAATATTACTGGAGGATGTTTTCACTGGCTGTCATTATTATTTCCATTCACTGATTTATGATTTCACAAGGCTTGCTCTCATCAATTACAACAAACCCAGTGCTTCACATGCTCCTTGCACAAGCCAGACCATTATTAAAAAAATTAAGTTTTCCTGTGTATACAGCAGCTAGACCACTTTTCATGACAAAGTTGGTAATTAGAACAGCGATTTAATGGTGAATCAGGCAGAAATATTCAAAGCATGACAAACGACTTTAATAATGTGGCTTGCAGTGCGTTAACAGAGATGAATCTCACTTCCTAAAACTCAAGGCTTTTCTGCCTGCCTTGAAGATAAAACTGTCCAAGAGGTATTCCATACCCGTTATTCAGAAATGCCTTCACTAGATTTTAAGTGGCCCAAATAGCTTGCAAATGCAAAAGCATCACTCAGCTCTATGATTTTCCTTCTCCTGAAGGTACCAGTGTGCAGAATTGTCTGCAAGCCAAAGATATCGTTTTCCAGTTTCCACTTATCGCTTCTGTACTGTGTTAATATTGTAACCTCCGACTTGAGGGATAGCAAGGAAGTCGCAATGGTTTCAGAACTGAAAGCTTATTTTTGTGTTTGTCATAAGTTGCTTCAGACCACATGCTTTCCACCGTTTGAAAAATGTCATTATTCTGTCCTTGCTGGGGCTTCGTAATTGGATAGTAAGGATGTTCAAAGACTAATTTAGTGAATTGCACAATATTTTAAATGGAATTATGCTGGCTTATAGGCCCTCCAGGGACTGAGCTAGAGGCCTCTTGAGAAAACCTGTTTATCAGTAAATGATATTAGCAGTCTTCACGTAGCTTTTGTCTTCATTAAATTGCTGCTCTCCCAATTGAGGGTCACATCTGAGGCTTGATTTGATAATTTGTCATTATTGTCTTGTTTATTGAAGCATAAAGTTGATACAAGGTAGACTGTGGAGTTAAATACGTTTATTAACTGTTTCTGGCAAAACAAGCCCTTGCATTTTTAACTAATGAAATGAAGTGCCAACTTTACATGATGATCCCAACACACAAAAACACACACACACACACACACAGATTTTCATAACAAGAAATCTTTCCATGGCATCACACTGAAATTATTAGGTCTAAATATACTTATCTGCAAAATTTGAAACATTAGAAAACAGTTTGTTCAATTAAGCATTGACATGGAAACCTATAAGCTGATTGGTTACTATGCACAGTTGCACCAGATTCTGTGTGCTCCAGTTTTAGTAACCCCCCCCCAAAGATCCTTTACAATATGCCGAGAGTGGATTCCAGATCATTACATTTTATTTTGTTTCATTACACCTTGAACACCATAAAGAGAATTTATCAAAACTGGAGCAGGCAGAATCTTCAGCAGTTGTGCATGGTAACCAATCAGCTTTATCTTCAGCTTTTCAGTTAAACTTTGAACATTAATAGTACAATCTGATTGGTTGCCATTCACAGCTGCTCCAGGCTCTGTTTCTAGTTGTGATAACTCCCCCCCCCCCTTTCAATCCGTCGGAAAACCTTCAGTTGAAATTCTCCACATTTTGTCATGTTACAACCCTTAACTTAAATGTATTTTATTGGGATTTTATGTGATAGACCAGGGGTGTCCAAACTTTTTTCAAAGAGGGCCAGATTATTATTATTATTATAGGATTTATATAGCGCCAACAGTTTACGCAGCGCTTTACAATATACAATAAAATACAAGAGGATTAAGAGGGCCCTGCTCAGAAGAGCTTACAATCTAATAATTTGATGAAGTGAACATGCGTGAGGGCCGACCATTTTGCCTGATATTCTTTGAAAGATTAAAATTCAGTTTAAGTGTGTGTTCGTCTGAGCATTAATACACTGCCCAACAAGAATTCTCTTGCCTTTATCAAAACCCACTTCATCCTGAAATATGGGGTTTTTAACACTCCCTCACTAGTCCGCATATAATTAAAATTCAGTGGAGATGGAGATGTAGATTTTATTTATTGGCATGAGACATAGTTCAAGCCCTTCAATGTTATTGCACTTTAATTTCTTTTAATTCTATACGAGGGAAGGGTAGAGTGCAAAGTCCTAATTTTTATATTCTGTATTTATTTTGGCATATAACACGCACCCTTTCACCCTGAAAATCGGGAGCAAATAGTGTGTGCGTGTTATACGCAGATACTGCAATTTTGGCTGCCTAGGAGGGAACGGGGAGGGGGGTTGGACAAGAGCCGTCAGATTGCATACAGCGAGAATCTCCTGTTTACTTAGCGTCCTCTGTAATAGGAAGTCCCGTCTCCTGGGCCGGCATGTGACCAGTGTTCTGTCTATCATAGAAGCCGGTCCAGAAGGCAGGAGTTTGTATTAAAGAGACCGCAGAGTAAACAGGAGATTCTCGCTGTATGTAATCTGATGGCACTCGTACCGCCCCCCTCCCTGTACCCTCTGGAGCAGCAGTAATCTGAGGTGAGGCTACAGATGGGCATTGATCAGGCTGCATTCATGGCAATTGTGAGGCTGCATATGGGCATTGATCAGGCTGCATTGATGGCAATGATCAAGCTGCAATGATGGGCAATTGTGAGGCTGCAGATGGGCACTGATCAAGCTGCATTGATGGGCCATTGTGAAGCTGCAGATGGGCATTGATCAAGCTGCATTGATGGGCAATTGTGAGGCTGCAGATGGACATTGATCAAGCTGCATTGATGGGCAATTGTGAGGCTGCATATGGCATTGATCAAGCTGCAGATGGGCAATGGTGGGGCTGTAGATGGGCAATGGTGAGGCTGCATTGATGGGCATTGAGTCTTATTTTGCTTCAAAGTTCTTTATTTAAAATTTAAGTTTTTTTCCTGAAACTTCCCTCCTAACATGAAGGCGCGTGTTATATGACTGTACGTGTTATATGCCAAAAAATTCTATATTTTAAACAGTATTCATACAAAAATAATCATAGCTGTGTAAAACAAAAAGATGATGAGTTATTTAGAGGTGAACATGTCAGGGTTTACATCATATCTAAAATACACCTTCTGCTTGCCCACAAGCACCCTTATTTAAAAAAAATGTTCTCCCTTATACCTAGGGAGCGCTTTTCTTGTACTGGAAGCACAATGACTTGTTAACCTTGGCTAACAACACCATCTCCTGCTCCTCACTACTCCTTACCAACTAAAATGAGTGCATCAAGGAGTAGTTATATTTCTCTAGTTTCTGGATGCCATGAAGAAAACATTGGCAGAGCTCTACATCTGGGAAGCCAATGTCTTAATTCGTTGTGTATACAAAAACTATATATAGTTGTGCTCCTAAGTTTACATACCCTGGCAGAATTTATGATTTCTTGGCCATTTTCAGAGAATATGAATATGAATGATAACACAAAAACATTTCTTTCGCTCACGGTTAGTGTTTGGCTGATGCCATTTCCCTGTCCCTGGACAGGTAAGTGTCCATATTTTAAAAGTCAGCAGCTGCAGTATTTGTAGCTGCTGACTTAAAAAAATTAATAAATTCGGCAGAACTCCACTTTAAAGCTTACTAAATGTCTTAAAATTTTCACTTAACAAATAATATCCAATCACATACAAGGAAAATAAAGAAAACACATTTCCTTGAACATGATTGGATGATAGAAGTCAGCAGAGCTTCACTTCATTCATTAAGCTCTGGGAAATGCTCCCTTGTAAAGTGCAACAGTCACTTTGACTTTAGTCAGTCTATTTGACTATTCAGACCTGTTCATTCTTGTGTCCAAGCAGTACTAATACACAAAGGTTTAGCAGGATGTTATTAAGACAATCTCTGAGGGAAATAAAAAACAGAAACTTAAACTTGAAAAGTTAAGTGAGATAAGGCAGGGAGAAAGCTATGGAATGGGAGGGAGATATAGAGAAGTCATACAACTGTTGGAAAGTGATTTAGAAAACAAAGGTTCACATTTAGTCCATTATCTTTTGTGCCAAATAGAATTATTATATTAGTTCAAAAATGTTCTCTTCCTGAGAAAAGTTCCCTTTAACCACTCCACCCCCGGACCAATTTGCAGCCAAAGGACTAGGCCCCTTTTTGTGATTCGGCACTGTGTCGCTTTAACTGACAATTGCGCGGTCGTGCGACGTGGCTCCCAAACAAAATTGGGGTCCTTTTTTTCCCACAAATAGAGCTTTCTTTTGGTGGTATTTGATCGCCCCTGTGGTTTTTATTTTTTGCGCTATAAACAAAAATAGAGCGACAATTTTGAAAAAAAATGCAATATTTTTTACTTTTTGCTATAATATCCCCAAAAAATATATAAAAAAACTTTTTTTTTTTCCTCAGTTTAGGCCGATACGTATTCTTCTACATATTTTTGGTAAAAAAATCGCAATTAGCGATTATTGATTGGTTTGCGCAAAAGTTATAGCGTTTACAAAATAGGGGATAGTTTTATAGCATTTTTATTAATATTTTTTTTTTTTACTAGTGACGTCTGACATCACTGATCGGCTTTCCCGATGACAGGGAACAGCCGATTAGTGACAGGCAGTGTAGGAAGCGCAGGAGAGGTTTGTTTACACAGACCTCTCCCCGTTCTTCAGCTCTGTGACCCGATCACGGGACACCAGCGGCGATCGGGTCCCGCTGGTCCCGCGGCCGTGGTCACGGAGCTCCCCATGGCTTGGCAATTAAAGGGGACGTACCTATATGTGCTTTTGCCTAGCCATGCAATTCTGCCAACGTATATATAGAAATCCAACAATACCGCCCCTATTGGATGCCTATCCACTGCGCCCAGGACAACCTACCTAATATACTAAAGCTGCCGCTTTTGTGAAGATTTACCAGTGTATAAGTTTAAACTCAATCTCTCTTATAGAGTGGAGATTACGATTTAAACAGCGGCGCTAAACATAAATCACCAAATTAATGAGTGACTAAACATAAACTAATTAGTATCACCTCTGAGTGTTCAGTGAAAAAAATACAAAGATATATAATGTGCTTAAAAGCAAACATATAAAATATAAACACAACTAATAAGTGCACTAAATGATGCAGACCAATCCAACACTGGTTTTAGAAACCACAATATGTGAAAGCATATAAAAGTCCGTGCAATGTTCCATATGCAACAAAAAGTGCAAAAAAAATTATTATTAATTTTGTGAATATTCTTCCTTGGATCTTCCACCACACCACAGTGATCCGTGCTTCCACTCCCCCAAAAGAAACGCACTCACCGCATCTATCGCCCGCACTTTCGTGACAGGCAATTGCGCTTTTGAATTCCACCACAAGGAATAAGTGATCACTCCCAACTCAATCTGTGTCCGGATCTCTCCATATGTGAAAAAAAGAGGATTGCTCCCATAGTGTAAAACCACTTAAAATTTATTCAAACCACATAAAAAGAACTCTCCAATGGTCTCACTCACATTTGATTAGGTAAAAAGCCAGCATAGGTTTAAATTGCAACACAGCACAGCACGCTCCACTTCAAATAAGCACACAGATATTACAGCGCTTGCAGTTACGGCGGACACGAGGTGCACACAAGCTGTGCACGTTATTGCTCACCCCCTCCTTCCTGCTCGCGCTTCAAATCAGGGACCGATATCCTTCAGGGAATTCCCAATACTGTGTTATCACAGAGCTAATTGCCGCTCAGCCACGCCCCCGACATGTTTCGTCATCAAAAGGACTTAATCATGGGGTTGGCTGAGCAGCATGGCAATCACTCGCTTTATACCCTCCCCGTAACGGCCTTCGTGCGCGGCCATTTTTTTACTCGCGCATGCGCACAACACTTGTTGCGCCTGCGCACTCCTCGTGTCCCCGTGCGTACAGTTCACAGTCTATTGAATGGGGCATCCATCAACACTGTGTCACATCGCGGCTGAGTCAGTTCCACCGCTCTTACCGAAGCAGTTCATGAAAGTCAGCAGCTATACTGCACGGCTGAATACAAACTAGCAGTCCGCCGCAATGTGACATTGTGATTAAAAGGAGTATAACCCCAAATTACATATAATACTCCCAATTGTCTCACTATATGTCAGAGACCATAATTAACCCCATAATGACACTCCTATACATTGAACATCAGTGATGGTGATATTAGTAAAGGTCATCATGAGTGGGATACATTATAAAAAAGAGAATATATAAAAATCATACATACACCCGGATACATCATCCAGATCTTATATATTATCAAATATAGGTACCATTTTGCACTTGAACCGAGCGTTCTATAATATTCCAAAGTATAAAAACTTTTTCCAAACATTAAAACCATTTAAATTGTCATATAATTCAAACATATACAGAATCTATCTGCCCATATAAGGAAATAGACACGATTCAAATGATAAGTGACAATAATAATTAAAAAAATGGATTATACTACACAGATTTACTGACTGGGTTGGATTCATCATATTAAATGGCACATCATTGCCAGTAAATAATGAACCATATTAAAGAAAATTTTTTCACAAAACAATTTAATTAAATTAATTATTCATGAGTGGGGCTGGGAAATCAATGACTCGGCCGACCGTCTCATAGTTTCCCTTACTAACCGTATGAGCACATCTGATGACCAGACTAGTCATATAGTGTCCCCCTAGGGGTCAGAAGTTGTTAATGAAACAGTTGAGATCTAGTTCAATGTTTAACCCTTTGGGAGTTAAACATTTAAAAAGAAAAATCCATTTAGTTTCCCTCTGTGACAGATCCCTCACTCTGTTGGATCCCCTCCAGGCTGAATGTACCACATCAATTCCAACAAACTGTAGTAAGCTGGGATCCTGTTGATGTTTCTCTTTAAAATGGAGGGATACGCTATGGTATTTAAAACCCTTGCGTATATTAGCCAGATGTTCGGCTATTCGAATTCTCAACAGCCTCTTAGTCCTCCCTATATAAAATAAGCCACAGGGACACCACATCAAATATACCACAAAGGATGTGTTGCAAGTTATAAACTCTTTGATGGGGAATGTTTCATTATCATTATTAGTTATTTCAGTTACTCCCCTATTCTGTACCTTCACTGTTCGGCAACATACACACTTCCTGCAACAGAAAAAGCCTTTTAGGTCAATCCTCAACCTTCCTTCACCCGGGGGGTCAAGAATCTTTTTTACTACCTGGTCACCAAAGCTAGGGGCTTTTCTATATATGAACTTCGGCTGCTGTGGTAGGATTTCCTTCAGGTGCCTATCCTTACAGAGGATGTGCCAGTGCTTTTTGTATATAGCCTCAACTTCCCTGTACTGACAATGGAAGCTCGATATGAAGCCTACTTGGTGGTGGTTCGAAGCTGATTGATTCTCTTTCTTCTTAAAGCAATCAGTTCTCGGTATTTTTGCGACATCATCAATAATTCCGTCTATAGTGCACCCATCGTATCCTTTCTGAACGAATTTTTCCTTCAATATACCCGCTTGTGTCAGGAAATCTTCAATTTCAGTACAATTACGCCGGACGCGTAATATCTGCCCTTTGGGTATGTTCCTTATCCATGCAGGGTGATGACCACTCCTGATGGATAAGTAGCTGTTACGGTCTGTTACTTTAAAGTACACCTTTGTGTTTAGGGTGTTAGAGTTCTTCTTTATTGTAACATCCAAGAAGTTCACAGAGTCCTCACTAATTTGGTAATCCAACCTAATATTTCTTTCGTTGTGATTCAATGATTCCAAAAATCCTAATACCGACTCCCTAGAGCCCTCCCAGATGAATAGGAGGTCATCTATAAATCTCCGGTAAAATATCAACTGTGGCGGCTGATTGTTGAAAATTTGTCTATCCTCCCATTCTGCCATGAACAGGTTGGCGAGGCTGGGAGCATACTTTGCTCCCATAGCCACGCCAACCTGCTGGGAATAAAATTGCCCTCCAAACCAAAAATAATTATGCGACATACAAAAATCAAGTATATGCCCCAAAAATTGCTTCTGAGTATGCGGAATATCTTCACGTCTACTCAGAGCCCAATTTAAGGCCAACGCCGCATCCTCATGTTGTATCACTGTGTACAAGGAGGCAACGTCCGCCGTTACTAGGAAGGATGTGGTGGATTCATTCAGTTTAATCTCTTGTAACAGCATCAGTAATTCTGATGTATCCTTTAAATATGCTTTGGTGGCTCTAACACTTGGCTGGAGGAACTTATCCAAGTATTCCCCCAACCTGGATGTTACCGAACCAATACCGTTTACTATTGGTCGTGGGGGTGGTGCTTCTACATTTTTGTGGACCTTCGGCAACGTGTAAATTATAGGAATTCTACACGCGCTGGGGACCAAATACTTTTTTTCTTTTAAATTTAGTGCATTCATTCTATATCCCCACTCCACCAAAGCCGTAAGCTGTGTAGAGTACGGTTCTGTAGGATCTGTTGGCAACCTTTTATACGTTCTTTCATCACCTAAGAGCTCAAGCAATTGATTCTGATAAAAAGACCTGTCCATCACCACAACCCCTCCCCCCTTATCTGCCGGGCGGATAATTATATTTTTCTTCCCCTCCAACGACTCTATCCCCTCCCTAATATATTCAGGGTTCACTCTTTTTTTCTGAGGTAATTCTTCTATATCCTGTATTACCAGATTTTTGAACACCTCTATATAGTGATTACTCATATTCTGGGGATTAAAAGTGGATCTATTCCTCAGACCACTGTCTACCATCCTATTATTGTTGGTTCTGACCATAGGATTAATGGGGTGATTCAGAAAATACTTTTTGATATTCATAGTTCGGATGAACTTATGGGTGTCTATATAGACATCGAATTTATTCATCACCTTCTTCTGCGCACATTTCAGGCCTAAATTCAAAATGTTGAGCTCCTTCTGATTGAGCTCAACATTACTGATGTTATATATGCCTGTGTTTACACATCCCTCATCCTTTTTTTTGGAGGATATTCGCTTGCCTGCCCTGCATCCACGTTGTCTCTTTGCGGGGGCATGCTCTCCCTGTTTAGGCCCTGTGGGGGGCCATTTCTTCCCTTCCCTCTTTGATTCGTGGCTTGCATATTTTTCCTTGGGGTACCCCCTCCTCTCCCACCCCTCCCCCGCTGCCCTAAAAAAGACGATGAATTTTGTGCATACCCATGATTCTCCCCCTCTCTCAGGGGCGTGAATCGATTAAATAATGGAATGTCTCCTGCAGGATCTAGATAGCGATTGGGGGGGGGGGGGAACGGTTAGATGGGGGGTAATTGTTGTAATGCGGAGGATATTGCTGCCACTGGGGCGGATAATACTCATATGGGTTATTACATTGAGCAGCGGACTCATAAGTCCCGTTACTTCTAAAATTACGGGGTGATTGATAATCGTAATTATTCTGTATATAACCCCTCTTCTCCTGTGTTGGCCTAGGTGAGTTATAATCACTAGAGGATTGGTTCCCTCCATTGACTAGTGGACCACCCTTTTTAAAATGACCACCCCTTCCTGAATCGTTTTTATGGGTACTCATTTTTCCCCCACTTTTTTTGCCACGCTCTGGTTTCAAGGGGGGTTGCACTATAGGTTCATCAATTTCTTCACCAGGGGGATCCTCAATAATTTCCTCACCAGTCCCAGAAGTTCCAGCAGAATTATTTTGCCACATATATACCTTTCCTGTTTTGAAATCATTGGAGTCTCTGTTATATTTCTTGACCTTCTTTTTTTGAGTCTCACGGTCAATCTTCTCAAGTTTTCTCTTCATAGTTATATTGAACTCTTTCATTGCACTAGAATCCTTGACGGATTCAAGCTTCCCTTCTATAGCCCTAATTTTCTCATTTAGTAGTTCCAATTTTATACGTTTCCTACTCAGAACCAAACTTTGCAATTCCCTCCCCATTTTATTAAAAAAACCCAGCCATTCATCTGTGTATTTTTGGTCGTTAAGACCATCCTGTGGTGTAACATCCCACCTCAGGCTTCTAAAAATAAGATTCTCTTTCTGGTAGTGCTCGAAAGTGAATATATCCCACCATGTTTTAATGCGTTTCTCAAGCAGATTGTCTAATGATTTTAACAATCCTGAGATGTCTTCCTCATACTCAGTCATATTATGATTGGTAGAGAAAACACATTCGGGGTCCATTTGTCTATTTAGCAAGTAGCTAAATGCATCCATGGCTGCAAGTGGTTATCAAAAATTATGTCACAAAATATATATAGAAATCCAACAATACCGCCCCTATTGGATGCCTATCCACTGCGCCCAGGACAACCTACCTAATATACTAAAGCTGCCGCTTTTGTGAAGATTTACCAGTGTATAAGTTTAAACTCAATCTCTCTTATAGAGTGGAGATTACGATTTAAACAGCGGCGCTAAACATAAATCACCAAATTAATGAGTGACTAAACATAAACTAATTAGTATCACCTCTGAGTGTTCAGTGAAAAAAATACAAAGATATATAATGTGCTTAAAAGCAAACATATAAAATATAAACACAACTAATAAGTGCACTAAATGATGCAGACCAATCCAACACTGGTTTTAGAAACCACAATATGTGAAAGCATATAAAAGTCCGTGCAATGTTCCATATGCAACAATTCTGCCAACGTATATGTGCAGGAGGCAGTTGGGAAGCGGTTAAGAACCAATGTCTTCCATAGTGTGGTCTCATTGTGAGAAATGATGTACCATAAGATAAGGATAGTGGTCTTTCCATGCAGCTTCAATGACAACATTGAAAGTGCACAAATCCTTTAAAGAAGAACTCCATTCTCATCTTTGTTCCATCTGCCTCTGCCTCTGGTGCTTGGTGGGAAACTGTGTTTCTTTGTCATTTTCTCCCCTTCCCCTCCCCAATCTGCATCCAAAATGTTGCACATTTTCAGTCTGTAGATACCCAGTCTCCCACAAGATCTGCTAAATTGTCTTACAATGTTTTACAATGTCCCTGGGCTTCAGGAGGTGTCAATGACAGCTGCTGTATCCTATGTGGTACTATAGAGCTAGTTTCATCTGCATCAGAAGGAGTAACTGCAAGCCTGGGCCTTTTGCACACTGAAGTTGTCCTTGGACTTAAGAACTCCGGCTAACAGTGTGCTGTAAGTTTTTCTGGTGTACTCTATGTGTGAATGCTGTATTGCATTTACGTGAGAAAAACAGACTTGCTGTTTATCTGATTGTATTAGGTAATAATATGAACTGTATTATCCACTTATGCAGAAGCAGTAAGAGGTATAGAAGAGGGTAGCTTAGACTGGTGTGTTTGCAGTGTGATCTGGGGGGGAGGGGGGTTAAAAATGATAGATTACTAGATTAGAGTTATGCTTTAAATAACATGCACGGTGGACACCTTATTGTATGTGTATTAATTGTATGTGGTATTATTTGTATGATGATGTTTAGTGCATATTTGGCAGTGGGATTTATATTTTTTTCTTTTACAGTGAGCTTTGCTTACATACTGATTCATTTCAGCTTGAAAAAAATGTTTAAAAAACCTTTACCTGCTAAAAATAGGCCTAGCAGGTGTATGCCTAATTTAAATGTTATCTATGGGATGGGGCGGTTGCAGTGAATGTGAGTGATATAATGAAAGGTGGTATAGGTGTGCACTGCTATTACATTTAATGCAGCAGTGTGATGTGAACAAAAGACGACCCCAAAAAACAGATGGTCAGTAACCAGAGAATGCTCCTCTTTGAGCAAAACCAAATGCATCTATGCATCTCTTTATAATTTACCTTTGACTAGGAAGTCTCAAACTCTAATGAATGAGTATGTCCATTCCTCTCAATTGCCACACAATATCATTGGAAATTAGAGCGGAATTAGATGCGCCAATAAATTTAAAGAAATTGGAACTGGCAATAGGCTCCACTAAGCTGGGTAAGGCCCCAGGCCCAGACGGGTCTTACTCTTCAATACTACCGGACGTTGTTCCCCATTTTAGGTCCCCATATGGTAGACTTATTCAATGGCCTTGGTAAGGATGTAAATTTACCCAGAGATACCTTGAAGGCGCATGTCTCTGTTATCCCGAAAGAGGGTAAAGACCCGATCTCGTGTGGCAGCTATAGACCAATCTCGCTCCTAAATGTTGATCTTAAACTATTTACAAAGATTCTTGCGACCCGTATAGCTGAACACCTGCCGGACCTAGTGCATTTAGATCAGGTGGGCTTTATTCCCACTAGGGAAGCCAGGGACAATACAACAAAAGTTCTTAATCTACTCCATGTTACCAGATCCACCAACACACCCTGCGTTTTCCTTAGCACTGATGCTGAAAAAGTATTTGACTGTGTAAATTGGCAATATATGTTTATGGTCTTTAGACATCTAGGCCTGGGAGATAGTATTATTAACTGGATTACTAAAGTATACTCTCAATTTACAGCTCAATTTAAAGGCAATAGAGTCTTGTCTGAGCCTTTTCCTATAGCAAATGGTACTGTCACTAGAATCATTCCTAAACAGAATTTGTTCGAATCGTTCGGCAAAACTCGAGTGTCCCATTTTCTAATAGACGGCAGATGGCCCTCTATGGAGGAATTGACAGTGGTGTCAGGCCTTTTTGAATTGTCATTCTGGCCGGCACTTCAGTTGCGAATTTTTTTTGACACCTTGCCTGACTCACTGCGCTTTGTCTGTCCTTTGATGAAATATGAGGAATATTGTTCCGAGGAGGGTGTCATAACACAGGTACTCTAAAATGTACTCTCTATTGAATTGTCCAGCAACTCCACCACATCTGCCGTTCTTAGATAAGTGGGAACAAGACTTTCAGCAAACATTTACCTCCGTCCAAATACAACATATGTTAAGTTTCGCCGTAAAGTCTTCAGTTTGTACAAAAATCCAAGAGTCCAATTATAAAATTTTGACGAGATGGTATCACGCCCCTCATCTCTTACATCGGTACTACCCAGATACTACTGACCACTGTTGGTGAAGTTTAGGGGATAGAGGAACTATATTTCACATATTCTGGTCTTGCCCTAAATTGTCTCAATTCTGGACGACAGTTCAAGAAGTAACTCAAAATTTTACGGATTACAAGATTTCTGGTGATCCGGCTTTTTTCTTTTACATGTGTCCACTATGTCGGTCAAAAACTATCAAAAATCTATCTTAAGACACCTCCTGAATGTGGCATAATCCTGTATTCCTGTCAGAGAACAACCAGGTTACAGCGTCCCTGCTTCCCTGTGCGCCTGCGGGGTAGAACGGCGCAACGGCGCGCACGTGTGCGCGATACGGCAGGCTCGCGCACAGGGGTGCGCGAATTAGCGGGTCCACTTGCGTGCAGTAGTGTAGGATGGCGCACACCTATACATGGTACAGCGCAACCACTGGCGCGCGTGCGCACGGCTGTGCACATGGCTAGGTGCACCAGGTGACCCTCTGACAGGCCTATAAAAGGCAGCAGTGTGATCTGTCTCATTGCTGGTTTGTCTCTTCGGCTCCTGTGTTCCTGTGCCTTGTCCTAGCTTCCTGTGCCTACCTGTTGTGACCCGGACCGTACCCGACTCCTCTTGAACCTCTCCTGTGATTGACCTCCGCTTGCCTCCTGGATATCTCTCTCTCTCTTCCTGTGTTTGACCCTCGGCCTTCACCCGGACTTGTCTCAGCTTACTCCCTGTGTTTGACGCCAGCACCCACTGATTGAACCCCTGTGTATGACCTTGGCTTGCTCTTATAGACTCTGAACCTACCCGGACTTCCTCTGTACTTGACCCTCAGCCTCCTGCTGTTCTCAGTCCCTGGTGCTAGAGCCCCAGCCGGGCTTTCCTTTAATCAAGTACCAAGTCCTTTCTGCATGGGTACCTCGGCTCCCAGAAGTTCTTCTGCCTACGTGTCACCTGCTGGCAACCCGTGCCCCTCCGTGCCCAGTGCCCGCTGTCCCACCTTCACGTTCTCAGCAATTCGGCCTTGGTGAGTACCTGACAATTCCGCTTTATTGGAAGCAACAGACACTGCCGACAGTGGCGGATTGGTTACATAATGTAGAGGATATAAGCAAAATGGAAGATCTAGTATTGACTACACAACACCAACAGGAAAAGTATCATATAACTTGGAAACAGTGGAAACAGTTTGCCTTGTCGGCAGAAGGCCTGACCTATTTGGGAAACGGAAATACATTTTAAACACATCTTTTGAACACCTTGGCTTTCCGGAACCAATGATAACTATGATCCCCTTTTTCTTTATATTTTTCCCTTTTTTATTTATTTTTATTAGTTGTTTGTTTTTTAGTTATTTGAATATAGGAAAATGAATGCGAGCAATTTCAAGTCTTCTATTTAAGCCTTTTCTGGGGGCAATAAATAGAAATATTGTTATTTGATGTATATATACAGGATGTATCGACATGTTTTTGCCCGTTGTAGGCAATTATAAAATTTATATTTGAAAAAACAAAAAACATGCCTTACCAACATGAAATAAAAATAATAAATAATATAACCTACAAAATTATTTTTTTTAAATAAGAAAACAAAATACCACCCCTGAAACAAAAACTCACCAAAAAAAAGCAGCTTACCCTAAAATAAAGGCTTTATCAATATAAAGAAAAAAATACACCCACACAGTAAATGAAAACCCCAAAATACCACCTCCCGAAACAAAAGTCTTGCAGCACAAAAAGGTTTTCTATACACAGGACAGCAAATAAAAATGCTTGCTAACCTTAAATCAACCGCAAAATGAATTAAAAAACACTTTTGCCACGTACACACGGTCGGAATTTCTGACAGAAAAAGTCAGATGGGAGCTTTTCATCGTATATTCTGACCGTGTGTATGCCCCATCGGACTTTTTCCACCGAAAATTCAGATGGACTAAGAAAGAGAACATTTACTATTTTTTTCTGACGGAAAAAATTTCTATCGGAAAAAACGCTTGTCTTTATGCTGTTCCAACGCACCAAAAACCATGCATGCTCTGAAGCATGTACGAGACAGAAGCGCTCGGTCTGGTAAAACTAGCGTTCGTAATAGAGATAGCACATTCCTCACACTGCAAATTCTGTGATCTTTTCATGCAGCGCATTCTTTTGTGCTTTATAATGCTATAATAATGAAGTTGTTTTGTTGCTGATATTCACACAGAGCTCTGACAAACTTATTTCTTTATTATTTCTCGTGATCTCATGAATAATCTTTTATTTTTTTAAAGCCAGATCTCCATAATAATGTTTAGAATAATTTTTTATAGTCATCTTTTTTTTTTTTTTTTTTATTTCATCAAGATCTCCTTTTTTTTTGTATTATTGAAAAATTATCACAAACTGAACAGCAGTAAAACGATTTGAAAAGCACGAGTCTGAAAAGCACGAATCATCTCTCACCAAATTTCTACTAACACGAGATTAGCAAAAGGAGCCCAAAGGTTGGCGCAGTGGCTATTGAACCTTTTTTTTATAGTGCCGTCATACGTGTTGTACGTCACCGCGTTCTTGACGGTCAGAATTAGGTGTGACCGTATATATGCAAGACAGCTTGAGCGGAATTTCTTCAGAATTCCGTTGGAAAAACCTTCAGGGTTTATTCCGACAGGAAAATCGGTCGTGTGTACAGGGCATTTGTTTTCCCTTGTATAGCTTCTAATTCACTGACACTATAATTTCTCTGTTTCCCCCTCTTTTATAGTGAGAGAAAGGGCTTAACCAAAAGGCCACTTATTGGCCCTTCTAAGCCCTCTGGCCATAGTTCAAAAGCCATGCAGTGCATTATGGTTTTAAGAAAATTCTCCTCGGCAAAACGTCACATAAATTTACCAGGATCACAAATTCCAAACCTGAAGGATTTGCCTCAAATCAAAGCAAACCAGAAACTCATCCTTCCTGATCTGATGTTACCATAACACTAAAGTTATAAAGTGAGGGCGAACTTCTGCCTCTCAATAAGTGGAAACATATGACATTTACCAACAAAACTACCCTATTTATCCACTGAATGGGTTCTTTACTGTGGTTAAACTTTGACTCTTAACTTTGTCTGCAAATATTATGTCAATTATGTCCCATTTTTCCACTCTATAGTATATTACAGTTCTAAGCGATTTAAACATCTGCACAGAAGTCAGTAGTTGGAAAAGACATGTAATCACTGGCACACAGTACTGAGTGCTGGAGGCACTGCTATGATAGATTGCTGCATTTGACTAAGTGAGATTTTCAGGGTAGCAGACACTATATAGAAGAATAAAGTAGTATCTTTGTTATAGTGAATGAAATATATATTCCTCATTTTTGCCATTTTTCTCTGTCCATTAATATGTAACTACACATTTTCTCGAGTCTCAAATTAGATAGTAGAAGCAGACATAGATATATTCCTGGATGAAGATACTTTGTCAGGTAGGAAATGCTCATTTGTTAGCAACAATTTAACTTATTAACATTTAGCTCCTTTGAAGATTCTACTTTAAAAGTCCTGTAGCTATGATTAGACAAAGGTAGCTTAAGGAAAAGAGAACATGCTCTCCAAAGTTTCTTAGTTAACATATTTCTAAAAAAAAAAAAAGGCTCATGCATTTTAATTTGTGACTTACCTATTTTTTTCATAATTATAGCATACTTACACAGTCTCCAGTATTGTCTTTGCCATAATCACATAACTTCCTATTTTCTCTCCTGCTGGCCAAACCTCACCATTGGTCGCTTAATGAGAGAGATGGCCTTACTCACAAATATTATTTGCCTGTTTTCTGGCCTTTACAAATATTTGATTACTAGCTTTTACAAGGTCTTTTGAAGCTTGTTTGGCTGTACTTCCCCTGTGGATCGCAGGAGTGCAGTCCGTTCTGCACTCCTGTGACCCGTTTTCAGCAGACAACAGGCTGAAATCCACTGTCTGATGATGTCACAGAGCCGATCCAGGCTCGGGCAAGATCGTGACAATGGAGAAGGGATCTGCCCACATGCCTGGTCCGGCACCCGGCTCAGCCTCTCAGCAAGCCACTGAGAGCCTGAGCCGGCTGCTCCCACCCCCTCCACAGCCCATTACTTCAATGAGCGAGGAGGGGGCAGAGCAGATAGCTGCTGCCTGACAGTCACAAGCTCTCTGCTCGTGAAGCTGTGAGAACCGAGCGTTCTGTGGTGATACAGCGCTCGGTTGTCAGTGTTAGAGGCGCTGGGGGAGCGATGCAGCATCGGACCGATCAATAAAAAAAAAGAAAACCCATACTTATTTTTTAAGTAATCCTGTGTCATATTTAAATATGTTATGTCCTGACAACAGCTGATAACACCAGATTCCCAATATGTCATTCGTTAGTCAGAAATGCTTCTTTGCCACCTCAGGTTAGTTTCAATTTATTACTGAAGTCAGACATTTCAAGACTTCAAAATTAAAGTGTAATTAGTTGTAAAGTGTCAATACCCACATTTTTTTTTCTTTAGAATTTATATAGAATGGGGATTCCTGAATTTCAGTACGTGTGTACAGCTCTTTGTGTACAGCTGTGTAAAGCTCTCTAATGACCAGCTTCTGCGAATGGTCCTGCTGGAAAACCAGCATTTGATCAGCGCTCACAGCCAATGGCTGTAGTGCTGACCTGTGTGTTCTGACAGGGAAGGGGCCAGCCTGAAGTGATCTATCAGAACTTAATTTTCAGACTGAAGTTCCACTTTACCACTTCAGTACCGGGCACTTATGACAACTGCACGGTTTATTATTTCGTTTTTGTGAAAGTTATAGAGTCCACAAACTATGGTATATATCTGAAATTCGATCAATCCTGATGTACTGACACCCTATCTCCTTTCTGGAGGCCCGAAAATGTCAGAACAGTACAAACACAGCCAAATAACCCCTTTTTGGAAAATAGACAGTTCAAAGTATTTAGTAAGAGGCATGGTGAGTTTTTTGAAGTTGTAATTTTTTTGTATGTTAAAAACAAGCAAAAAACAAAACCAAATGAATAATTAAAAATAATTATATATATATATATATATATATATATATATATATATATATATATATATATATATATATATATATATACATACAGTATCTCACAAAAGTGAGTACACCCTTCACATTTTTGTAAATATTTTATTATACCTTTTCATGTGACAACACTGAAGAAATTACACTTTGCTACAATGTAAAGTAGTGAGTATACAGCTTGTATAACAGTGTCAATTTGCTGCCCCCTCAAAATAACTTAACACACAGCCATTAATGTCTAAACCGCTGGCAAAAAAGGTGAGTACACCCCTATATGAAAATGTCCAAATTGGGCCCAAATTGGGTCAATATTTTGTGTGGATACCATTATTTTACAGCACTGCCTTAACCCTCTTGGGTAGGGAAGAGCCGAACACCCCCCTGTTCGGTTCGCACCAGAACCTGCGAACAGACCTAAAGCTTGTGTGAACTTTAGAACCCTATTAAAGTCTATGGGACTCGAACGTTCAAAATCAAAAGTTCTCATTTTAAGGTTCCCATTACATCAGAGGGGGGCGGGGTCACCCGTACGTCACAGGGGAATCCCAGCGTCCCGTTGCATTGCGTCAGAGGGGGGCGGGGTCAGGTGACGGAGTGGCCCGGTCCTCCTCTGCTAAGACGGATTCCCTCAGTGTCTCCATGGAGACAGGATGCACTGCGCTGGACGTCAGAAGAGATCAGCCATTGCTGGACCCCAGGGCAGAGACCACCCGTCGCTGGATAGCAAGAGTGGATTACCACCGCTGGAATATTTTTTTTATTTTTAATAAAGGACTTTTCCCAACGGTGTCTGTGTGTTTTTTAACTATTTTTTACACTTTCTTTGTGAAATGGTAGGGGTACTTTTGTACCCCCTTACCATTTCAAACAGGGGGGGGGGGGCGGGATCTGGGGGTCCCCTTGTTAAAGGGGGCTTCCAGATTCTGATAAGCCCCCCACCTGCAGACCCCCACAACCACCAGCAAGGGTTGTGGGGAAGAGACCCTTCTCCTCATCAACATGGGGACATGGTGCTTTCAGAGGTCACAGACCCCCAAAGCATCCTCCCAATGTTGAGGGCATGTGGCCTGGTATGGTTAAGAAGGGGGGGGCGCTATCTCGTCCCCCTCTTTTCCTGCGGCCTGCCAGGTTGCGTGCTCAGATAAGGGTCTGGTATGGATTTTGAGGGGGACCCCCACGCCATTTTTTTTTTATTTTGGCGTTGAGCTCCCCTTAAAATCCATGCCAGACCTGAAGGGTCTGGTATGGATATTTAGGGGGAACCCCACGTCATTTTTTTTTAAATTTGACCCGGGTTCCCCTTAATATCCATACCAGACCTGAAGGGCCTGTTAATTGAATTTGAGGGGACCTCCACGCTTTTTTTTTTTTTTTATCAATGACTTTCAATGACTGTTCTCTGTATTATGGGAGCCGGCAATTCATTATAGCCGCAAGTGATTTTAAATAGCTTTTATTCCTGCAAAAATTACACTTTGTGCAGGGACAGTTCTAAGCATGCATGCATGCTATACACATCCCCCAGGTACAAAATTTAAAGGAATATTACACTTTTATTGCTTCACTTTAAGCATTATTAAAATCACTGCTCCTGAAAAAACGGCAGTTTTTGAAAAAAAAATTTGCATTAAGACATGTCCCTTGGGGCATGACCAAGGTCCCCAAACACTTTTTATGACAATAACTTGCATATAGGCTTTTAAAATTAGCACTTGAGATTTCTCCCATAGACTTTTACAGGGTGCTCGCAGCTTTTCGAATTTGCCGCGAACACCCCAAATTGTTCGCTGTTCGGTGAATAGGCAATGTTCGATTCGAACATGAGTTTGACTCGAACTCGAAGCTCATCCCTACTCTTGGGCATGGAGTTCACCAGAGCTTCACAGGTTGCCACTGGAATCCTCTTCCATTCCTCCATGTCAACATCATGAAGCTGGAGGCTGTTAGAGCCCTTCCGCTCGTTCACCTTCCGTTTAATCATGCCCCACAGATGCTCAATAGGGTTTAGGTCTGGGGATATGCTTCGCTAGTCCATCACCTTTACCCTCAGCTTCTTTAGCAAGGCAGTGGTCGTCTTGGAGGTGTGTATGGGGTCTTTATCATGTTGGAATACTGCCTTCCGTCCCAGTCTCCGAAGGGAGGGGATCATGCTCTGCTCAGTATGTCACAGTACATGTTGGTATTCATGGTTCCCTCAATGAACTGTAGCTCCACAGTTCCAGCAGCACTCATGCAGCCCCAGACCATGACACTCCCACCACCATGCTTGACTGTAGGTAAGACACACTTCTCTTTGTACCCCTCACCTGGTTGCTGCCACACACGCTTGAAACCATCTGAACCAAATAAGTTTATCTTGGTCTCATCAGACCACAGGACATGGTTCCAGTAATCCATGTCCTTAGTCTGCTTTTCCTCAGCAAGCTATTTGCAGGCTTTCTTGTGCATCATCTTTAGAAGAGGCTTCCTTCTGGGATGACAGCCATGCAGACCAATTTGTTGCAGTGTGCAGCGTATGGTCTGATATGGTCTGAGCTCTGACAGGCTGAACCCCCACCCCTTCAACCTCTGCAGCAATGCTGGCAGCACACATATGTCTATTTCCCAAAGACAACCTCTGTATATGATGCTGAATACGTGCACTTAACTTCTTTGGTTGACCATGGCAAGGCCTGTTCGGAGTGGAACCTGTCCTGGTAAACCGCGATATGGTCTTGGCCACTGTGCTGCAGCTCAGTTTCAGGGTTTTGACAATCTTCTTATAGCTTATGCCATCTTTATGTAGCGCAATAATAATTTTTTTCAGATCCTCAGTTAGTTCTTTGCCATGAGGTGTCATGTTGAACTTCCATTGACCAGTATGAGTGAATGAGAGCGATAACACCAAATTTAACACATCTGCTTCCGATTCACACCTGGGACCTTGTAACACTAACGAGTCACATGACACCGGGGAGGGAAAATAGCTAATTGGGCCCAATTTGGATGTTTTCATTTAGGGGTGTACTCACTTTTGTTGCCAGCAGTTTAGGCATTAATGGCTGGGTGTTGAGTTATTTTGAGGGGACAGCAAATTTACACTGTTATACAAGATGTACATTTACTACTTTACATTGTAGCATAGTGTGATTTCTTCAGTGTTGCCACATGAAAAGGTATAATAAATTATTTACAAAAATGTGAAGGGTATACTCACTTTTGTGAGATACTGTATATATATATTTTTACATTTAAAAAAAAATATTCGAACACACTGTCACGAGAGTAATACGGCATTACCATAGTAACACTGTACTATTTTGGTGAAGTGATCAGGATTTTTTTTTTACACATTATGATTACATATACCAATGAATTTCATTGGTATAAGCAACCAATTTTACTGAATGAAACTAGTTCATTCAGTGTTTTTTGTTGTAATTAGCTGTGATTGGTCAAAGCTAATCACATGATACAGATGGGCTGTGATTGTACTGTCTGTACCATGTGATCTCTATGACCAAGCAGAGCTAGCAACATAATTGTATACAATGGATGGCATGAAAGGAAGCCATCCGTTGTTTACAATTGTCATGTGATCTGTTGTGATTGGTCACAGTGATCACATGACACTGGCAGTGGGCCAGTGCAGCGATCAGTCATTGGCTGTGTTTGGTGGAGACAGCCAGGGACAGATCGCACTGCTACATGGCCCCACAGCTGCGCGAGAGGCGTGTTCTGGGACGACATCTTATGACGTCATCCCAGAACAACAGTGCTCCTGCCCGGTTGCACTTTTACTATAGGCTGGGTGTGAAAGTGTTAATATACATCTGTATAAGAGATGAGTAGGTAAATCAAACATATTACATTGTAATTATCAAAAAAAAAATTATTGTTGTTTTATCATAAATTAAGCCTTTTTTTTCACTATGCAAACAGATGAGTATGGAAGCATACTGAATCCTTACATACCTAAAGGATAAGTTCACCTTTTAGAAAAAAATAATAAATGCACATATTTTTGCAGGTAAAAAAATTTGCATTTATTATTTTTTTCTTTTGAAGCCTGTAAAGCATTGCACCAGCGATCAGCAAATCGCTGGTGCCATGCAGGTCTACTTCAGATCTGTCAGTATATCTGTGTGCCATGCAGCCTGTATGGGCAGGCAGATACACTGACAGAAAGAAATGAATGAACTACCATGGTGCTCCACAGTGCCATGGGTAGTTCTTTGAGAACTGCAAACCAACAACGGCAAAGGATGCCTGGGCTTGTAGTTCATTCCCACACAGAGCTGTGTGAATAAATGACATGGCCGTGTGTGCGGAAGCCCCGCACAGCTGCGCTGATTTTAAAAAGTAATCACTAGTACAGGAAACTTCTTTTTAGGGCGGCACAATGCTGTAGGGGGTAGCACTCTTGCCTAGCAGTAAAAAGCGTCACTAGTTCAAATCCCAACCACGACACTACCTGCCTGGGGCTTGCATGTTTTCCCTGTGTCTGCGTGGGTTTCCTCGGGGTACTCTGGTTTCCTCCCACACTCCAAAGACATGCTGGTAGGTTAATTGGCTTCTGTCCAAAATTGGCCCTAGTATATGAATGTGAGTTGGGGACCTTGGATTGTGGGCTCCTTGAGGGTAGGGACCGATGTGAGTGTGTGATGTATGTGTGGAACGCTGTGTAATTTGATGGTGCTATATGGGTACCTTAAATAAATAATTAATATATAATAGAGGAGCATCTTAATGAGACACAATGTACAGGGATAGGGAGAATTGTAGACACGCACCCACACTCACTCAGGTTGAACTGGATGGACTGGTGTCTTATTCAACCTTACTAACTATGTAACTGCTGCCACTGGGAAGGGGGGTAGCGGGCAAAGGCTGCAGCATTGGGAACACGCTGAACTTATCCTTTAAAGTGTATTGAAGTCCAAGTTCAATTTTTTTTTTATATTTCAGCTTACCAGTCCTTAGATGTTGTTGCATCAGTTTTCTGTATTTTGAATTCTTTTTCCCTATATTTATACTTGACCCTGTCAGTACCATGTTTTTAAGGGTGACAGCACTGACTGATTGTACACTATCTATGGAGGAGGAACATCACTCCAGGACAGGAAGTGTGTTAGGACACCTCCCCTTCTCCACATCTCCATAGCTTTGGGGGAGGCGTTTTGTAGTCCATCAATAGTGCTAGAAACAATGCTAAATGATAACAGCATTGGCAGACAGAAAATGAAAGGAGAAGTAGGGCCAAAGCTCTTTTGGCCCTACATCTCCTGTGGGTCACAGGAGTGTAGAACTAAGTGGAGGACCATATTCATGCTAGAGTTCACAGTCGGCTTATGTCACTCAACCACTCGAGACTCTGTAGCAATCGCAAATTTAATATCAGTATCCATCCAGTACCTGACCAGCAGCTGACTCATCATCTCAGCATGCCTCTGAGCCTGAGCCAGCCTGAGCCAGTCACTCCTGCCCTCTGCACAGTTCGGGGCTCCAGTGAGTGCTGGAAGGGCAGAGCAAAGAGCCGATGACTGATAGTCATCGGCTCTCTGCTCACTGAAGACCGAGATCAGTGGTCTTTGATCTTAAAGGTGGCAGGGGACAGATGCTGCATTTTCTGATTGGATCAAAGTTTTTTTTATACTTATTGAACAGATAAAACTAGACCCTTTCAACTCTATAATTAACAGACTAAAAAAGAGAACAAATAAGATAAATGAATTGTTAGGGTTTACATACACTTTAAAGAGGAAGTAAACTCTTCCAAAAAAAATAGTTTCCCCCTTACCTGCAAAGTAAATGTAAAGGCATCGCATACTAGCACATTATGAGCACTTACCTGCAAATGAAGCCCGCGCCATCACTGCTGCAGGCCACATCCATCTTCCCCTGGTCCTCCTTCTGGGGACGCGGACTCTGGCTGTGTGACTGGCCTGAGCCGCGTGATGTCACACACACGTGCGCCACATGGAGCCCCCAGTCATGGCACTCGCTCCTGAAGAAATGACACTATGACATAATTGGTGCAGTATACAGTAAAAATCTCATAAACGGCACACGTTTAGGAGATATTTACAGTACAGTACCTATAGGTAAGCCTTAATAAAACATATTTTAAATGTGTTTTATAAATATGGATCCTTATTCTAAATGTGTTTGGAGGGCATTATACAAACTTTGCTAATACACTAGAGTCAAGCTTTAAAAAGACCTTTTTTCTGGCTGCCAAAGTGAGTTCTCATTAGTGTGACTAGTGTTGACTTCAATTATTGTGGGCACCTGTTTACTGGGATTTGGGCTGACTGTACATTTTATTTAATGTAAACAATGGGACAGCTGTCAGATAATAATGGCCACCTACAAACATGGGGACAATGCCAAAGCAGGAACATTAGTTGAACAAGTCAATTTGATATATGGTAAATTCTTAGCTTTAGGATCATCAAGTAAATACCCATAGCTGAAGTGGCACAATTACATCTTGTGTCAAGATATTGGCTAGTGGCTTATTAGTGCTGTCTTAATAGCCAAGCAAATTGTTTACTGGCAAAATTATGAGTATGTAAATTATATAGGGATGTCACAAAATAAAAAATAATTATTTTTGATAACATCTGTTCATTTTAGGATTTCAGCTATATGCATTACAGAAATTACAAATTTACAAATTTAAACTTACAAACTTAGTCAGTAAACAATTAAATCATTTCGCCAAGTTAGGAAAATGTTTGTTATTTTATTATGCATTACAGGAATTACAAATTTACAAATTTAAACTAGGAAAATGTTTGTTGTTTTATTATGCATTACAGGAATTACAAATTTACAAATTTAAACTAGGAAAATGTTTGTTGTTTTAATGTGACAATTAAAGATATCAAATGCAACTGTTGTGTTTTAGGAAAATTGCAACACAATTGCAGTTTGCAACATTTCTTGGTAAATGCTGAAACCAGCTGTGTTGTCCACCCAAAATGTCTCTTTTTTTCTTTTCATTGCGAGCAGAAATTAATTCTTGGCAGGTATACATTATGAAAATAATCCTAATTGAATCCATCAAGTTTTCGTTTCCTAAATAGCACATTTTTCAATTAGAATCAGTTGAGTAGTGTAATTTCTGCTATTTAGCACATTTTATAACAGTTTGGTTGTAACACTTGCAACATTCAATGAGCATTGTAAGAGGAAAATGGAACCATGAGCATCATAAAATGATGTAGTCTGTTACTAGCATTAAAGAATATGTTACCCCAACATTTAATATACCTTATATCTGTTGTACCATTTATGTGTGTTAACCCCTTCCCGACCAGGAGCCGCAGTCGCACTGCGTCAGATTGGCTCCCCTGCGTGAGCCTTCGTAGCTATACGTAGGCTCTTTAACGCCTATACGTAGGCACCCGCGATCGCTTGTGGAAGAGCGTGAACTGGGATCTGTGTGTGTAAACACACAAATCCCTGTTCTGTCAGGGGAGAGGGGACAAATCGCGTGTTCCTTCCAAGTAGGAAAAAATGATCGGTCTCCTCCTCTAGACAGCCACATTCCCCCCACAGTTAGAACACACATATTGAACACATTTAACCCCTTGAATCGCCCCCTAGTGTTAACCATTCCCTGCCAGTGACATTTATTCAGTAATCAGTGGCTATTTATAGCACTGATAGCTGTATAAATGTCAATGGTTCCAAAAAGTGTCAAAAGTGTCTGATTTGTCCGCCGCAATGTTTCAGTCCCGATATCAGATCTCCACCATTAGTAGTAAAAAAATAATAATAATAAAAATGCCATAAATCTATCCCTATTTTGTAGATGCTATAACTTTTGCGCAAACCAATCAATATACGCTTATTGCAATTTTTTTACCAAAAATATGTAGAAGAACATATATTTACAAAGCCATCCACAGCTCTGCCCCGAGCTACATCACCAATCTTGTCTCCAAACATATCCCAAACCGTCCTCTCCGCTCTTCTCAAGATCTCCTCCTGTCAAGCTCTCTTGTTTCCTCCTCCCATGCTCGTCTCCAGGATTTCTCCAGAGCCTCTCCCATCCTCTGCATGAGTGCTGCCGACTCTGGGAAGCTACAGTTTTATGAGGGAACCATGAATGCCAACATGTACTGTGACATACTGACAACTCAGCATGGATGTCGCACCACTTTCTTAAATTAAATCTCTCTAAAACTGAGCTATTAATATTCCCCCCGCCCGTGCCCCCCTCCATGACTTTTCCATCAAAATCAACAATGCAACCATCAGTCCCTCCCCTCACGCCAGGGTACTCGGTGTAATCCTAGACTCGGACTTGTCATTTCAGCCTCAAGTCCAATCGCTGTCAAAAGTTTGTAGACTTCACCTCCGTAACATCTCTAAAATTCGCCCTTTTTTAACAAATGACACCACCAAGCTCCTCATTCACTCCCTTGTTATCTCTCGCCTTGACTATTGCAACTCCCTTCTCATTGGCCTGCCTCTCCATAGGCTCTACCCTCTTCAGTCTATCATGAATGCTGCTGCAAGACTTATCCACCTTACCAACCGTTCAGTGTCTGCCAACCCTCTCCTCCAATCCCTACACTGGCTCCCAATCGCCCAGCGAATTAAATTCAAAATACTAACCACAACTTACAAAGCCATCCACAGCTCTGCCCCGAGCTACATCACCAATCTTGTCTCCAAACATATCCCAAACCGTCCTCTCCGCTCTTCTCAAGATCTCCTCCTGTCAAGCTCTCTTGTTTCCTCCTCCCATGCTCGTCTCCAGGATTTCTCCAAAGCCTCTCCCATCCTCTGGAACTCGCTACCTCAACCTGTCCGGCTATCCCCTACTCTAGCTACCTTCAGGCGATCCCTGAAAACTCATCTCTTCAGGGAAGCCTATCATGTCTCCAACTAATCTTTTACCACTTCTATCAGCTCATTCCCCACAGTTACAACCTTTTGTATCACCTCCCCCACCCTATTAGATTGTAAGCTCTTCTGAGCAGGGCCCCCTTAATCCTCTTGTATTTTATTGTATTATAACTGTATTGTCTCCCTTTTAATATTGTAAAGCGCTGCGTAAACTGTTGGCGCTATATAAATCCTGTAATAAATAAATAAATAAATAAATATTGGCCTAAACTGATGAAGCAATTTGTTTTTTACATTTTTGGAATATTTATTATAGCACAAAGTACAAACTATTGTTTTTTTTTTAAGGGCATGGATTACTGGAACCATGTCCTGTGGTCTGATGAGACCAAGATAAACTTATTTGGTTCAGATGGTGTCAAGCGTGTGTAGGGGCAACCAGGTGAGAAGTACAAAGACAAGTGTGTCTTGCCTACAGTCAATCATGGTGGTGGGAGTGTCATGGTCTGGGGCTGCATGAGTGCTGCCGACTCTGGGACGCTACAGTTTTATGAGGGAACCATGAATGCCAACATGTACTGTGACATACTGAAGCAGAGCATGATCCTCTCCCTTCTGACACTGGGCCGCAGGGCAGTATTCCAACATGATAACGACCCCAAACACACCTCCAAGATGACCACTGCCTTGCTAAAGAAGCTGAGGGTAAAGGTGATGGACTGGCCAAGCATGTCTCCAGACTTAAACCATATTGAACATCTGTGGGGTATCCGCAAATGGAAGGTGGAGGAGCGCAAGGTCTATAACATCCACCAGCTCTGTGATGTCATCATGGAGGAGTGTAAGAAGACTCCAGTGGCAACCTGTGAAGCTCTGGTGAACTTCATGCCCAAGAGGGTTAAGGCAGTGCTGGAAAATAATGGTGGCCACACAAAATATTGACACTTTGGGCCCAATTTGGACATTTTCTCTTAGGGGTGTACTCCCTTTTGTTGCCAGTGGTTTAGACATTAATGGCAGTGTGTGGAGTTATTTTCAGGGGACAGCAAATGTACACTGTTATACAAGCTGTAAATTCACTACTTTACATTGTAGCAAAGTGTCATTTCTTCAGTGTTGTCACATGAAAAGATATAAAATATTTACAAAAATGTGAGGGGTGTACTCACTTTTGTGAGATACTGTGTGTATATATATATATATATATATATATATATATATATATATATATTTATATATATATATTTACAAATAGTAGGCAGGTACCCTTCTGATGTGTAGGTGGCACTGTGCCATGGGGGAAGAGGTGTCTATAAGGGAAGTTTTCCCCTAAGAGACTCTGTTAGTCCTCTCTGTGAAGGCATCTGATATGATCCTAAGTTCTTGTGCAAGCTAAGATTGGCATCTTAACAATGGACCCTTTAAATAGGGGACCCCATGTCATTTGGGCACACTTTAAGCTAGTGACAGGTTAGGGAGAGGAACCCACTGGACGTGGATAGTGCTTAGCATAGGGAAAGGTTCCTGAACAGTAATGACAGCGTAAGGGACTGCAGAACCCTCTGGAATCTCTTCAGTGGCTAGTGCAGTGCAAGTGATTTTAATCTACCATCCCTCAAGCAGAAGCTGTAGTCCGGTAACATCTTTATAAAAACTAGCAAGTAGCGAGGTCTCCGGACTCCTTCGGTCTATGAGCACCTTCTAGGCCAGAGATAGCTGACATCCTTCTGTACATGGTGGGTTGTGAGGCATAGTGGGTGCAAGGTGGATAAAGTTATTGGGCGCCAGATACTTCTTGAGTGAAAAAGAGATATTTATTTCTCTTACAAACTTTTGTGGGGGAAAGAGGGTTAGGGTCAGGACACCCTTAGGTAGTTGCAATTTCAATTGGCAGACTTTGGAACTTCAAAGGAAGACAGCCATGCAGGGAAAGGCATCCAGCAAGACACCACATCTGAATGTGCAGGAATGCTGTCTCCTATGGCAACAGTCTTTAACAGTTCCTAATACAAAGCGTAACAGCTCCTTCAACTTCACTACAACTTCTCCTTGTAGTTCTTCTAATCTCACCTGGAGCAGTTTTTCTTGTTGGACATAGTTCTTCAGTACACTGAGCTCCTGGTCTCTCACTAGACCCACTGATTCACTGCCACTGAATCCCTTGAGCTTCTCCAATCTTCACGGTGGTATCTTCCTCAACCGTCACCCCCACCTCTCTGCTGGGTCCCTAGCTTGGCACTCACAGATACTTCTCAAGCTTCACCTCTGCTGGCCTGCTCGGTCCCTGGCTTGACACACAAGGCTGCTCTGCAAGCGTCACCTCCGCTGGCTGGGTCCCTGACTTGATCACCGCCTGAAGTTTCCCAATTCTCCAGTATGCCTGTTCGGTGAGAATATTGCTCTGGTACTTGCTTCAGTTACTCACTGTGGTCCCTGGTAATAAGGTGGATGGTCCCTTAGCGACAGCTCCCCTCTACCTCCGACCACTGACAGGTTCTCTGGCTGGCAAAACTGTCACTTCTGGTAGGACTGCACGCCGCAATCCCAACCCCGCACTGCTCTCTTGCTCCTGGATAGTCCCTCAGACAGCCTAGCAGCCAGATGCCCCTGCGATAGGCCGAATCTCCGGCCTAGCAGCCCAGGGCAACATGACATATGGCCACCCACACAGCCATCCAGGTGGCACAGAACATAGATCACCTGACTCCACCCAAATATATAGGCTCTCCCAGCAGGCCAAAGCCAAACCCCTGCCCATTTGCTGAGATACCCCACATACCCATAACCTTACCTTGGGTTGCCTTTCTCATATCTAGTACCACCAAGTACCCGGTCACCTAGTGGCAGAAGAGAAAAGTGCAAAAAGGCCAAACTTAGGGAGAAATCAATTGATCTCTAAAAATCAACCAGGATAACTACTCCTGGCAAGTAAATTTGTGAGGAGCAACCCTGCCTAAACTCCAGGGTGCTACATCTATATATATATATAGGGCTCACAATTTCAAGTCCTGAGCTACTAGCCAAGCCTTAAGAGTTACTCGTGACCAGTGGCCCCACCCAACCCCTACCTTGACTCGCCCCTAATTCCGCCCCAAACATGCCCTTGTAAATTATCCCACCAGTGCAGCCTATCAGCGCCCATCAGTGCAGCCTCATCAGTGCCCATCAGTGCAGCCTCATCAGTGCCCATCAGTGCAGCCTCATCAGTGCCCATTGGTGCAGCCTCATCAGTGCCCATCAGTGCAGCCTATTCAGTGCCCATCAGTGCCCATCAGTGCAGCCCATCAGTGTAACCTCATCAGTGCAGCATATCAGTGCAGCCTCATCAGTGTCCATCAGTGCAGCCTCATCCGTGCCCATCAGTACAGCCTATTAGTGCCCATCAGTGCCTATCAGTACAGCCCCATCAGTATGGCCTCATCAGTGCAGCATATCAGTGTAGCCTCATCAGTTACCACCAGTGCCACCTCATCAGTCGCCATCAATGCCGCCTCATCAGTGGCCATTAGTGCCACCCCATCGGTGGCCACCTGTGCCGCATCATCAGTGGCCATCAGTGCAGCCTCATCAGTGGTCATCAGTGCAGCCTATCATTGCCTATCAGTGCAGCTTATTAGTGCCCGTAAGTGCAGCATATTAGTGCTGCCTTATCAGTGAAGCCCCATCAGAGCAACTTATCAGTGCATCCTCTTTAGTGCCCATCAGTGCCAATCGGTGCCCATCAGTGGAGCCTCATCAGTTCCCATCAGTGCCCATCAGTGCAGCATATCAGTGCCCATCAGTGCAGCATATCAGTGCTACCTTATCAATGCAGCTTATCAGTGCCACCTCATCAGTGCCACATCATCAGTGGTCATCAGTGCTGCCTCATCAGTGACCATCAGTGCTGCCTCATCAGTGGCCATCAGTGCTGCCTCATCAGTGGCCATCAGTGCTGCCTCATCGGTGGCCATCAGTGCAGCCTCACCAGTGGCCATCAGTGCAGCCTATTAGTGCCCATCAGTGCAGCATATCGGTGCTGCTTTATCAGTGCAGCCCCATCAGTGCAACTTATCAGTGCATCCTCATCAGTGAAGCCGCATCAGTGCGTATTACTGCCCATCAGTAGAGCCTTATTAGTGTCCATCAGTGCAGTCTATCAGTTCCCATCAGTGCAGCCCCATCAGTGCCCATCAGTGCAGCATATCAGTGCTGCCTTATCAGTGTAGCTTTGCCACCTCATCAGTGGCCATCAGTGCCACCTCATTGGTGGCCATCAGTACAGCCTCATCATTGGCCATCAGTGGTGCCTCATTAGTGGTCATCAGCACCACCTCTTTAGTGCCCATCACTGCACCCTTTTAGTGCCCATTAGTGCAGCCTTATCAGTGCCCATCAATCCAGCCTATCAGTGCCAATCAGTGCAGCCTTATTAGTGCACTTTATTGCAACCTATCAGTGTCCATCAAGGCAGCATCTTCAGTGCCCATCAGTGCAGCCTCATCGGTGCTTATCAGTGCCCATCAATGCAGCCTATCAGTGCCCATCATTGCAGCCTATCATTGCCCATAAGTGCAGTCTATCAGTGTCCATCAATGCAGCCTCATCAGTGCCCACCAATGCAGCCTATCACTGCATGGGGATCACAGGGAGGAATCAGGAGGTGAGCCGGCCGGATCCCACAGAGAGAGGATCTCCCGCTATGACACAGCTTGGATCTGAAACGCCGGCCACTGTCAAAGTACTGACACCTGGACCAGCTCCTATGATAGACAACTCATTGATTTTGAATCAATTCGTGTAATCTGGCTGGCTATCCTCCCAACACTTTCCTGGCTGATCGCTTCTGGTAGAAGTGCTGTGACATTTTTTACAGGGCATCAGAGTGGCCCAGGGGGCATTTGTCTTTCTGCCCCCTGGCTCAGTCCGCCCCTGCTCCACACCCGCCCTTAGCTTATTTTCACTTGCCTAATGCGAGCAGGCGAGTGGAAATTTTGAGGCTGTGTATATATATATATATATATATATATATTCGCTGCATTAAAGTGATTGTAAAGTAAGTCAAATTTTTTATTTTTTTGTAAAAATAACAAACATTTTATACTTACCTGCTCTGTGCAGTGGTTTTGCGCAGGGCAGCTCAGATCCTCCTCTTCTCAGGGTCCCTCTTTGGTGCTCCTGGCCCCTTCCTCCTGTCGAGTGCCCCCACAGCAAGCAGCTTGCTATGGGGAGCACCCAAGCCGAGCTGCAGCTTTGTGTGTCCATTCAGACACGGAGCTGCCGTTTGGCCCTTCCCCCTCTCTCTTCTGATTGGCTAACTGACTTTGATTGACAGCAGTGGCAGCCAATAGTACCACTGCTGTGTCTCAGCCAATCAGGAGGGAGAGTCCCGGATGGCGGATTCACTCGTGGACATGCTGGATAGAGAGGGGGCTCAAGTAAGTATCAGGGGGCTGCTGTACAAAAAAGGATTTTTGTCTGAATGCATAAAAAGCATTAAGATAAAAAACCTTCTGCCTTTACAACCCCTTTAAGGTAAACAACCTTCTGTGCCTCATGATCCCCCCAAACCCCATCACCTTATACTTACCTGAGCCCGATCTCGATTCAGTGCTGTCTCTCCCACCTCACTGGGCAGATTGATAGCAGAGAGATCTATTGGCACATGCTGCTGTCAATCAAATCCTGTGATGAGGGAGCAGGGTTTTAGTGGCTGAGCCTCACTGTCTGTGTTTATAGATGTTTCCTAGGGGGTACGTGTCGGAGAAGAGGAGCCTGGAGCACAGGAGATCCCAGAAAAGGAGGACCAAGCAGGTAAGTACAACATGTTTAAAAAAAAAAAAAATCAAGATTTACAATTATTTTAACATGTTACAGCTTGCAGCAGAATACTAATGGTAATTCATTTTATGCCAATAAAATATGGACGATAGTTGTTGTAAATAACCATGAAACGAAATAAAATGTGGCATTCGTTTCAATGTAATTACATCCCCACAACTCTCTGAAAATGACCAGTTTCTTTATCACGTTGGCCAATAAATGCCTTCTCTCATTTGCCACTACACAGTTTTAAAGCATATAAATGTAATTTACTTGTGTACTGCTTAAGCGAGTAAAGAACTGAAAACGGAAGTGGGATTGAAAGGTTTGAGGCACATTCACAAATTTCTGCTTCTGTAATTTTGCTTTTCGAGAGACCAAAAGATGCTTAGCCAGCTGTTAGCAAAAGAGACGATCATGACGTCGTCAACAAGGAACGGCTCATCCAAAGTTGGATGATATCCAGGTTTATGTTGTAGATTTATGTACTTAATTTTGTCCCTCGACAAAATTCAGATGAACATTCCCACTCAGTATACAGCAGGAAAATTGCAACATTATAGCTGCGTTAATGGTGATCAGCATGCTAATGAGCAACAGAAGGTTGTTACAAAGAAGAGAGGTTCAAAGAAATATGACCTCAAGGAACAAAAACACGCAGCTCTTCAGAGAATGCAAATAACTCGTTTGTAGGTCATATATTATTTGCTTTGGTCATTGTGGAGCAGGGAGAATTTAATTTAGCAAGGCAAACACTGAGACATTTTAGTTCTAGACATGTGAAAGGACAAAATATATGTCTAATAGATGCAGTAGCAGTCTCCAGCTTTATTGCTGTGATTGACTGTTATTTTCTTTTAAAGAGGACAACAATAACATTTTATTATAAGAGGGGAGTTAAAAAGCCATTTGCTAATGTAATACTAGACGTAGCACCGTTTCAGCATATCTTTGTATTGTTCTTTGAGGAATAAAGCCTGCGTTATATGTATCCTTTAAAATGGGAAAATATCGGAGGCAGATCTTTTTATTGAACCACATTAGATTGACCCTCAGCCCTGACAGTTTTAGATGGTTGAAAGGGAATTTGTCATGTGGCAGTTTATTGAACCAGTAAAGTGACATGATTTTGCTCATTTTTTTATTTTTATTTTAATCTGCATTAACATTATATTACTAGTTAAACCCTGGGCAATTTTAAAATTATCTGTAGCATTGATCGACAAAGTACTGCCAAGTTTCCTTAACATCACATAGATTTCTGCAGAAGTGTCACAAAATGAATCAAAATATTCAAAGACTGATTTCCACCACTGTTCACTCAATGGTAGCAATAAACTAATCACTTTTTTCTTTATTTTCTGTATTCTGCCACTTTGTGATCATGTTTCATATGCGAAAGGTTTACTTCAAATGAATGTGTAATAAACATTTATTTGAAAATGAAAACACCATCAGAACTTCTACTAATTGATATGCACAATAAAGTTTTTAGTATGATATACTGTATTAGGAGAAAAATATGGAAACAGTGCATGACTTTCAAGCCATTCAAGCCATTCAACCAGTACAGAATGGATGCTAAAAGATTTTTTCATTCATCCATGTACAGGTATAGGCTACTGGAGGAATCATACACTCAAGTACAGCCTTCCTCAACCTTTTAGCACAAAGGAAGTTAAATATTATAATTAATAAATGTCCCTTAAAACCCCAGCTAAATAATTACACCTGCAGCCCACAATACATTTGTTTGATCAGTAAGTTGTTATAATACTTCAAATGACTGGCTCAGTGCAGAAACGCATTACATAAGTGGTCCATGGAAAAGTGCCTTCTTTCATTGGTGGTTAGTGGAAAAGTGCCTTCTTACATTGATATCAGTGGAAAAGTGCCTTCTTACATTGATATCAGTGGAAAAGTGCCTTCTTACATTGTTGATCAGTGGAAAAGTGCCTTCTTACATTGTTGATCAGTGGAAAAGTGCCTTCTAACATTGATGGTCAATGAAAAGGTGCCTTCTTACATTTATGGTCAGTGGCAAAGTGCATTCCTACATTGGTTGTTAGTGGAAAAGTGCCATCTTGCATTGTGGGCAGTGGAAATGTGCCATCTTACACTGTTGATCAGTATAAAAAGTGCCTTCTTACGTTGGTGGTCAGTGGAAAAGTGCCTTCTTACATTAGTGGTCATTGGTAGAGAATAGGAACCCCCTATATATAAGATATTAATAGGAGAAAGACAATGTTAATGAGTGGGAAGACTGCCCCTCTACAGACAACTACTGTTACTGAGAGGATATATATATATATATATATAGTATCTCACAAAAGTGAGTATACCCCTCACATTTTTGTAAATATTTTATTATACCTGTTCATGTGACAACACTGAAGAAATCACACTTTGCTACACAGTAAAGTAGTGAGTGTACAGCTTGTATAACAGTGTGAATTTGCTGTCCCCTCAAAATAACTGAACCCACAGCCATTCATGTCTAAACCGCTGGCAACAAAAGTGAGTACAACCCTAAGTGGAAATGTCCAAATTGGGCCCAAAGTGTCAATATATTTTGTGTGGCCACCATTATTTTCCAGCACTGCCTTAACCCGCTTGAGCATGGAGTTCACCAGAACTCACAGGTTGCCACTGGAGTCCTCTTCCACTCCTCCATGATGACATCACAGAGCTGGTGGATGTTAGAGACCTTGCACCCCTCCACCTTCCGTTTGAGGATGCCCCACAGATGCTCAATAGGGTTTAGGTCTGGAGACATGCTTGGCCAGTCCATCACCTTTATCCTCAGCTTCTTTAGCAAGGCAGTGGTCGTCTTGGAGGTGTGTTTAGGGTCATTGTCATGTTGGAATACTGCCCTGCGGCCCAGTCTCGGAATGGAGGGGATCATGCTCTGCTCCAGTATGTTACAGTACATGTTGGCATTCATGGTTCCCTCAATGAACTGTAGCTCCCCAGTGCCGGCAGCACTCATGCAGCCCCAGACCATGGCACTCCCACCACCACGATTGACTGTAGGCAAGACACACTTGTCTTTGTACTCCTCACCTGGTTGCTGCCACACACACTTGACACCATCTGAACCAAATAAGTTTACCTTGGTCTCATCAGACTACAGGACATGGTTCCTGTAATCCATGTCCTTAGTCTGCTTGTCTTCAGCAAACTGTTTGCGGGCTTTCTTGTGCATAATCTTTAAAAGAGGCTTCCTTCTGGGACGACAGCCATGCAGACCAATTTGAAGCAGTGTGTAGTGTATGGTCTGAGCACTGACAGGCTGACCCCCCCACCCCTTTGACCTCAGCAGCAATGCTGGCGGCATTCATACATCTATTTCCCAAAGACAACCTCTGGATATGACGCTGAGCATGTGCACTCAACTTCTTGGTCGACCATGGCGAGGCCTGTTCTGAGTGGAACCTGTCCTGTTAAAACACTGTATGGTCGTGGCCACCATGCTGCAGCCCAGTTTCAGGGTCTTGGCAATCTTCCTATTGCCTAGGCCAGTGATGGCGAACCTTGGCACCCCAGATGTTTTTGAACTACATTTCCCATGATGCTTATGCACTCTGCAGTGTAATGGAGCATCATGGGAAATGTAGTTGCAAAACATCTGGGGTGCCAAGGTTCGCCATCACTGGCCTAGGCCAGCTTTATGTAGAGCAACAATTCAATTTTTTCAGATCCTCAGAGAGTTCTTTGCCATGTGCCATGTTGAACTTCCAGTGACCAGTATGAGAGAGTGAGAGCAATAACACCAAATTTAACAAACCTGAGAACTTGTGACACTGACGAGTCACGTGACACCAGGGAGGGAAAATGCTAATTGGGCCCAATTTGGACATGTTCACATAGGGGTGTACTCACTTCTATTGCCAGCAGTTTAGACATTAATGGCTGTGTGTTGAGTTATTTAGAGAGGACAGCAAATTTACAGTTATACAAGCTGTACACTCACTACTTTACATTGTAGCAACATGTCATTTCTTCAGTGTTGTCACATGAAAAGATATAATACAATATTTACAAAAATGTGAGGGGTGTACTCACTTTTGTGAGATACTGCATATATATGTATACAAATATGCACACATACACACACAGTACATTTTTTTTTTACAAAATCCTGATTTACTGCTCTAGTACGCTAGGCAATTGGCAAAACACTATGGGGTTGATTTACTAAAACTAGAGAGTGCAAAATCTGGTGCAGCTATGCATAGAAATCAGCTTCCTGGTCTTTTTTCTTGTCAAAGATTTTTATTGATTTTCAAATAAAAGACAGAAACAATAAACAACGAAAAAGGAAAATAATAAGGTGCATTACATATATTCATTTTCATATATGAAATATCTTGTGATTTAAATAAAAGTAAATAACAGCATGTGTATTATGCAGTCTAAAGTATAAAATAATGGGTCAGAAATCCGACACTGTGGAAACGTCTAATAAACAATGTTTCATGGGTATAATGAGTAACCCTGGATCACTACTAGAGACGCTATAGATATGCCTCCAGACCATTTTACCACCCCTAATGGGTGCAAACTGTGGCAAAATGGGGGCAATTTAAACGAACAGGTATTACCATAACTTAAGATAGTAGTAAGAGTACATAGGGAAAATTAGTATATTAAGAATAATTAATAGCAAATGGGTATGATCATAACCTAATGTTTACAGTGTACTTTAACTTCAAAGTAAACAATCTGAAGAATAAAACATGTTGGTATTAGATGTAAACAATTATAATGTCAAAATAAATGAATTCAGTTAATATATTCCATAAAAAAAAACTAAAGAGCTAAAGATGTGAGATAGAGGAGAAGAGAGAGGAAAAAGTAAAATAAAAGGAGAAAGAAGAAGAGGAAAGAAGGAAAGAGTTTCTCCAGGTGGTGATCTGCATATCAAATAAGACAATGTAGTTCATCTAATAAAATAATCAAATAACTATTGAGGTAACAATAATGACTGGTCGAAGTCAGGGGGAAGGTAGTGTTATACCCATGGTTGCCAGATTTTTTTAAATTTATCAATATTATTGTCTTCTATGGCCGACATTTTAGCATAAGTTAAAGCTATATTCATTCTATGTTTGGCTTCCGCAACTATCAGAGTTTTGGATTTCCAGGCTTTAGCTATAGTTTGTTTAGTGGCAGTACTAAGCTGGAGGAACAGCTTAAAATGAGGATGCGTTAGCGTTGGAGGTTTCAGGTTCAGAAGAGCCATGGCTGGATCTGGAGGTATAGAACATTCTAGGGCTTTAGAAGCCAAAGCAAAAATATTTGTCCAAAACTCTTGGACCACCGGACATTGCCACCAGATGTGGAAATGGGTACCTGGGGAAGGACAACCTCTGAAGCAGTTGTTAGGATAAGTCGGGGTAAATTTGGCTATTCTAGCAGGTACTAGGTACCATCTTGCTAAAACTTTAAAATTGGTTTCAACAGCGTGACAATTTGGGGAAGAGCTTTTTGTAGCTTGCCATACTTTGGACCAGTCATTAGTGTCAAAAACTCTGTTCATATCTACTGCCCATTTATCTGCATAGGAAGGTAATACATCCTTAGGGGGAGTAGTAAGCTGTTGGTATATCGAAGAGATAACCCCTCTAATGTGTGGATCACTTTTGCATATACGTTCAAATTGAGACATCTGGTTAAGCGGTGTGCCAACATTTAGGAGAGGAGTGTAAAAATTTTTGATTTGCAGGTATCTAAAGGTTTCAGATCTTGGGAGTCCATGAGTGTCACATAGTGTTGGGAATTCCATGATGGTGGAATTATTACATAGTTGATATAATCGAGATAAATTTAAAGTGGACCAAGCTGAAAATGACTTTGGATACCTCCATGCTGGGTAAAAGGCTGGATTTCCAAGGAAGGAGAGAAGAGGATTATGTGGGGATTGAAGGTTGGAAGGTTTACCAAATTTATCCCATATTGATAAGGAATGCTTCGTAATGGGATTAGAGATATGTGACCTATCTGTGTGTTGAATCCATAATATATTTGCAATAGAGATAGGGTCACAGTCTACGGATTCAATCAATATCCATAGGGGTGTTTCTACTTTAGAATGATATTTCGTAAGAATTGAGAGTTGTGCAGCCGAATAATAGGAAGCAAAATTTGGTAAGCCTAGCCCCCCTTTCAGTTTACTTAGATATAATGTGGTCATAGGTATCCGTGGTTTGATTTTCCCCCAGATGAAGGCCGAGACTCTACGTTGTAATATTCTGAGGAAATATGCTGGTAGTGGGATAGGCAAAACTCTAAACAAATAAAGAAATTTCGGTAAAATTGACATTTTTATTGCATTAATCCTTCCCAACCAGGATAATGGGAGGGAGGACCATTGTTTCATGTATTTAGTAACTTGTTTCAATAAAGGGAGGTAGTTGATTCTAAATAAATCTTTGAGTGAGGTTGTGAGCTGAACACCTAAATAGGGTAGTTGATTAGAAACCCAGTGAAATGGTAAAGTAGATTGGAGATGTAGGAGATCTGTTTGTTCTAAAGATATGTTAAGTACATTTGATTTGGTAGGGTTGACCTTAAGTCCAGAAACTGTAGCAAATTTGTCTAATAGGTTCAGTAAATTCGGAGCAGATATATGTGGATGAGTTAGGAATATGAGAATATCGTCAGCGAAAAGGCATAATTTATGGTGAAAACCTCCTAATTCAATACCCTTGATATCTTGATTACTCCTAATTAACTGTGCCAATGGTTCAATAAGGAGGGCGAAAAGTAAGGGGGATAGGGGACAACCCTGTCTCGTACCTCTACAAATGTTCATAATTGCGGATTTATAGCCGGCATATTTAATATATGCTTTAGGGCTATCATACAGCGAAGAGATCCATTTTAGAAAATGATTACCAAATCCCCATTTTTGTAGCGTATACTGCATATATGGCCAGGTGACAGAATCGAACGCTTTCTTAATATCTAGAGATATAAGACATGAAGGAATATGTCTAGATTTAGCTGCGTTCATGAGTAGAAGAGCACGTCTGATGTTGTCACCTGCCTGTCTTTTTGGCATAAAGCCGGTTTGATCTCGGTGTATCAATTGACCTATAATATTATTGAGGAGGGTAGCTAATATCTTGGCTAATAATTTAATGTCAAGGTTGAGTAGTGATATAGGACGATAATTTGCCCATGAAGTTGTGTCTGAGTGTGGTTTAGGAACCATTACTATAATGGAGGTGAGTGTTTCTGTGCGGAAGGAATGATTTTCAAGGATGGAATTGAAGGCTCTGGTCAGGATCGGCGCTAGTATATGTGAGAACTGCTTATAGTATAATGCTGAGAATCCGTCAGGGCCTGGTCTTTTATTAAGTTTTAGTTGATTGATCGCATTCAGGACTTCCGGGGTAGTTATTTGGCGCTCAAGATTATCACGTTGTGATTGATCAAGGGTGGGAAGGCTAATATTGGAAAACATGGTATCTGCTTTTGATTTATCAAACTCTTGGCAAGAGGAATATAGTTTAGATAATTTGGAATGAAATACCTCCAGTATTTTTACCTGATTACTAGTATATCCATCACGTGTAGTCCTAAGTCTGAAAGAGGACTGCACTTTTTGTAACATTTTTAAGCTACGTGCCATAGGAGTGTCAGGTTTGTTGGCTTTGAGATACTGGATATGTTGGCGTTTACTCATAAGCTTGTCGGCTGAATCTGTTAAAAAAAGGTCTAGATCCAGTCGTGCTTTATCAAGCTTTGTATGGTTATCAACAGTTGGAGAGGATTGAAAGACTGAGTGACATGTGTTGAAAGCAGTTTCCAGTTTTGCAAACATAAGTTTACGCCCCCTTTGAGTGTTGATGTTAGACGAATAAGATTTCCTCGAATGACAGATTTATGAGCTTCCCATAATGTCAGGGAAGAAACATCGCCTGTATCATTAGAGGAGATGTAATCAGACAGCGCTTGTTCGATTAGCGATCTATGGGATGGATGGGTTAGTAGAGTATCATTTAAGTTCCAGGTTGTATCGTGGGATCTGGGTATAGTTGAGGTTAGGGTGGTAAAAACTGCACAATGGTCTGACCATGGTAATGGAATAATTTTAGAGGATAGTATTTCTGGTAGTAAACTAGTTGGAACAAAGATGTGATCGATACGGGAGAATGATTTGTGTGGATACGAATAGTGTGTATAACGTCTATTGGTGGGGTTAAGTTCTCTCCATGTGTCTACCAATTTGTGAGCTGTTAGCAGGGGTTGGAGAGTCGTCTTGGCGGAGTTCGTATTAGGGGTAATTGGAGATTTGTCAAGGAAGGGGAATACTGTAGCATTAGAATCTCCACATAGGACCAATGTACCAAATTTATGTGTCTCAATAAGTTGGAAGAGATGAGACATAAAAGCTAATGGTCGCTTGTTGGGAGCATAATAAGAGACGACCGTGATAGGGTCGTCAGCGAGGTAACCTGTAATCAAAATGTATCTACCTTCTGGATCATTCAGTTGTGACACAAGGGTGAATGGAGTGTTGCGGTGGAAACCTATAAGAGTTCCCCGTTGTTTAACGGGAGCAGAGGCAACATAAAATTGTGGATATGTGGAAGAGAGGAATTTTGGATGAGCCTTGTCTATAAAGTGAGTTTCCTGTAGGCATATAATATGAGCCTTTTTAGCATGAAAAGTGCGCATAGCTTTTGAACGTTTGTGTGGAATATTAAATAAACCCTTGTACATTTAAAGACAGAATATTTATGGGGGCCATAACTGTAAGGTATAGATTACTATAAGAATAAAAACATGACTTACTTCTAGGTTCGTAATCACCACCTGGAGAGGGAAAAGATTAGAGAAAGCAAAACAGAAAAAAATAGAGTAGAAATAATAAAATAAAAAGGAAAAACAATCAACCCTTTTATAATAGCATATTAGTAATAATAAAAGATAGTAACACAGGGTGTGGGAACATCTACAGAACATATTCAGCATGTTCCGAGAGGTTCCAGAGCCATCATCAGAGACCCGCATAATCCTGACGGGTACCTGAAGATGGAACAGGGGGCAACAAGAATTTCCTGAGGGAGGAATAGCACCGGAGGACCACGAGATTATATAAAAAAAACGTTTAAACGACTAAAAGTCCACTTTGCATAAGGACCTAAACAGAAAATAGAATATAAGGATGTCACTATACATTTATTAGTATAAATACCAATATGGGTAGGATAGTGAAATAGGGAAAAAAAGAAAAGAAGGTCAGGTATCTATACTTAGACACTGGGTCCTAGAAGGCATATTAGAAAAAGAATGGTCAAGTCTCGACTAAAAATTTCCTAATAGAGATCAGAAAGTGGTGTGGGAGTATTGGATTTTTTAAATTTTCAGCCAGCAAATGATGCTGGTAGTAAGTATTAGCAGGACGGACTAGGTTAGAAGTTCAGTCCATAGAATCCTCGTTGGAGGGGGATTGATTTTCGAATCGTCCACGTTTGGGAATATGATGTTGAGAGGATGAAGAAGCTCCTGCGGAGGGTGTAGTGGCTTTTTTCTGCTGAAGAGGGATTGAGGCTGGGCGTCTGCGGGTATGATCGTTTGAAGTGGATCTATCTGCGATGCCCATTTCGACCAGGGCCGACTGCAGGTCTTCCGGGGACCTACAGATGTACTTAGTTTAGAGAAAGGTAAATTTTAGAGAAAAGGGAAATCCCCAACGATAGGTAATATGGTGTTGTTGCAGGATTTGCAGCTGGGGCTTAAGTGCACGTCTTTTAGCAACCGTGAGAGGAGATATATCAGCAAAAAGCTGATATGTGTGACCCTGAAATTGCAGAGATTCTTTGTCCCTAGCAGCCGCCAGTAGTTGCTCTTTGGTTCTGTAGTAGTGGAATTTTGCAATTATATCTCTTGGTGGGCTATTTGTTTTGCGGGGGGCTAGAGCTCTGTGAATTCTATCGAATTCTAGTCTTTCCACAGGTAAACCAGGCTGTAATTCTTGAAATAGGGCTGTTATAGTAGCCGGGAGATCAAGGACAGTCTCAGGAATTCCTCTTATTCTCAGGTTCGATCGTCGATCCCTATTTTCCTGGTTTTCTAAACGAGACTGTAGTGTAAGATTTTCTTCCTTTCGAATTTCAAGCTCTGAGGTGTTTCGCTGTGTGAAACCATCTAGGTCGTCCACTCTAATTTCTAGCTCAGCTGTTCTCTGCCCCAGCTCTCTAATTTCTTTAGTCAGTTTATCAGTGATTCTGTCAGAAGTGTTCTTTAGGGCTTTGTGTAGCATGAATTCAAACTTTTTAAACATATCTTCATTATTCTCAGTCTGAGTTACCTCAGTATCTGAGTCTGTGCCTGCTGTTTCCTCAGTAAGCTGTGAGGGCGCTGTCTCACAGCGCTGTATGTTAGTCTGTGAGGAGATAGCTGCCGCCATTCTCAGGGTCTGTCTGGTCGGCGCCCGTTTTAGATACTGGCGCTTTAATTTTGAGTTTATGTCCTCGCAGGACCATTATATATTCACCTGGGGTCTAGCTGTGGCTTATGGTGCTGATTTGTACCGTTCGCGGTACCGCTGGGACCCGTAGTCCTCCGGCTATCTCCTCCCTCGGAGCGGAGCTCTAAGCCAGGACGTCCGCCCGCTCAGGCATCCGCGCATGCGCCGCTTCCTAGTCTTTTTTAAAGCTTAATCAAAGCTTTCAAAGTTTAATTGAACAAGCTGAAGTTAGAAGTTAATGCACAGTAGGGAACCGGCTGTGAAGCCACAAGGCTTCACTGCTGGTTTCCCTTACAGACAGGGGAGGCGGCAGCATCCGAGAGCCAATGGAAACATCGGCTAGAGTGCTGAGCTGAAATCGCTGGATTCCAGGACAGGTAAGTGTCCTAATATTAAAAGTCAGCAGCTACAGTATGTGTAGCTGATGACTTTATTTTTTTTTGCTGGGGGAGTGGAACTCCACTTAAAGTACAGATAATTTCAGGTCAAACTGAGCCTTTATCAGGACTAATGTAGGGATTAACCCAAAACATTGTGAACCCAAGAACAACGTGAAATATATAGCAGTTTACTAGCTTTTTAGAACTGGTAATCGGCTGAATGACAGACAGAGAATAACTGTTGCTTGCAGTTAATAAACAGGTCAAATGTAGAAACAAAAATGCAAGCCAGATTCAGGATAGCAAAGAACATGCACACACTGCAAAATATGATGATGAAAACTGCACAAACATGGACACTCGTCACAGAAATGCCTCTGTGGTTCAATTGGGGAAACATGTAGCTGTATAGCAAAGCAAACCTTCCATATGATGATTGATGTGTTCTAAAATCAATAGAGAGAGCTGGGAACAATGATCATTTTTGTTATTTATTTTTTAGCAAACACACAGTTGACTCTCTGGTACTGGAGGGGTGGCAATCACACAGCTGGCCCTCTAGTACCAGAGCTTGCCTCTGTTATTTTATTCTGTTTTTGTTTATTTTTGCTTTTTTTTCAAAAAAATCTTTGTCTTTTGGAGTGTTTGGTGTGGATGTTTGGATGTGGTGGAGTCCTGCTTGCGTTTCCTGTGGCTGTGCCCCGGCTGATTTATGCGGTTTTTATGTGGTCTCGGTATAGGAGATCTCTATTTTGGTTGGTTGTTGTATCTCTGGGCTGTGTGCCCAGAGATTTCCTCCTGATCCCCAAAGAGGCAATCAGATATTTCCTAGATCAACTTTACCTGTAAATGTTAGTATCCAGTTATATTATGTACATTTAGGAAAGAATCCAAGCCTTTTTTAAAGCAATCTACTGAGCTGGACGGAACCAGCTCTTGAGGGACTCTATTCCACATTTTCACAGCTGTGAAGAAACCTTTCCGTATTTGGAGATTGAATCTCCTTTCCGCCAGACGTAAAGAGTGACCCCTTATTATCTGTGATGACCTTAAAGTGAATAACAGCACCAAGTTCCCCAATATCCTTTTTGTGAACTGGTGCCCAAAACTGAACTGCATATTGCAGATGAGGACTTACTAATGATTTGTACAGGGGTAAAATTATATCTCTCTCTCTGGAATCTATACCTCTCTTAATACAAGAAAGGATTTTGCTCGCTATGGAGACCGCAGCTTGGAAATTCATGACATTATTACGCTTATGACCTACCAGAACACCCAGATCCTTCCCCACCATTGATTCCCCCAGTTGCACTCCCCCTAGTATGTATGATACATGCATATTCTTAGCTCCCAATTGCATAACTTTACATTTATCAACATTAAACCTCATGCCACACATAGTAGTTGCCCAATTGGTTACCCAATTAAACAGTTCATTGAGGTCAGCTTGTAAGTTGGAGACATTCTGTAAAGATGTTATTCCACTCCATAGCTTGGTGTCATCTGCAAACAAAGAAATTATACTTTTTATACCAGACAGAAAAACAAAGGTCAGAGTAGGGTAATAAGCAAATGCAAGTTCATAGCAAAAAAGTCCCTTGAGCAAATGCAGCTCTTTGTGAAGTTGTGCAGTCTTTATGGTAGAGCAGCCTTGTATGGGGAGTGGAAGCCACTCCAGATATGGAAGACAGAAAAAGAAAGCAACAGGCGCCTCTTAGTAAGACTGTATAGATTTAATAACAAATTTTCATTAAATCACTCACATATAGGAAACTGTTGTCAGGTGCAGGGAAGTCCAGTAGATCCACATGCGATCTCAGCAGTCCAAGCGCTTGAAAAAGGAGCGCGCTTACAGCGCATGCTCAGAAACGCGTGGCTTTACGGCGATACAGCCACAACATTCAACTCTGCAGCCCAGCCCTCCTTTTGACTGCCCGGCCATGTTCCAGGCCTCGCTGTGGATATCCCGCCTGAATCCCGGAAGTAAACTGTGGACCAGGATGCCGGCTGCACAGGGAGACTCAAGGCTTTATTCCATCTGGACTGCTGAGATCGCATGTTGCTCTACTGCTACTGGACTTCCCTGCACCTGACAACAGTTTCCCATACGTGAGTGTTTTAATGCAAATTTGTTATTAAATCTATACAGTCTTACTAAGAGGCGCCTGTTGCTTTGTTTTTCTGTCTTCCATATCTGGAGTGGCTTCAACTCCCCATACAAGGCTGCCCTACCATAAAGACTGCACAACTTCACAAAGAGCTGCATTTGCTCAAAGGACTTTTTTTATCCCATCCTCTATATCATGTATGAATAAATTAAACAGAATTGGTTCTAAGACAGAGCCTTGGGGTACCCCAATTAGCACTCCAGACCAGTCTGAGTACACGTTATTTATCACCCCCCGTTGATGCACCCCTGAAACCAGTTTTCATTATAACAAACCTTATGGTCCATGCGGACAGACCTCAGCTTGTAGATTAAGCATCAATGGGGAACTGTATCGAATACTTTTGCAAAATCCAGATACACCACATTCTCAGGCCTCCCCCTATCTAGATGGCAGCTCACTTCCTCATAGAATGTTAACAGATTGGTCTGGCAAAAACGACCTTTCGTAAACCCATGCTGGTTACTACTAATGATACTGTTTTCTTCAGCAAATTCTTGGATATAGTCCCTTATCATTCACTCCAATAATTTACCTATTGTTAAAGTTAGGCTGACTGACCTGTAGTTTCCAGGAATATGTCTATGCCCTTTTTTAAATATTGGTACCACATTGGCTTTTCTCTAATCAGCTGGTACCAATTCTTTCAGCATGCTGTCTACAAAGATTAGGAAAAATGGTCTGGCTATAACCTGACTGAGTTCTTTGAGGACTCTCAGGTGTAAGTCATCTGGTCCTGGTAAATGTATTTATGTTAAGCTTATCTAGTCTTTCCTTGACTCCGGCCTCTATTAACAACAAGAGTACATCCTGTGATGTGTTATTAACAATACTGTCGTGGTTTGTATACCCCTCCTTTTCCTGTGTAAAACTGAAAGCATTTAGTAGAGTTGCCTTCTCGGTGTCATCTGTAACCATCCTCACTTCATTGTCTTTTATGTGGGCAATGTGCTCTGATCTCGCTTTTTTACTGGTAATATATCTAAAAAAGTTCTTGGGATTTTTTTACTCTCCTCTTCTAGGTGTCTCTCATAGTCTCTTTTTGCCACCCTGATAGCATTCTTACACTTCTTATTGCATTCCTTGTAGCGTTGGAATGCTGACAATGCCCCCTCCGCTTTATATTTTTTAAAGGCCATTTTTTTTCTCTTTAATAAGACTTTTTACGTTACGATTTAGCCACCCTGGTTTAACCTTGGCTCTTCTATATTTATTGCCTATTGGAATGCACTGTGTGATACCTTTGTTTAAGATGTTCCGAAAGCATTCCTACTTTTCTTCCCTGTTTAATGTTTATAGGATTTGGTCCCAATTTATGTCTTGTAGTATTAAGTGCAGTTCAGAAAAGTTTGCCCGTTTGAAATTTAAAGTTCTTGTGCTACAATCATGCTTCTTTTTCATATAATTTACACTAAATGTGATCATCCTGTGAAGTTGTCCCGTATTACCACATCTAAGATCAGACTTGGGTCGTTTGTAATGAATAAATCTAGAAATGCATTCTTTCTAGTCAGGGAATCCACCAATTGGGACATGAAGTTGTCCTGTAAGACATTCATGAAATGAAGGGCCTTTAATGAGTGAGCTGTCCCCTCTGCCCAGTCAATATCAGGATAATTGAAGTCTCCCATTATAGTGACATTTCCCTGCCTTGCTGCTATTTCTAACTGTGATAGAAGGTCCAGCTCCTCCTTCAGGTTGGGGGGCCTGTAACTTACCCCCAATATTAATTTACCACTTACTTCTTCTCTTTGGAGTTCTACCCCCCCCCCGTCCCACTCACAATTTAACTCCTCTTTACCGCCCTTACATTATATATAGACACACCCCCCATCCCCTTCTACCTTCCCTGTCCTTCCAATACAAGGAATACCCCTAGACATTTGCTGTTGCTTTTCTAACATTGATTTGTTGTTACATATAGTTCTACCGATTTGCATGATACAAAACACATGCTGCTACCTCTGTGGACCCTTGTGACTGAGTGTTGGATATCTTGGAGGGTGCTTTATGTCTCCTGTCTTTATTTGTCTCCCCACAGCCTTAGGGTCCATGACAATCTCCCCAGCTATACATTGTTGTTGTTGTTGTTAGGTGTGAGTACATCTGGGTTTTTTATGTGTTTATTTTTTTTTTTTTTTGTGTGTTCTTTTACTCTTCTCTCTTCCCCTCCCAGACTGGATAACATCTATATGTTTATGTTTTTCAGGTATGATTATTGATGGATAGTTACATATTCTAGAGACAAACCTATGCAATGTACGTATATTTGCATTTTTGATTTTTAGATTCAAATTACAAAGTGTGAAGAAGCGGAGACTCCAAAACATGTTGACTTTTTGGATAGATCAAAATTGCCTTTTGCTATTTCTATACCTAAAAAATAACTATAGATGGTGATATTATTTTGGATCTGTAATTTATATGACTTTTTATATTTTAGATGACTGTAATAAAATATACATGTTGCTGCGCAAACTGTTGGCGCTATAGAAATTCTATAGTATAATAATAATGTCTTTATGAATTCAGTGTCATTTTGATACTGATGGGCTATCTTTGAACACCCTTTGCTTTCCTCTTTTTCTGGGAACAATGATAACTGCCAAGAGTCAGCAGAGGTTGGTCACACGAGACGTTATAAGCTCACAAAATTGCTGGCAGGATCAACAGTTTTTTTGTTGCATTTTTCAGTTAGAAAATGAATTGAATGGTTCATTTAATTATTTAAAAGGGGGTAATTAAGGGAAGTTCCTTCTTAGAGTTTACAAACATGTTACTAGAGCTATTCTATCTACGTGCCAGATGTTTTGGATACACTTTCTTATGAGAATTGATTATATGATTATTAGTGACATTTAAAACTGGATTTGAAGTCCACTGTGGTGGTCTTTCTTGAAACTACAATGTAGAACCCTGGATGTGGCTGATGTATAAAGGTGGGAGGTAGGCAGTGTACTTCAATTTGTGATTGTGTTCATGTTAAAAACATCTGCTAAAAGTGATCTTCCATCATGTTAGAAAATCAGTTTTATATTTTTATTTTGTAAATACAATTAGTGGATTTATTTATATGATATTCAAATCTTTATTGGATCAGATGAAAAGTCCTCCTATCTACATTAAACCTAGATTGTTCACAAATTCACAAGTGGGAGGTTATAGTTATGTCCAATTTTTAGAAAATACTCAATTACTAAAAATTTCTATTTCATATTAAAAAAACACTGGCATTTTTTGTAAAGCTGCCTAAAACTTTAGATTGCAGCTAGCCTTGTATGCACAGCCCAGCTGTTTAATAATCTTTGTTACAAAAGATTCTTGTAAGAACACCATGCATGGGGGGGGGGACACCCCCAGCACTTGCCTGATTGCCAGGGTACATCTGCCATTAGGGGAGATGACTTATAGACAGAAGATAGTTGCCCAATTGAAGTGTAACCAGTCAGAACAGGGCGCACATTCTATTTTGTCTGTAAGCACTTTTAAAATATCAGGCTATCTGCCAACAGATGCTTGGCATAGACCTCACTCAGCATTTTAACAGTCATTTTACAAAATGCTTACAGTAAATATATTTTTTATTCTAATACCTTCATACAAACATAGATTTACAGTCCAAACTGTTTCTGTTGCGTAGATAAAAGGACAGTTTCTGACAGCTGCTAGCTGGTGCTGTTTAGCTGTTTCTACGCATCAGGGTATCACATTTTCTAGAACCCCACTAGCCTGCCATCTAGCAAGTAAAAAAGAAATAGGAATTATTGCCTTTGACTTCACCTCACTTCAGTATGTTCCGATCCCTGCTCGTAATTGAAGAGCCCAGGGTTTTGTCTTAACGACCATCAAAACAGGAAATTAAACATTCTTTTTGAAACAAACTTTACATAAATACGACTGATGCACATAAGTAAATACATTGGTTTCTTTCAAGCTGCGGTAAAATTATATTGTGTGGATATTTTGGAATAGATTATATTTGTTTTATCTTTATTTAATCAATCTATTTTCTATACTCCAAGCAGTTGCACCTTTTCTATGCAAATAAAATAAATATTGTCCCCTGTAGTTTAGTCACAGTCTAGAGGATGCACTATTTGAAATAAAATAGTGCTTGTACTGTATAAATAAATAAGATGCTGTTTTTGCTTCTTTTGGTGATGCAGGTTTTATTGTATTTTGAAGTTATATTGAGGCTTTTATTCATCCATTCTATTTTTAAATTGGGAGGTACAATTAAACTTGCACTCCTGATTGGCTTTTGGCAGCTGTTAATTGCAGCCAGTGATCCAATCAGGAGACGGAGGGGGTGGGGCCGAATCGCGGCTCCGTGTGTGAATGGACGCACAGAGCCGCAGATCGGGAGTGCACTTGCTTGGGTGCCCCCATAGAAACCTACTTGCTGTGGGGGCACCCGGGAAGGAGGGAGGGGCCAGGTGCTCCAGAACGGGACCCAAGAAAAGGAGGATTGGAGCTACTCTGTGCACAATTGCTGCACAGAGCAGGTAATGTTTGCTATTTTAGAAAAAAAATACATTAATAGCACTTTAACCAGTAGTTGACCGCCGGCTGTCTATTGACGGCCAGGCGGCGCAGCTCTCAGGGCGGGAGGGCGTCATATGACGTCCTCCCCTTCTCGGCCCTCCAGGGAGCGCACGCGCCGCAATGTCACTGGGCACCCGATGCGCGTGCCCAGCGGCCGCGATGTCCGCTGGGCACCCGCGATTGCCCGGTAACACAGCGGGACCGTGGATCTGTGTATGTAAACAAACAGATCCACGGTCCTGTCAGAGGAGAGGAGCTGATGGTGTGTTCTCTGTACAGAGAAACACAGATCGGTCTCCTCCCCTTGTGAGTCCCCTCCCCCCACAGTAAGAATCACTACCAGGGAACATATTAACCCCTTCAGCGCCCCCTAGTGGTTAACCCCTTCCCTGCCAGTCACATTTATACAGTAATCATCGCATTTTTATAGCACGGATCGCTGTATAAATGTGAATGGTCCCAAAAATGTGTCAAAAGTGTCGGATATGTCCGCCGCAATATCGCAGTCACGATAAAAATCGCAGATCGCCGCCATTACTAGTTAAAAAAATAAAAATAATAAAAATGCTATAAATCTATCCCCTATTTTGTAGACGCTATAACTTTTGCGCAAACCAATCAATATATTGCGATTTTTTTTACCAAGAATATGTAGAAGAATACGTATCGGCCTAAACTGAGGAAAAAATATGTTTTTTTATATATTTTTTGGGGATATTTAGTATAGCAAAAAGTAAAAAATATTGTTTTTTTTTTCAACTTGTCCCTCTTCTTTTGTTTATAGCGCAAAAAATATTTGGGTACAGTGTTGTATGACCGCGTAATTGTCATTCAAACTGTGACAGCGCTGAAAGCTGAAAAATGGCTTGGTCAGGAAGGGGGTGAAAATGCACTGTACTGAGGTGGTTAAAGTGATTGTAAACTCTATTTTTTTAAATAACATAACATTTTCTTGTCAGCCACTGGTGCTCCTTGCTCCTAATCTTCTTAGTATGACACAAACAGTGCGGCTCAGCCCCCTGCCCCCCTCGCTCCCTCTTTACAGGATTTATTTGACTGACAGCCAAGTCTGTAAGAGTGGGGAGAATGCAAAGGGATGCTACAGATGGGTGCAACGCTGGTTTGAATGAGGTTAGTATGGGGGAGGTGAGGGGGCATACTTGTACCTAAACATTTTTTACATTTGTTAATGCAAGGAGTGCATTAACGTAAAGAAAATCTTTAGACCTTAGAACTTTATTAGGTGGACCCTGCATTTGGTCCCTCCTCAGCCCACCACTCAGTTGCTTCCATCTTCCTTGTGCTTTCTTGCACTGAGTGGTGGGCTGAGGAGGGACAGGGAAGGAGCTGTGTGTCAGGCTACAGTCATTCAATCCTCTGGAGCCACCCTTCGAGCTGACAAAGAGAGTCACATAGGGTGGCTTCTAGTGGAAAGTTGAGAATGAAGGGCTTTACAGGGCGATCCTTCTGGGGTATACCCAATCAGAGCTGCAACCATGCAACCAGAGGATCGGCTGCTTTATGGTTGCCACTAACAATTAGGAAGTCCATGTATACGGCAGGATCAGCCGGGTATTTTCTTAGGGAAAGGAAAAGTTACTTGCTTAAGAGCTTCTGCACAATATTAAGCCCCATACACACGGTCGGATTTTCCAATGGATTCTGTCCTATCGGACAATGTTGTCGGAAATTCCGACCGTGTGTAGGCACCATCGGACATTTTCCATCGGATTGTCCGACGGAAAAAAGTTGTATCTCCTGCTCTAAAAATTTTCCGACAACAAAGTCCGATCACACCAATTCCGATCGTGTGTAGCGAATTCCGACGGACAAAGTGCCACGCATGCTCAGATCACATTACAAGACCAAAGCTATTAGCTACTAGCCTCTACGTAGTCCCGTCGTAGGCAACAAACGTCACCACGTTCAGAATGATCGGATTTTCCGACAACTTTGTCCGACCGTGTGTATGCAACACCAGTGTCGGACTAAATCCGTCGGACCAAATCCGATGGATTTGGTGGTCGGATTTTCCGACCGTGTGTATGGGGCTTAAGAATACATTTTCAACGTTACCATACATAAAAATGTGGAAGTAATGATACTTTAGAAAATTCTTACCTAATTTTCCTAGTCTATGTAATGTCAAGGAGGGGGCTGGGGAATTAATAACCCCTTCTGTACTGTGCTGGCAGATCTTATCAGTTGTGAATTAGATTTTAATACTACCAGCCGTAACAAACTGTTACAGATGTCAAGGCTTGGGTGGTACGTTGTATGTTAATGCACTTTCTGTCAGTTTGTCCCTCACTTTGTCCCTCCAATTGAACTTTCAATTTGTTCAAAATAGGTTGCAGCCTATGTATAAAGCAGCTCCAAAGAAACAATTAGAATTGTAAGAAATATTTTCTTTAATTTACGTTAGGTATGCTGTGAATGGAAACACATAACAAATATGAAAATAACTAGGAGGGCTCTTTGAGATAACAGTGTGCAGAGAACTCACTTTTCACTTTTCAAGCTGAAAATACAAATTTCAAAGTCTCTATTGCTTTAGTAAATCAATCTCCCTGCAATGACTTAGGCTGGCCATGGAGGGATCAAAATTCAGCCTGTTTTGAAGAGACCACCTGAGCTCCAATCCATGTGTGGGCATCCCTATTCGACAGAAGTCGATCTTTAGATCTACTTTTGTTAAATGGATATTTTTGAAAACATTTGTCGATCAGTAGCTGCAGCCAATTAGCTGCAGTGCTGATCAGTGTATTCTGGCAGCGGAGAGCCCCCCTCTCAAAACACAATGGCTCAGTGGCGGAGATTCCTTCATCCACCTAACTTGTGTTGATGGAGGAACCCGTTAATTTTTTTCTTTGAGCCCACTGGCTGATTAAAAAACTGATCATCAATGGCTAGCTTTAGGGCCTGGGTGCAGCAATTGTGGGCAGCCCAGAGACTAAAAACTCCCAGAAGTGGCGAGAAGCAGAGAGATCTAGTTTAAAGCTGACCATGCTTCAGTTTTAAATCTAGTCTAAAGCTGGCCATACACAGTTAGTTTTTTGTTCAGCCAAAGGGGAGGAATCTACCCACCAGGACATTGTATTCTGAAAGAGGCTCCTACTGATTAGTAGTTGCAGTCAATTGGCTGCAGTTGCTGATTGAGAATTTGAGAATGATTTTTCAGCATGTCCCTTCGAAAGACATTGATCAAATAATAAATATCTATCAAGCATGGATGGCCACACACTGATCTGAAGTTCGATCAGTGTATAGTCAGCTTAAAGTAGCACTATAGGCAAAACGTTTTTCTTAATTACAGATAGAGTTAGGGAGGGTTATAACTCCAGTCAGATTTTTTTTTGCCATCTGTGTCCCATTGCAGAAATTTACCTTCACTTCCTGTCCCATAGCCAAACAGGAAGTGAGAGGAAATCCCTGCAAATTAAGGGAATTCCTTGGGCACCCCAGGTCACCAGAACTTGTGTCCCCATTGAAATATTTCCCCCTATTACTATTCTGGGGACACCCTATCATTTGGGATTTTCTTTTACTTTCAGTTTCAATGATAAAGGTAAACAGGACAAATAGATAGGGGGAATCCTATCTTAATGGGGCAAAGACAGCAATACAAACTGACAGGTGTTATAATCCCTCTCCGCTCTATCCAAAACTAAAAGAAAAAGTATCTCACTTTTGTGAGATACTGTATATATATATATATATATATATATATATATACAGTATCTCACAAAAGTGAGTACACTCCTCACATTTTTGTAAATATTTTATTATATCTTTTCATGTGACAACACTGAAGGAATTATACTTTGCTACAATGTAAAATAGTGAGTGTACAGCTTGTATAACAGTGTAAATGTGCTGTCCCCTCAAAATAACTCAACACACAGCCATTGATGTCTAAACCGCTGGCAACAAAAGTGAAAATGTCCAAATTGGGCCCAATTAGCCATTTTCCCTACCCAGTGTCATGTGACTTGTTAGTGTTACAAGGTCTCATGTGTGAATGTGGAGCACTCTCTCATACTGGTCACTGGAAGTTCAACATGGCACCTCATGGCAAAGAACTCTCTGAGGATCTGAAAAAAGAATTGTTGCTCTAAATAAAGATGGCCTAGGCTATAAAAAGATTGCCAAGACCCTGAAACTGAGCTGCAGCACGGTGGCCAAGACCATGCAGTGGTTTAACAGGACAGGTTCAATTCAGAACAGATCTTGCCATGGCCGACCAAAGAAGTTGCGTGTACGTGCTCAGTGTCATTAATATAGGTTATCTTTGGGAAATAGACGTATGAGTGCTGCCAGTATTGCTGCAGAGGTTCAAGAGGTGGGGGGGTCAGCCTGTCAGTGCTCAGACCATACGCCACACACTGCATCAAATTGGTCTGCATGGCTGTCGTGCCTGCAGGAAGCCTCTTCTAAAGATGATGCACAAGAAAGCCCGCAAACAGTTTGCTGAAGACAAGCAGACTAAGGGCACGAATTACTGGAACCATGTTCTGTGGTCTGATGAGACCAAGATAAACGTATTTGGTTCAGATGGTGTCAAGCGTGTGTGGCGGCAACCAGGTGAGGAGTACAAAGACAAGTGTGTCTTGCCTACAGTCAAGCATGGTGGTGGGAGTGTCATGGTCAGGGGCTGCATGAGTGCTGCCGGCACTGGGGAGCTACATTTCATTGAGGGAACCATGAATGCCAACATGTACTGTGAACATACTGAAGCAGAGCCTGATCCCCTCCCTTCAGAGACTGGGCCGCAGGGCAGTATTCCAACATGATAACGACCCCAAACACACCTCCAAGGCGACCACTGCCTTGCTAAAGAAGCTGAGTGTAAAGGTGATGGACTGGCCAAGCATGTCTCCAGACCTAAACCCTATTGAGCATCTGTGGGGCATCCTCAAATGGAAGGTGGAGGAGCGCAAGGTCTTTAACATCCACCAGCTCCGGGATGTCGTCATGGAGTAGTGGAAGAGGACTCCAGTGGCAACCTGTGAAGCTCTGGTGAACTCCATGCCTAAGAGGGTTAAGGCAGTGCTGGAAAATAATGGTAGCCACACAAAATATTGACACTTTGGGCCCAATTTGGACTTTTTCACTTAGGGGTGTACTCACTTTTGTTGCCTGCTGTTTGAACATTAATGGCTGTTTGTTAAGTTATTTTGAGGGGACAGAAAATGTACACTGTTATACAAGCTGTACACTCACTACTTTACATTGTAGCAAAGTGTCATTTCTTCAGTGTTGTCACATGAAAGGATATGATAAAATATTTACAAAAATGTGAGGGGTGTACTCACTTTTGTGAGATACTGTATATATATATATATATATATATATTCAAAACAGGTGCGGTGAACAGCACAACGGTTTCAGGTGAAGTGCAAAACATATATAGAAAAATCCAAACAGGCATTGCGGCACTTAAAATTTATTATGAGTCCAAGAAGGGGATTGTTAGATCTCGTGGTAGATGCATTTTTCAGTGATCCAAGCCAGTCAGGAACTATAGTTTAGGGCATGGCAGCCCATTTTATTTAAAAAGGCAAATACAAGTCCGTAACACAAAGGTTTCCCATGCAGGGGGTTCTTCTCTAGGAAATTCACAACAAACAAACATACTATCCCACCTGGCTCCTTTAGCAGTACCTCTGCTCTTTTCATGGGTCACACAGACCACAGGTTCTGCAGTGATGATGGCTTCACACTAACGCACACAGCTCCTCTAGTGTAGGGATGAGCTTCGAGTTTGAGTCGAACTCATGTTCAACTCGAACATTGCCTGTTTACGGTTCACCGAACAGCGAACAATTTGGGGTGTTCGCGACAAATTCGAAAAGCCACTGAACACCCTGTAAAAGTCTATGGGAGAAATCTAAAGTGCTAATTTTAAAGGCTTATATGCAAGTTATTGTCATAAAAAAGTGTTTGGGGACCTGGGTCCTGCCCCAGGGGACATGTATCAATGCAAAAAAAGTTTTAAAAACTGACGTTTTTTCGAGAGCAGTGATTTTAATAATGCTTAAAGTGAAACAATAAAAGTGTAATATTCCTTTAAATTTTCATACCTGGGGGTGTGTATAGTATACCTGTAAAGGGGTGCATGTTTCCCGTGCTTAGAACTGTCCCTGCACAAAGTGTAATTTCTGCAGGAAAAAAAGTCATTTAAAAGCACTCGCGGCTATAATGAATTGTCGGCTCCCCGTAATACAGAGAACAGTCATTGAAAGTCATTGATAAAAAAAAAAAAAAAATGCGTGGGGCTCCCCCCAAATTCAATTACCAGGCCCTTCAGGTCTGGTATGGATATTAAGGGGATCTCCACACCAAATAAAAAAAAATGGCGTGGAGTTCCCCCCAAAAATCCATGCCAGACCCTTTATCCGAGCACACAACCTGGCAGGCCGCAGGAATAGAGGGGGGACGAGAGAGCGCCCCCCCTCCTGAACCGTACCTGGCCACATGCCCTCAACATTGGGAGGGTGCTTTGGGGGTAGCCCCCAAAGCACCATGTGGGGGGAACACCATATTTGGGGTGAACCCCACGTCATTTTTTTTTCTTAAATTTGACACAGGGTTCCCCTTAATATCCATACCAGACCTGAAGGGCCTGGTAATTGAATTTGGGGGGACCCCACGCATTTTTATATTTTTTATCAATGACTTTCAATTCAATGTTCTCTGTATTACGGGGAGCCGACAATTCATTATAGCCGCGAGTGCTTTTAAATGACTTTTTTTCCTTCGGAAATGACACTTTGTGCAGGGACAGTTCTAAGCACGGGAAACATGCGCCCCTTTACAGGCATACTATACACACACCCCAGGTACGAAATTTAAAGGAATATTACACTTTTATTGTTTCACTTTAAGCATTATTAAAATCACTGCTCCCGAAAAAACTGGCGTTTTTAAAAAAAATTTTGCATTGATACATGTCCCCTGGGGCAGGAGCTGGGTCCCCAAAACCTTTTTAGGACAATGACTTGCATGTTAGCCTTTAAAATTAGCACTTTTGATTTTGAACGTTCGAGTCCCATAGACTTTAATGGGGTTCTAAAGTTTGCGCAAATTTTTGGTCTGTTCGCAGGTTCTGGTGCGAACCGAACCGGTGGGTGTTCGGCTCATCCCTACTCTAGTGTGGACGGCTTCACACTGATGCACACAGCTCTTCTGGCTTTAGGCCATTTACTGTCTCTGGCTTCGGTAAAATCTTGGATGTTTTTTCCGACGGAATTCCGCTCAAGCTTCCATACACACGGTCACACAAAAGTTTGCTGAACTTTCGACCATCAAGAACACGGTGACGTACAACACTACGACAAGCCGAGAAAATTAAGTTCAATGCTTCTGAGCATGCGTCAAATTGAAGTTCCAGCAAGGGAGGAGGATTGCACCTCCTCCCTTGCCTGCTTAGTAATCCCTCATAGTTGCTACCAAATCACTCTTGACGTACCTGGACACCCCTCCCCTTGTTCTACCTACCCTATCCCTCCGATACAAGGAGTACCCCTGGACAGTTGCAAGCCAGTGATGTGACCTGTCAAACCAGGTTTCTGTTACTCCCATGAAGTCAAAATTACCCCGTTATGTATCAGCAACTCCATTTCAGTCATTGTATTCACCAAACTCCTGGCATTTGTGAACATCCCTTTTGTACCAGCGTATATTTTCTCCTTGTGTGTTCTGAGGCTGCAATAGGATTCTGTCAGCCTACTTGCATTGACCCTGGGCATTCTAGTTTTGCTACCAACAATGACCACAGTAGCACCCTCTGATCCTTGCCTAGAATATTTTTATCCAATTCCCCCCACTGCCTAGTTTAAAGGTTCCGCTAACATTTTAGCCATATTCTCCCCCAACAGACCTGCACTGTCATGAATCTGCAGTAATACTTTCATGCCCTGTCTGTCTGCTTACCTCTGGTCTGTGTATCAGCCTTAGGGCCTGCACTCTCACACTTCATAGTTAAGTAATCTTCCCTCAGCGTGGCTCCACCCTAGCCTCTACAGGATACACTATTTAACACTGTGCTGTCCAAGCCTGCCTTGCCCGAGCAATATTGTGTGTGTTTGGCTTCCTGTGTGTGTCTTGCCGTGTGCTCTATGTCTTATTCTCTTAACCGAACTTAGCTTGTTCTCAACTATCCCTGTCTGCTACATACCCTGACCTTTGACGTGTTCTTTGACTATCCTGTCTGCTCGTTGTCCTGAGCTTTTGGCTTATCTCCTGACTATCCCTTGTTGTCCCGGTCTGCTGCTTCCCCTCTATCATCCAGTAGCCTACCGTGAGCGTGAGCTGGGAGACCATGGGGCCGTGACCTGGAGCCAGTTGCAGCGAAGTCCAACCCCACCATCAGGGGCCCTGGTGAACACTTGCTGGCTCTAAGACTCCATGCCCTGAGGAATGTCATGCTCTAGCTCCCAGTGTGATCCGTGTTGGTGCTCCAGAGGACCTGCTTTCCAGAACCACCCAGAGATCCATCCACAGCAGTCAGCCATAGGGTCCACTACCTTAGCAGTGGACTCCTGACCCCTACGGTGTGCATCTGTCACCTGGCCTCAGGTGACCTGACAGTTTGCTCAGGCCATGGACCCGGCTGATGTGCCGCTACCTGCCGTTGATTAGCTGCAGGGCATAGTCCACAGACTCGAGACACAGGAGTCTAATCAGACACAAGTGATGCAATTCCTGCAAGGTTTGGCCTCCCGTTTTGAACAGCTTCAGGCCTCTTTTGGATCCCAGGTTCAACAACCTCAATGAATGAATGAATGAATGAATGATTTGTATAGCGCTGCAACTGCGAACTGAATCGCCTCGAGGCGCTTGATCCGACCTGCGTTGATTCCTTCTTAGAAGAGGTAGGTCTTGAGTTTTTTCCTGAAGGCCCGATGGTCTTTTTCCAAGCGGATGTTCGTAGGTAGAGCGTTCCATAGCCGTGGTCCTTGGACTGCAAATCTTCGTTCTCCCCTTGACTTGTACCGGGATTTGGGGACAAGGAGGAGGTTTTGGTCGTTAGATCGGAGGTTGCGATTGGGGGTGTAGTGTTGTATTTTTTCGCATAAGTATTGAGGAGCATCTCCTTGTGTGCATTTGTGGGTCAAGCAGAGGGTCTTGAATGTGATCCGATTCTTTACGGTTAGCCAATGGAGGGTCCTCAGGGATGGGGAGATGGATTCCCATGGTTTTTTTCCTGTGACTAGTCTTGCTGCCGTGTTTTGAACGACTTGTAGTCGTGCAATCTGGAATTTAGGTAGTCCTATGTAGAGGGAGTTTGCGTAGTCGAGTCGAGAGTTGATGATTGTTCCTACCACTACAGCTTTGTCCTTTTCTGGAATGAAGGGGATGAGTCTACGTAGCAGGCGTAGAAGGTGGTAGGATCCGCTGACTACTGATCCTATTTGTGCATTCATTGACATTTCTGAATCGAAGATGACACCGAGACTTTTGGCTTTTATGCTTAGGGGGATGGTCTGTCCAAGGATGGTGGGCGGAGTCCATGGTGTCGTAGATTTAGTTTTCCGGTTTGCATTTAGGAGAAGGAGTTCTGTTTTGGTTCCGTTAGTCACAGCCGGCAGTTGTACCTACTGTGCTTACGGTCCCTACCACAAATCCGTTGCCTCTACCACCTCCTTCTCATTTCTCTGGTGACTCCAAGGCCTGCAGGGGGTTCCTTAGTCACTGCACCATCCATTTTGAGCTCCAGCCTCAAAACTTTTACCCTGATCGAGCAAGAGCAGCCTATATTATCTCCCTCCTGACCAACGAGGCTTAAGCCTGGGCTGCTCCTCTGTGGGAGAGGAATGATCCAGTGGTTTCCAGCTTGTCTAACTTCCTAAAACCCTTCCAGAGTATTTTCCGGGTCGTGTCTCTTTTCTGCGGCCAGTGCCTTTTTACGTCTCCACCAAGAGTCTTCCTCAGTGGGACAGTATGCCCTTCACTTTTAATTTCATTCATTTAATTTTAACCACTGAGCTGAGCTGTAATAATGAGGCCTTAGTTGCAACCTTTTACAAGGCCTCTTTGACAGAGTGAAGGATGAGTTGGCAGGAAGAACCATTCCCTCGAGTCTGAATGATGTCACCTCCCTCTGCAATCAGATCGATATTCTCTTCCAGGAGAGGTCCCTAGAGAAAAGGCGTCAGTACTCCATGGTCCTTAGCCAGCCCGAGCTCCCCTCTCCTCGATGCGTGGAGCATCCCTCACCAGCTGTGAAACCTATGCAGCTGGACTGGACTAGGTTGCTCCCTGAAGAGCGTGTTAGGCACAGAACTCTGGGCTTGTGTTTCTGCTTTGGGGGCAAAGGTAATTTTCGGGACACCTGCTCTCTCCTTCTGGAAAACCCGGGTCTAATACAAGGGCCCCTCCCTGTAAAGATGTCTATATGGGTACTCCACCAGGAGTCAATATCCTTTCTCGTGCTTCCCATTGTATTGGGCCTTCCTTGGTTACAGCTCCATTCTCCACACATTGATTGGACTATTGGACAGATCTTGGCTTGGGGTCCCTCATGTTTCTCATCCTGCCTAATCAAGGTTACCCCAAAGGAGATCCCCTGCTCTTCCTGCTGCATCTAGTGAGTTCTGGGATATATTCTGCAAAAAATCGGCTGAGGTACTTCCTCCTCACAGGCCTTTTGACTGTGCCCTTGACCTTGTATTCGGAGTAACCCTGCCCAGGGGCTGGACCTATCCCTTGTCCATTCCGGAGACCCAGGCCATGTCTGAGTATGTTGCAGAGAATCTAAAGAGAGGGTTCATTCGGAAATCCTCATCCCCGATGGGAGCAGGGTTCTCTTTTGTAGCCAAGAAGAATGGGACCTTACGACCCTGCATTGACTATCGAGGCTCTGACGATAAAAAAACGATACCCCTTACCCTTAATACCGGAACTGTATGACAGATTGAAAGGCGCCTCCATTGTCACTAAGTTGGATTTCAGTGGTGCATATACTCTGATCCAGATACGGAAGGGTGATGAATGGAAAATGGCATTTAACACAAGAGATGGGCATTATGAATACTTGGTTATGACCTTTGGTCTGTGTAATGCCCCAGCTGTATTACAAAACTTTGTCAACGAGATCTTCAGGGATCCGCTTTATCAATTTCTTGTCATCTATCTGGATGACATTCTTATCTTTTCGGAAAATCTTCTTGTTCACAGAAACCATGTCTGGATTGTACTTGAGCTCCTTGGAGAAAAAAATCTGTATGCCAAGCTGGAGAAATGTTCTTTTTCGAATGTTCTGAGGTTCTGTTTTTGGGATGCTTTTTCTCTAGCTTGGGTCTTCATATGGATCTGGGAAAGGTCTCGGCCATTACCAACTGGCCTCTTCCTGCAAGCCTCAAGGCCACACAGTGCTTTCTTGGGTTCACTAATTATTACAGGCAGTTCATTAGGAATTACTCTTACATTACTGCCCCTAATATTACCTTGACCAAGAAGGGGGCTAATGCAAAGAAGTGGCCTCCTGAAGTTGTCTCTGCGTGTCATGACTCAAAACAGGCCTTTGTTTCTGGACCTTTGTTGAGATGACCTAACCCTGGGGATCCATTCTTTATTGAAGTGGACGCTTACTCGACTGGGGTGGGAGCTGTGCTTCATCAATCCTTTGAGCTGAAACGTCAACCATGTGGGTTTTTCTCCCAAAAAAATTCTCAGGCAAAGAAAAATTATGCTATTGGTGATCAGGAACTTCTTGCGACTAAATTGGCATTGGAGGAGTGGCGTCAGCTCTTGGAAGGTACTCCATAACAATTTTACTGACCATAAAAATCTGCAGTACTTAAAGAATGCCAAACGACTGAATCCCAGAGAGGCCAGGTGGAGTCTTTTCTTTTCCAGTTTCAATTTTTCTATTACGTACAAACCTGGTTCCTGTAACAGTCAGGCTGATGCACACTCTAGGTCTTTTGACATTCAGGATGAGGATGAGGAGCCAACCTCCGAACCTGAGTCGATCATTCCTACCTCATGTGTTCTGGCCTATTCTACCCTGGATTTAAAAATTCCTCCTTGCAACACCTTCGTTCCAACCAAGTTAAGAACTAAGATACTTCATTGGGGTCATGATTACAAGGTGGCAGGTCATGCCGTGCCCTCCGATAATTTTTCCTCATTTTCTATTGAATTGATTTAATAACCAATATTGGCGGTTATTTATATTTATGAAGTGTTTTCACATTCAATAGAATATCATGGGTTAAAACCAATGATATTTTTCATCCATTTTTTATTACCAATTAACGTATTGAAATACTCTAATTGGTTAATTACATACACACATTATTATTAATACAATTGTACATTAAATCGGTGTGTTCATCTATTTGTATTTTTATTTTTTAATTTTCTATCAGTGTGTTCGATATACTATTCCTTCAATGAGGGATGGGTTGCCAGGTTCTAAAATGACGTTTGAAGTTCCGCTCACGGCTCTCAGAACGAGGTGTGTTTCTATATTAAGGTGGTAGATCAGCATGATACCCGTTCCCCATTGACAACGTCACATATGACGAAACGTGTCTGGAGGAGGATACGTGCTGACGTCACCATGGTGTCTCGCTAGGAGGACAGGAGTTTGTTTACAGCCGGCCTGCTCTGTAATTTAATGCGCAATTTTAACTTTAAACTATTTAAACTATTACACTATGGTAGTTTTCTCTTTTTTGGGTTACTGTTGAGTTAGTTGCTGATTTATTGGTCCTGGATTGAGCGGGGTCATCAGTGTTTGAATATATCTGTGCAATCATCCATCTATTGCTTAACGTCATGATCTCGGGTGCAATCAAAGGCCTTGGCTGGGCTATAGCCACATGCTGGTTTTGCTTGCCATCTGGTAAGCAAGTTTTTCTTAAGGTGGTGGCACACTTAATTGAATGAACTCACTGTGGTGTTAATTGAAGAACTAATGAACATTATTTCACAATTTTTGCCATATGGGAGATGTTTTCCATTTCTACAATCAACTATTTGTTAATTGGACTATATTAGCGCGGCTTCTTTTTCTTTTTAATCTCCTGACTATCCCTTGTTGCCCTAGGCTGCTGCTTACTCTCTATCCTCCAGTAGCCTACCATGAGCCTGAGCTGGGAGACCCTGGGGGCCACGACCTGGAGCCAGTTGCAGTGAAGTCCATCCCCACCATCAGGGGCCCTGGTGAACACCTGCTGACTCTTAGACTCCGCGCCCTAAGGATTGTCATGCTCTAGCTCCCAGTGTGATCCGTGTTGGTGCTCCAGAGAACCTGTTTCCTGAACCACCAAGAGCTCCATCCGCAGCAGTTAGCCATAGGGTCCACTACCTTAGCAGTGTACTCCTGACCCCAACAGTGTGCATCTGTCACCTGGCCTCAGGTGACCTGACATGCACTCTCCCCATTTATGTGCAGTCTGTCCCTGCTATAGAGCCGGTAACTGACAAAAAAGTCAGCCCAGTTTTCCAGGAACCCAAAACCCTCCTTCCTGCTGCAATTCAGTCAAGGACTCTGAACCAGGACCCCCGCCTTGGCCACCAGCATAGGTATGAGAGCACACTTGTAATGGAATAAAGCCACTGTCGCTGAAGGAACATTGTCACAGATGAACAACACCGGAGGTTGTCCAATGTAGCCAATGTTCCCACAGGCTGCAGGATACAGGGGGATTTTAGTAATTTAGTTTAGATCTACTTGAAATTACAAAACTAAGTAAACATTTACTTTGCTAGGTGAACATCCTATGCTCCTTTATTAAATAAACCCCAGTGCCTTACATTTTTGCAAGTTCAGGGCTGTTTAAACTACTACTTGGATTCAGCATGAGAGGTAGCTAAGTGAATATGATAATTTTTCAAGACCAAAAAATCTGTTCAAATTGCCCTTAAAACAGATCTAAAACTTAACTAAATTACATTTAGTTTGCTAAAGCAAAATATATCATATCAACTGCCACATTTTTTTGTTCACTGTTTTCTCATCCTTTTTATGTGTGCTATTGATCTCCCTAAACCTCTAAACCTTTTTTAGGCCCTAGCTTTCTACATGCATTGAGTCAAAACATTGCTCTTGGCTTGCTTCCTCATAGTGACAACCATGAACCATGCCTGCTCAATGTATGTCGGCGCAGCTGCTAGTAGTGTCCAAGTGGGCAAATGTGACAAGTTGACAATGCAGCAGCACAGTTGGGTGACGGATGTCAGGATCTTCATGGCAGGATCACCAAGTATTCTTTTAATGAAAGCTAAAGATTTAAAAAGATTGAAAGCAACTTCTGAAATTATGTTAAAGCTTTAACATGGTAACACTTATATGAGATTTTAATGATCGGGTTAAGATCCACTTTAGAGGGAGAATGTAGCAGTTTCATATATTAATTTATTTATTTGCATCTTTATAAACTACAAAATATTATCTTTTACCTTGTGGTTTTTCAAAATACTTTACCTGGTAAACACTACAACCTCCACCTCATATAGGATAAGCTAGATTGCCTGGCTACCTAAACTTGCTAAGAATTTCATAATAAACTTTTATTTTATTTACATTTTTTGTCTATGAATTAGAATTGGTTGAACTTGATGAACTTTGTTTTTTTTAGCCATTATTAGCCATGTTATTTTGATTGATTTTATACTTTAGTCTATTTATCTCACATTAAAATGTTTATTTATGTTACCTAGTTCTTCTAATATATTTTACAAGAGGATTTTTGTATATAATTCCTGACACATTATGTTAAAAACAATATGCAGTTACATCATCAATTTCCGTAAAAGGTAAACAGAAGAATAAAACAAATTGCAATTGATGTGGAAAAGGGGCTAGTTAAAATTCAAACAGCAGAGAGACTTGTTAATATAGTTCAAATTTCACCTCGGTTGAACCATTTAGCATAATATATTTCAACAAAATATTGTTTTAGTCACAAGAATATTCTATAGAAGCAAGCTTATTGGAAGAAGTATTGCTTTAGGTGAAATTTTAATTCTGAAATGTGTTGCTAAAAGGGCTTATTTAAATAGGCTCTCTTTGGAATGAATATTTAGAAAAAAAAAACTTGCAGGATGATTTATAGCAAAATTATATGAACAGAATGAAGGACAGAGGGATTTTTATTAGAATGACTTTCATTTCCACAAATATAAATGATACCTTTTAGAAAATATATTGAATTTTATTAATATTCGTGAGATTGCCTGCAGTGTCTTTATTCATACCTATATAATTTTCATTACTATGTACAAGGTGTATTTACCCTTTAACCAAATAATGCTTAAGCAATTCAATGCAGGGCTCGCTTCCAGTTTGCCAACTCACACAATTTATTCACTTCCTAACTGCAAATCAGTAGAATGTTTTAATAAAGAGAGACTGATTTTAATATGCCTCAATCTGAACTCAGTCTGTTCAATAAAAATTAATCCAAACATTTAAAAGAAAATATTAGCCAAAGCTGGTCAGAAAACAAAACTTAACTGTTTAGAGGTCACAACTTGAAAATATTTCCCTATAAAGAATCATATATTTGGGTTTAGGTGTATTCTTGCATATCTTTGCAGTTTTGATGAATAGGCCTTGTGATTCCAATTATGTTCCCCCTCAAGCTTGACTTCTAAATAGAATAAGATGGTTTCTCTCTTTTCCTTCTTTTTTTTTTTTGAGGCTTACAATCCTTCATGAATGCGGCATTTTTTTACACAAAAGTATTTTTCACTTTAAAGGGAATCTCTGCTTTTTTGATAAATACGCAATCTACCCCTGTTGCAATATACATTGCAAGGATTTTAGCAGTCTTCATTGCAAAATCTTTCATGTTCCCACTTCGCTGATTCTGACACACCTAACAGTTACTTTCTTATTTCTGGGAGCCAAGTGGAGCATTCTGCCTGCCATAATCACACGATGAGTCTCAGTGTTGATTAGAGAAAAGCTGCTGGTAAAAACGGTGCTCAACCATATAAGCAGAAAATCACATTTACAGAACATTCTCTTCCCACAAAGTAATGGTATACTTGGTATACTAAAGGAGTAAAATGGTCACTTTGGAAAGCGAATATAGAATTTGAAAAGTGCACGTTAATGAATAGGGAGCATGTGTCCACACTAAAAACGCTATTCCATGCAAGAGAAATTCAAATAAAAGGATAATTGTAGATAATTCACTTTAATTTATTTTGCAAAATCTACATACACTTTTCAAAGTTAACATTTTCACTGGGTAAACAGCTTCTATCATTTTAGAGTTTTAAGTTCACTGATTTTGGCTGTTTAGAAAAACTTAGCCAACACTAATATGGAAAGGCAAAATTTAAAGTTAAAGTTAAACTAAAAATAATTTGTTCATTACCTTTTTTTAGGGAGGGAGGGTGGCTCCTTATGGTTAGAAGTTAGAAAACAACACTACTGAAGAAAACTCAGATTATCCAGGTTAAACCTCATAACAAATTTGTCTCCTTCAACATATCAATGCACCGTGGAAGCACAAGCAGTACGCTTGTTTGTTTGCGGCGGACTGTAATCACCCACTTGTTTGTGCCAGTGACATTTCTGTATACAGTTAAGATGTAGTCACCAACATTTCACTATAAATTATAAACTAGTCTTGGGTCCCTGGACTGAACAAAGTTCTGTTCATACTCCTCTACAAATACCTTCATGCACAAGCATCATCTTTGCTGCTAATTTTAATGAATCATATAATGGTGTTGGTAAGCGTTATACAAAAGCACAAATATTACTTTTATGTATACCAGTTCAGCAGCTTATTATTACTGAAAATACTGGAGAGAATATTCTCTTACTAAGTATTTTTTCTATAAGAGATCCCAGGGTTACAGTTATGTTACAGTGTTTGGCCTCCCACAATTGTAGAGAGCAGCAAAGTGAAAAGCTGTGGTATTTTTCCAATAAACAAAACAAAATATGAAAAAAATTAAGTTAAACTAAATTCAAATAAAAACAATTGTGCTAGCTCAGTAATACTAGAATAGCACAACAGAGCAGTTACTGCTTTAGGTTTAAATATAAATGAATACAAAAGAGCTTGGGCTTGTAGCCCCCACTTCCCCCAAATAAATAAAATAGCAACTAAAGCAATATTTAGCATCTTGTTTGCTGGTCTGTTAAGCCTTTTATTTTGTAGAATTTAAGAACACAGAAACCATTTTTTTTTTTTTTTTGTGGCAAAACATAACTAACAGTGGCTAAGTTATTAGCACTTTTGCCTAGCAGCACTAGGGTTGTTGGTTTGGATCCCAACCATGGCACTACCTACACGTAGTTTGCATGTTCTCCCTGTGCTTGTGTGGGTTTCCTTCGGGTCCTCCGGTTTCCTCACACACTCCAAAGACAGCTGGTAGGTAAATTGACGCTTGTCTAAATTTGCCATAGTAGTATGAATGTGAGTTAGGGACCTTAGATTGTAAGCTCCTTGAGGGAAGGGACTGATGTAAAAGTATAATATACATGTAAAGTGCTGTGTAAATTGATGGTGATATGTAAGTACCTGTAATAAATAAATAAATAAATAGTCCACCTTTGTGACCATGTTTATTGTTACACTCGTATTTAGGGTGTAACAGGAAATATGTTCACATTCTGCAGACTCCCACCCAAAGCCCCCCCCCCCCTCAATTTTCATGAATTGTGGGGATGGTTCTGCTTAGAACGTGCTATTTTCTTTTGAATTCAGCACAGCTCTGCCTGTACAGTTACATCATCCATTCACAAATCCCTAAGAAGGCTACAAGTTCCATCTGTCGCCGCAAAAGAGAGACTCACAGATATCAGTGGAGTTAATGTCATTGCACTTGTAGTCCATTGTTTATTTCCCCTAGCTCCATAACATAAGGTCCATACTTCCTGTACAGTACAAGAATGCAAAACAATCAAATGTATGATGCTATGTATCATAAATATCACGGTGTGTCATACATTTTAACCAAGTGGTTCACACTTTTTATAGTGACCTCTAATTAAAATATTGTCACCAGGACAAGGAATACTTCCCTACTGTATTAAAAATGAAAAAATAAAATTTCGGACTAGAGATAGTCCAGCTAGCAGACAACAAAGTGTAAGTCCTGCTGGTCCACTCAATGAAGACAAGTTGCAATGTATACTTGACTGATGTAAAAATGAGGCGTAGGTACGCTTACCAGAATCGGTGGATGTGACTACCGTACGGCATACACATCAGACAAGCTTAAGGATGGAAGGTCTTGCATCATATGGGAAACCACCTCGGACTGGAGCTCCAACGATTTCCAGAACTGTATGCTGGATCAGTCAGCGGGATGGATGGGCTCGGCTTGCGATTGTCCAATGTTCCCAAAATGGATGGTAAAGACCGGGGGAGGAAATAAAAAATGGAGACCACTCCAATGGTGCAGGTCAAAAGGTACGATTTATTCACATATGCATGTGAACATAAAAATGAAATAAAAAATCTCGAGACAAAATATAAAATTCTGGCAATATGAGGGGCATAGGATAGCTGGCCCGACGCGTTTCGACTAAAGTCTTCCACAGGGGCATATCTCTAACCCCTCCATATTGCCTCAAACAATTTATAAACATACAGCTAAGAATGGAGCCGCCCACTTGGTCTGGGCAGGAAGTGAGCGCGTCAGGCCCAACTAAATGCAAATGGGGGGGGTAGGTTCCAACTTATCTGAACATGATAAGTACATCTTACTGATTATAGACATATTATATGTTGAACAGACATATTAGTGTGCATCCTGATTGTGAGATGGGTATTCTGAGGAATCTGAGACCAAGAATAGTATTTCATGAATCTTTGTTATGATATAAACCCCCGTTAATGGACCGATCCAGGCTCTAAAGATAATGGCCAATCCCAGTCAGGGACAGCAAATCCCGCCAAAACGAAGGTATCCAATCATATTCCCATATCAACAGGATATCAGGGTAGTGAATGGCGCCTAAATGGATGTCCAATCATGTTGTCCACTGACAGGACATCCGGGTGGACGCTCTAAGCGTGACGACGCCATTACGCGCGCGATGACGTCACTACGTCACCACGTCACGACAACACCATCAGTGCGCAGTGACGTCATCACGCCGCGACGACGTAACGAGCGGCGGCCCGCAGAAGGTGCGCGGCGGCGCGGGAGCATTGGGTGCGTGAACATAGGGGCCCGGCCACTTCCGGCCCAGGTGACCGGAAGTGAGCGCAGCCCCAAGATGCGAAACTCAAGTGAGGGCAACTGTGTGGGTAAACCCAAAGAACAAAAACGCCTGTGGATTGGTGCGAGAGTGCACGTGATGGCCTACCACTCGAACAGCCCATATGCGTACACAATGCAATAACCACCAGGCGCCACTAAATCAAGCGGCAACCGAGGCTAACCGCACGCAAAAAACGTCCCAAAGGACGCGCAAGTGACTGATTATTAGCTGCATCATGGGATAATGACACAAGTAAAATTATAATAATGTAACAATATTATTAAAAGTATATATTATGGATGACAACCGATGATCGAAAGAATATTAGCATGAAAGAAAAAAGCCTGAAAAAAAACTTGCACAATGTACCCAGGTCTCGGAACCATGTTGATGCTAGTGAGCACTACAATGACAGCACCTAAATGGCATGATGGGGGGGACAAAGTGGCAGTGCATATAGTGATAGTTATTAGCAAAATATGAAAAAAATTAAGTTAAACTAAATTCAAATAAAAACAATTGTGCTAGCTCAGTAATACTAGAATAGCACAACAGAGCAGTTACTGCTTTAGGTTTAAATATAAATGAATACAAAAGAGCTTGGGCTTGTAGCCCCCACTTCCCCCAAATAAATAAAATAGCAACTAAAGCAATATTTAGCATCTTGTTTGCTGGTCTGTTAAGCCTTTTATTTTGTAGAATTTAAGAACACAGAAACCATTTTTGTTTTTTTTGTGGCAAAACATAACTAACAGTGGCTAAGTTATTAGCACTTTTGCCTAGCAGCACTAGGGTTGTTGGTTTGGATCCCAACCATGGCACTACCTACACGTAGTTTGCATGTTCTCCCTGTGCTTGTGTGGGTTTCCTTCGGGTCCTCCGGTTTCCTCACACACTCCAAAGACAGCTGGTAGGTAAATTGACGCTTGTCTAAATTTGCCATAGTAGTATGAATGTGAGTTAGGGACCTTAGATTGTAAGCTCCTTGAGGGAAGGGACTGATGTAAAAGTATAATATACATGTAAAGTGCTGTGTAAATTGATGGTGATATGTAAGTACCTGTAATAAATAAATAAATAAATAGTCCACCTTTGTGACCATGTTTATTGTTACACTCGTATTTAGGGTGTAACAGGAAATATGTTCACATTCTGCAGACTCCCACCCAAAGCCCCCCCCCCTCAATTTTCATGAATTGTGGGGATGGTTCTGCTTAGAACGTGCTATTTTCTTTTGAATTCAGCACAGCTCTGCCTGTACAGTTACATCATCCATTCACAAATCCCTAAGAAGGCTACAAGTTCCATCTGTCGCCGCAAAAGAGAGACTCACAGATATCAGTGGAGTTAATGTCTTTAAACTATCTTTAAACTTTAAACTATCACTATATGCACTGCCACTTTGTCCCCCCCATCATGCCATTTAGGTGCTGTCATTGTAGTGCTCACTAGCATCAACATGGTTCCGAGACCTGGGTACATTGTGCAAGTTTTTTTTCAGGCTTTTTTCTTTCATGCTAATATTCTTTCGATCATCGGTTGTCATCCATAATATATACTTTTAATAATATTGTTACATTATTATAATTTTACTTGTGTCATTATCCCATGATGCAGCTAATAATCAGTCACTTGCGCGTCCTTTGGGACGTTTTTTGCGTGCGGTTAGCCTCGGTTGCCGCTTGATTTAGTGGCGCCTGGTGGTTATTGCATTGTGTACGCATATGGGCTGTTCGAGTGGTAGGCCATCACGTGCACTCTCGCACCAATCCACAGGCGTTTTTGTTCTTTGGGTTTACCCACACAGTTGCCCTCACTTGAGTTTCGCATCTTGGGGCTGCGCTCACTTCCGGTCACCTGGGCCGGAAGTGGCCGGGCCCCTATGTTCACGCACCCAATGCTCCCGCGCCGCCGCGCACCTTCTGCGGGCCGCCGCTCGTTACGTCGTCGCGGCGTGATGACGTCACTGCGCACTGATGGTGTTGTCATGACATGGTGACGTAGTGACGTCATCGCGCGCGTAATGGCGTCGTCACGCTTAGAGCGTCCACCCGGATGTCCTGTCAGTGGACAACATGATTGGACATCCATTTAGGCGCCATTCACTACCCTGATATCCTGTTGATATGGGAATATGATTGGATACCTTCGTTTTGGCGGGATTTGCTGTCCCTGACTGGGATTGGCCATTATCTTTAGAGCCTGGATCGGTCCATTAACGGGGGTTTATATCATAACAAAGATTCATGAAATACTATTCTTGGTCTCAGATTCCTCAGAATACCCATCTCACAATCAGGATGCACACTAATATGTCTGTTCAACATATAATATGTCTATAATCAGTAAGATGTACTTATCATGTTCAGATAAGTTGGAACCTACCCCCCCCATTTGCATTTAGTTGGGCCTGACGCGCTCACTTCCTGCCCAGACCAAGTGGGCGGCTCCATTCTTAGCTGTATGTTTATAAATTGTTTGAGGCAATATGGAGGGGTTAGAGATATGCCCCTGTGGAAGACTTTAGTCGAAACGCGTCGGGCCAGCTATCCTATGCCCCTCATATTGCCAGAATTTTATATTTTGTCTCGAGATTTTTTATTTCATTTTTATGTTCACATGCATATGTGAATAAATCGTACCTTTTGACCTGCACCATTGGAGTGGTCTCCATTTTTTATTTCCTCCCCCGGTCTTTACCATCCATTTTGGGAACATTGGACAATCGCAAGCCGAGCCCATCCATCCCGCTGACTGATCCAGCATACAGTTCTGGAAATCGTTGGAGCTCCAGTCCGAGGTGGTTTCCCATATGATGCAAGACCTTCCATCCTTAAGCTTGTCTGATGTGTATGCCGTACGGTAGTCACATCCACCGATTCTGGTAAGCGTACCTACGCCTCATTTTTACATCAGTCAAGTATACATTGCAACTTGTCTTCATTGAGTGGACCAGCAGGACTTACACTTTGTTGTTATCACTATATGGACTATATTATTTGTATTTCTGTTTCACTGGAATCAACACCAGCACTAGGAGTCATCACCCCAATAGATATATCGTTTTTAGAGTGTTGGAATATTTACACTTAGCTTATACATTAGCGCTACAATTTTGGATCTACACGTATTTTGACTTTGTTTGTTTTGTTTGTTGGCAGCTTTTGTATAGCCCAATTGAATAGCGCGGTGTTTTCCCAATTTCTTTCAGCTAGCAGACAGGCTTTTTGTTGCAGAAGAGACATGTGATGTTGCTCTCGCTCTAACGATCACGGCGATACCTCGCATGTGTGGTTTGAACACTGTGTTTTCATATGTGGGCACTACTCACATATGCGTTCGCTTCTGCACGCGCGCTCGGCGGGATGGGGCGCGTTTACATTTTTTTTTTCTTATTTATTTTACCAAATTTTGTTTATTTTTACACTGTTCTTTTAAAAAAAAATGGTGTCACTTTTATTCCTATTACAAGGAATGTAAACATCCCTTGTAATAGAAAAAAGCATGACAGGACCTCTTAAATATGAGATCTGGGGTCAAAAAGATATTACACTAAAACACAATAAAAAAATAAATAGATGTAATGTCATTTGAAAATGTCATTGTCAATGTCATTTGCTTTAAGAGCTATGGGCGGAAGTGACGTTTTGACGGTATGGAGACGGGTGGGGGCCATCTTCCAATCACTCATCTCCATCCCTAACAGGGAGAAGGACGCAATCTCCTCTGCCGCTGCCAGCAGCTCCGGTAAGTGGCGAGGGCACCAGAGAGCGGCGGGAGGGGGGCCCTCTCCTGCTGCCAATAATCCGCTGCAGAGACCATTTTTATCTGAAAGCTGCCATAACAATGATATCCCTCTTCAAACAGCCGACGTATAACGGCGGCGGGCTATCCGGAAGTGGTTAAGGTAGGCTCAGACAGACAAAGTGATCCCTTTTTTGTGTGCAGAAAAGCATATGTAATGGAAACATGAAAAGAGTAACTCCACTTTCGTGGAGGAAAAAATAGCAAATAAAGAAAAATGTATATAGCACATATAATTGCGACAGTAATCATATTGTAATTGAATGTTATTAAAAATTACCTTTCCTTTTCAATCTGCAGCCACTTAGTCAAAACGGAGAATGCATTGCAATATGGCTACATGGAGTTGTTCTGTACACAGAGAACACAAATGTCATTTTTTGGAGAGATACTTTCAATAGGAGCACGTCTAAAGGGATGCAGGACCAGCATATTTCCTCATTAGTGCCCTGAAGCTGCACACCTGACAGTTAATTATGAAACCACTCCCATTAGACCCACTCAGTACAGAGGCACAGACAAACACACATGGATTACTTCAGAATAACAAAAGGTAGGAATCTACAAGAAAGGTTGATATAATCCTTGCAATGTACATAGATCACCCAGAGGGGAATGTTTCTTTCTCAACAAAAGTGGAGTTGCGCTTTAAATTTTTTAAATGATCCTTTGTTCTGAAGTTTATGTGTATCTGTGACATTGTCACCTGAGACAGTAAGTAGAAGTATTTTGTAGGTACAAGGGCTGTGATACATGTGTGCAATTTATACAGCGACTAGGCACAGACTCTGTTTATTCATTCCCCCTTTAAGCTCCTCCTCCTCCTTAACAACGGCGGATACCTCTCTGACCAGACTGTTTTGACAGAGGAACTACAAAGCCCAGGACTCAGGATCGCCACCATGATATAACCATGTCTATACTTTTATGCCTATCACTTTCTGCTGAAATGTGAGTTTGACTAATTTATGTGTATTAAAGCTTGTTAAAAATGTCTGCACCCAGAGGCGCCTCTCTCCTTGTTTTTTTGCATCTCCCTAGAACATGGTTTCTGAGCTAATATGATGGCAGCCCTGCTTGCTCTGGACTTTTAACCCCTTCTCACCATCCGTACGTAGACTTATATAGACTGTGTATATAAAACAAAACAGATTGACCACAGATCTACGATTGAACTTTTTACAGTTTTATTGCAGATTTTTTATTTTTAATGGTTTTAGTTGTTATGCCTCCACTTGTTTTATTTATCCCTTTAAGCTCCTCCCACTGTTATGCAAAATCTGTCTTATGCATCACCCATTACTGACCCCTGAGATCTGCTGCACTTACTACTGACCTCTGCCTCATCTACTAGTGACCTTTGAACTTTGCCTCACTTACTACTGACCCCTGTCCTCCGCCTTGCTAATCCAATACACTGCCCTGCTGATCTCCCATCCTCTGTCCCCATGACATTTTTTACTCCACCCCCACATTAGAAAAGCTAGATTTGACTCTGATGTATGGTGCTTACCACCCATCTGCACAATGCTCTATCGTAAAAAAAATGTTTTGTCAGGACACAAATCCACTGGGGACACCGACAAAAACAAACATACATTTTTGCATAGTTAGAAAGACAAGCAATTAACTTATTGCTGTCCACAGCTTCCTATACAAGTGAAAACTGCTCTCCCCATCTCTTTTCCTGGTGTCCCAGGGACAGGAACCGATGTAAATTTTAACTAATAATGTCACATACAGAAATAAAAAAAAATGGATATATAATTTCTGATTAGAATTATTGAGGGTTAGGCTAAAGTGTTAGGTCCAGGTTAGAGATGAAAGTTGTTGGTCAAGGGGATTTTTTTACATACTTTTACCATGTAAAACACTACTCTGAAATCATGAGAGTTTTATTTACGTTAATTATATTCAAGTGGCATTTAATATTGGTTTTGGAATGTTCACACAACAAATATGCTCAATTCTGTCAACTTCTAAAACTATAAAATGATTTCCAAACTTGATATGTCATAAGGCGTTCCATCTGATTCATGAATTGCTAACATTTGTCCTTCTTTGGGATCTTTCAGGAATGTATCATTTTATTCCCGGAGTCCCCTATATTTCATTTTATATGTCTGCTGTGGCCATGAAAAAGCAGACTACATCTGCTTGCCCTAGTAAAGTTCAATATAGAAACTGTTCACCTGTCTGTCACTTCTCATTAAATTCTTACCTCTTCATTCACATTCTGATCTTTGCAAATGAACATTTGCTTAATAAATGTTCCCAAGACTAACAGTGCAGTGCAAATCCCACACAGCAGTAAATTATTAACTGAGTCACAGGGGGAGTGCCATATATGACTTTTCAGAATGACTTATTATGTGGATCATCATGTAATTATGAATTTTTCAAGCCATGATAGAAGAAAATTGAATATTTAATATTTTATGGACATATTCTACACAGAGGACATTTTTAAAATTTTTATGATAATTTTTGGTGTAAGCAGAGCGTAGAACAAAAGTTACAAAATTATTGCAAGGTGGAATATTTAATGACAATGTGCATCAGTGGCACATTGCCAGTTTTTATACTGTGTAATTAATGAACCACAAGTTTTGATAAACCAAGTTCCTGTGATTCAATAGATATTTAGTCCATATTTATTACAGTATATAGCCCTGAGTTTAAATAGGATTTTATGTCATTAGTGTACATAACAAAAAAAAAGCATGTGAAAGTGGAAAAAATATACTGTATACAATTCTAAATTATTTTTAAATAAATTGCTTTATTGCATCACATACATTGCTATGCAAAACTCAATAAGATTTGATACAACTACATGCACTTAGCAGTTAATATTTATTTCAATCAAGTTTCCAGAAGGCCACATAATATTGCAGACAATATATCTAAACTACTAATGCCATGAATACTAAGCTGCTATTAAAACAATATTAGAAAAAGAGTTCTGTAGATACATCCTCCAGTGTTGGGTTATGTAAAGAAATTCCAAACACCAAACACTCTATTAAAAAGGGAAATATGTCAAAACTGTGATGCCCAAAAAAGACTATCCACCACAAATGGGTAAGGATGGTATCAGTCACAGAAACAACCAAGTGGCTAATATTAGCTCTGAAAGAGCTACATAGATGCCTACTCTTCAAAGCCAAGAATTATGGAAGAATAATGAGAATAAAGCTGCATCTGGGAAAACTCAAATACTGTTTGGAGTTAGTGAAAAGTCCCATGGAAACCATAGAGTGCATGTGGGAAAAGGATCTCTTTTATCTTTTTTTTTATCCTAGTGCTAAATATTATGTTTTGTGCAAAACTAACCTTAGTTATTACCATAGAAAACACCATATCCAGAGTGGTACCATCATTTTGCAATGAAGTCTTTCTAAAGGAGGGATCAAATAATTATTCAGCATTGAGAGCAAGAGAGAGTGCAGTCAAAATCTAGTGAAAAGCTTTTTTTTTTGTATTCTCCTCTTTCATGGGAACTGCTATTGGGGTGAAAAATGTGTATAAAAAATGTCATCAACCTTAAATTGCTTTTACTTTATTGTTTTGTATGCTGCAAGTCATATAAAACTTGGCTTTTGCTCCAAGGGTGGTAGTTTTGAGGTTTTCATTTCTTGAGTTTGTTTTTGTTCATTTGATGCAAATAGGGAATTTTTAAGTTTGGATAAAACACAGACAACAATCTCTTGTTACTGACTATCTGTTCTTGGAGTTGCCTTTTGTTGGCAGGAGACCACTGGATCATTTGAAATAAAAAATAAATAAGTTCAAAATAGTATACACTTACACCCCCTTATATTAGTCACAATCACTGCAGCTCCCCATCCCCATTGTAAAAATAAAAGTTAGGCATAAACTGATTAGGGGTAATATCACTGATTTAAACTAAACTGCTGCTTATTTTACACTGATATATCCTCTGTAAAAATGTATGTTGTAAAACTCTATGCTGTGCCCTGTGCCTCTAGTAAATGTGGGCCTACTTGCTCATTAAATCATTGTCCTGCTACTGGACAACTTCATACTGTTATGTCATTTGAAGTCTTTTAATTTCTAATGAAGAAATGGGCCATCATGAGAATGAAATCCCTCTGATAGAGTGGCTCCATCTTTTCCTGGTTTACCTTGACCAGCCACACTGCCATCATCCTTGTGGATTTGAAAAGACCCTTTCTGAAACATACAGAAGTTATAAATACATAATATAACTTCCTGAAAGTACAGGTCATTTGTTAATACTTCCTCAGTGTAATGCCCACATCTAAGATGTGAGATGAATCAGAAATGTAATTCTGGAACATCGTCTTGCAGGAGAAAACTCTGGAAACACAACCCAAAATTCTGTTTATGAGGGTGAAATCCCTGTAGTAGTGTGGCTTTGTCTTATTTCCCAGATTACCTCAACCAGCCACAATGCAATTGTCTCAGTGGATCCAGAAAGTCACTTTTTGCTACCGCCAGACATGATGAATAAATCGGAAACAGATTTTTTCCATCACCACGGGGTGGCACTGTGGATATAAGATCGATAGAAATGTGCCGCCTCCTAATTAAATTAAAATACTATTTGGGAACATTAACAATGAAATGTATAGGCACTAAGATACACAGAGTTAAAAGTTAAACATCTTTATTACAAAAAAACAATTCCTATATATTTATAGTATAAAAATGAACTTGATAATAATGTTCAAAAGTGAATACTAGGAAATAGGAAAAAGAAAAAGAAAGAGAAGAGGAGGGAGAGGGGGAAGGGAGGGGGAATAGGGGAAGGGTATGTGATAGGAAGGGGAAATAGGAGTGAGAGTGGGAAAGGGATGGGGGGAGAGGGGGGTGCGAAAAGAAGAAGAAGAGGGGAGGAGAGAAATGGTGGGAAAGGGAGGGAAGGGAGAGGGAGAGGAAGGAGGGAAGGGGAAGGAGGGAAGGGGAAGGAGGGGGGAAAAGAAGGGGGGAAGGAAAAGGGGAAGAAAAAGTGTCTTACCTTAGAAAATCAAAAAGGGACAAAAAAAGGGCCAGAAAAAATATCCCAAATTGCAAGAAACAAAATTGAAGAGTGGATAAAGCCACACCTGAACTTTTACTGCATCTTGCTATGTAAATAAGACAGTGGATAAATATATATAAAAAAGCAATAAAAAGCTAAATCAAACCACTATAAATATAAAGGATAGGGTAAAGATAGAAAAAGTACATTCCCTGTAGAAAGCTCATCACCTATATTCTCATATTCTCAGTCTACTGGATATACTGTATATGCTTCCTCTGTTACTGTCTTCAGATGAATGGCCAGCCATGTTCAAACAGCCATGGGTGGAGATATATATATATATATATATATATATATATATATATATATATATATATATATATATATATATATGTATAAGGAAGTCGGTTTCAATTACAAGGAGAGGGTGGAGAAATCCCTGAGACTGCCCACATCGCCTGAAACACAGGTCCAGAAGGGCCATGTAGGATCCGGAGGGACAGGAGCGGGCTCATCTGTCCACTGACCTGCCAGTATGGGTTGCACATCCCCTATAGAAGTCAGCCTCCGGAACGTACCGTCCGTCATGTGGGAAGTAGAGTGGGTCTCACCCAGCTGAGGGAATAAAAGGGAGAGACACCAAGATGGATTGCAGGGAGGGGGACTGGAACCAGCAGTGCACAGAAATTATGCAACCAGAATGGTGCCTCGTGGTGCTGTGCGTTCCAAATGGGCAGAAATGGATACCTTGGAAGTGATGCGATCCGGAAGTCACATCATCTCGGGATTCCAATGGTGTATTCTGCCCTGGCGACGCCTCTGTGTAGTCCCTGCAGTATTACGGGGATTGAGAAAGTGAAGAGAATGATGGACCAACATCTTAACTAACTCTCAGAGGCAATGGGCAGACATGGGCGAGGTCAGGCCCGGGCTGGACCTCAATGCGCCGCAGCCCAACCACCCACCCAGAGGGATGAAGTTGGCCGGTGCTGCAGCTCTAGACAGCCATATAGCTGTGGGGTAACTACCCCAAAATTTGCACAGAGATCATGGCCCTAATCAAATACAGTCAGAGGGAGGACCACCAGCTGCATCAATATACATTTCAGACCAGGTAAATAGCCTTGCATAGATAAGTGTTAGCAATATTTACATAGACTTAGTTTAGTATAACATAATGCCTAATGCTAATGTTTTGTGCCACACCTTTGATGTTTTTATACTGAACATGGCTTATGTTTTAAAAGTCTATGTAAATATTGCCAACACTTATCTATCTGGGGCTTTTTCCCCAGTCTGAAATGTATATTGATGCAGCGGTTGTCCTCCCTCTGACTGGATCTGATTAGGGCCTTGAGCTCTGTGCAAAGTTTAAGGTGGTTACCCCACAGCTATGTGGCCGCCCAGCACCACAGTACCGGCCACCTTCATCCCTCTGGGTGGGTGGTTGGGCTGCAGCGCATGGAGGGCCAACTAGGAGGGGCTCCCTCCTTGATTGCCCCCTATTGCCACTGCTCCATCGGCCTGTCTCTCCACGATGTCTCGCGAGTCAAATAAATGACAGAGTCGCATGCACGGGCTTTGGGTGCATGCGCAGTGGCTTGACATCACCGCCGGCAATTGCCAATGGTGTGTCCCGGCTGGGACAGATGCATAAATAGGCATGAACGCACCTTACATAGCCACCATTACTACGCTGGGTGATCCATGGAGTGGCGGATATCTTAAGCGGATGCTTCTATCACTTTGTATGTCACTAATATCAGTGTCTAGCATGCCTCCTTGTACACCTATAGGAGCAAGCTTGCTACTGGTGCTTCTTACTTTTATAAGATTATGCATTCTTTCTCGTAGGTGATCTTATGCAGTCATCCTACTGCTACAGGCTTTAACGGCTATTTGACCTCAAATCCACCAAGGCCCTAGCCACTATGTTAACATGCCTTTTTACCCCATGTTTGCCACATTGTGCTATATTTCTTAATTACCGATGGGTCTTGGCTAAGTATTTTCCCTATCTCTGTTGGGTAGGTCATTTACCCCTATATTAATATCATCCAACTCCCTCTCTTTCTTCATTACTAAACCATATTGCATGCAGAATATTTTAATTTTGAGTGGAGATATTTTTTAATTCTGGTTATAGTGATCTTTCAACATTTGGTCAGTGTACTGTGAACGATAATGGATATGTGGTAATATCCATTATAATATAGTTCATTTTGAAACTGAAACTGAAAAAAATACCCTTGCAGTGGGGGTACCCGCACATGCTTGTTTTTATCTAGGGTACCATTAGAAATGATTTTGTTCTGCCTTCCAGGAAGCAAGAAGGTGAAGAAAATTTTCCTTTTTATTGGTACCCTAGGCAAAAAGCATTTAATCTGTACAGTGTGGAGGAGCCCCACTGCAAGGATATGTTTTTCATTTTCCTGGAGCGCAGCTTTAAATTAGTAAATTCACATTTTTCCTACATAAAACTTTAAGACCCCTTTCACACTGGAGGTGTTTTTGGGGCGTTTTAACACTAAAAATAGCACCTGTAAAGTGCCTGAAAAACAACTCTCAATGCTTCCTAGTGTGAAAGCCAGAGTGCTTTCACACTGGGGCGCTGCGCTGGCAGAACGCTAAAAACAGTCCTGCAAACAGCGTCTTTGGGGCAGTGGAGGAGCGGTGTATACACCGCTCCTCCACCGCCCCTGCCCATTGAAATTAATGGGCACCGCTGCCAAAGCGCCTGCAAAGCGATTCGGCTACACGGGCGCTATTAACTCTTTCTTTGGCCGCTAACAGGGGTTAAAAGTGCCCCGCTAGCGACTGAAAAGCACTAAAGCGACGGTAAAGGGCCGCTAAAACCGTTAACGAGGCAGGCAGCTCAGTGTGAAAGGGCTCTAAGTACAGTATTGTAATTATAACTTTAGTTTAGTGTCTACTTCTGCCTTCCTTGGTAATTTGTTCAGCTCAGCTTTTAAATTACCCAGCCAGCCAAACATTAAACTTCAGCCAGCAGAATACACCTCCTGTTATGTTTCCATGTGTAGATCTGTACTTGTAACAGGACTCTTAAAGGTCCAAGGAGACAACAAAAGAGGTAACTAGGCTGAAAACAAGTTAAAGACTTTAATTTTACATGATCAGGAATGTAATGTTCATAAATAAATTACAAATGAAAGCATCCCTTGGCAATTTACCAATGGATTCCTACCTACCTACTGTAAAACAGAAGAATCAGAGCCAGGGTTGAATACACATGTACATGCTTATGTTAATTTAAACAAGTTAGCTGGGCTGGTGCAGGAATTGTGAAGCAGTAGAGGTCATGTATTAAATGTTAATTTTATAAATTTCTCCTGTGTGCATCCAATCTGTAGTATACAGACTAAAGTAAGGTGGTTTGAACAACAGTATATTCAACACAAGTTCTGCTTTTAATGTGAAATTTCAGTGTGAGTATTTCTGGAATTAACTCTCAGGCTTACTGTATTGGTCAATAAAGCAATTTATTTGCTTCTTTCTTAAAAGCCAAATGCCAGGAAAAAAATGAGAAATGATTATATTTCATACTGCATTTTCTAAAAAAGACGTCTGTATTATTGCTAGTTTGGATTGCTTAATGGTGTCTCTGAATAGCAGAGAAGAGAACTCTGAAAGACTGCCAAGAGAGTCAGCCATGAAAAGAATCATGTGAGTTTTACAATTCTGTTCAACACTTGCAACTACAGTGCTGCTTAAGCTTACAATTAAAACAATAACAAATTAAATTGTTCTTTTTTTTTTTTTTGTAACTTTGCTTTGAAATTGTTCCAGTGACACCTCTATAGAAACTCATTGTACTACTAAGCCATCCATCAAAGAGCAGAAGAAAAAAACAAAACAAAACATAGAATCTTAAAATATTGATTTGACTTGTTTCAGTTATAGTGTATGTAGCCTGGTGAAGTTTGAAGTATTGGAATCTTTAGTCAAGTTTCTGTTGCTCTGAATCATGTGTACAGAGATAATCTGGATGGTGTGTTCAAAGCCCACCAATCCCCATTGGCTGGTTTTATGATATTCTATAGTAACTCAATTTTGAAGATAAAATGAAAGTGCGTCCGTGGGTTCCAGGGCTGTAGTGATTTAACACGAGGACACTAACACCAGCACCTCCTGGTACTATATTGCAGAATTTATTCAAAAGAAGGAGACATGGACATTAGAGGCACACCCATAGCATTGAGATACAAAATAGAATTTTTTATTTTTGTGATTACAAATGACATTATTGGCATAACATGTAAAAAAAAAAAACATGGTGTTTAGTCTAAACAACGCTCACACCACCTAACACAACCGACTATTACCACAGTAAGAAAATTTGATCAAACTGATTCAAATGAGGTGAATCCAAAAGTGAAGTCGTTTGGTAAATAAATATCACTAGAGGGATCCAGGTACTCCGCTAGTGATAATGTCTAATCAGTTATTCAAACTTTGGATACAGCAACCGCAGATACTGCTGACATACTTTGGTTTTCTAAACTCTCACCCTCACCCTAGAATTTAGCCAATTAGAGGGGTCCAGCATACTAGGTCAGGGGTTATGTACCCCCACCTTGTTGTTATTTTTTTAAAAAGGCATTTAGCTCAATTCTAACTCTGCACCTAGTCGCCACTTACCAGGTTTGTGGATAGAATACCTTTATGGCATTAGGCAGGCACTGCCATATTGGTTACCTACTGTATAGTGAGGAAGGGGCTCTTGTCCCTCAACATTATCACAAGAGTACTTTGTAAGGTGGAATGCTTTGAAAATGTAAAACAAACAAAAAAAATATAGTAAACATATATCCTAATCCACTAAGAGGACATTTTTAACATATCTGGCTCCTATATCAATAATTGACTTGTTTGGGAATTTCTCAACTTCTGTTCTAGCAAGAAACTCATGCCAGAGATGTCACTAACTGAAAATGGTCTTACTTTTTAATTTCTATTGCCTATTCAGCAGCATTTGTTTGGTGATATTTATTGTTTCCGGCTTTGTGCAGATTAGATATCAGTCTCATCAGTGTTTTTTCTCCATGTAATTTTATTTCTGTCAATTATCATGTACAATGGTGGAATGGTCTATTCCTATTACTGCATTCTAATTGGTTTCTAATGTAACCAAGAAGCATACATGATACCAGCCTGTCATTACTTTGCCGTGCAGTGTATGCAAATCAGACAGAAATAAATGTTTGGCGCCAGCTGGCCCAAATGTACAATTTAGACTTCTTTTTCTATTCTTTGTTCTTTGAGTAAATGAGCTGCAGAACTCCACTCTACACACAATTCAATTTTACAGGCCTATTATCTAAGATATAATGTGGAGGTTAAATATATCAGGGCAGCCATTATGTGAAAATAATTAACAGTAATGAATAATGCACTAATTCTACTGATGAGAGATGGTTATATGTATAATGAAGTGTTGGGGCACCACTGACAAATGAAATTACACATATTTAAACACTGTTTTATGATATTACTTTGCTGTTATAATTTCCTTTACCTACAATGAGCCACTTTGATTATGACCATTATCATGACAGCGCTAGAGGATGAAATACTGAAAGTTAATGTGACAGCGATTAGTCAGTCAGAAAATCTATCATGAACATTCCAACCGAGTGAAATAAGACAGAAGAAAGGCCTGCTGTACTTTCCCTCTACAGACATGAGAAGAATGATACCATCAACATCACTTCAATATTAAATGGATAGAATTATCTTGTCATGCAGTTAGAGCCCCTGAAGTACTACTTATTTGTACCTTGCAGGGAAAGGTCAGCCCTTCTTAGTCATTCATAACAAGTAGTTGATAGATTCTGGAAATCAATAATCATGCCAAGCAGATTGGAAGAAGTCAGGAAATAGTTAGGCTTGTTTAATTCTTTTTCTGCAAATTTGTGTTCTGTTTATGCTTTAAGGCTTACCTATATTATTATAGTTTTTAAATATGTGTATTCAAATTATTGCAGCATGGTAAACTTAAAATAGTCAAAACAAAGCATGCTAGAGTTTTTATAAATACACAAGTTAAAAAGCATTTTTTTTTTTTAAATAAATTTTCTCATACACAGAAGGTTTGTGCACCTACACCGTAGTGCAGGGTTGGAGCAGCCCCCTTGGACATTTTAGGCAGAAATGGTCATGAACATAATTTTATAGTAAAAGGCAATATAATGCCACTTTTATTAATACAAAACATAAAAACTTACTTGTATATAGACAGGTTTGCTACTATTATGGATTCTCAGCAGATCCTACATGTTTGCAGTTCTTGCTGCTGCTGAAATAATTGCAGGAATTTGCCATAGTAATCATAATGTACTCTCTGTCCTTTGAACCTAGGTCAAAGGGCTTAGAAGGGTCTGTAATGCTGCGTACACACGAAGGGACTATCCCGTGGGATTATCCTCTGGACTCAAGTCCAGCGGACAATCCCCTCGTGTGTGGGCGTCGGCGGACTTTTTTTCCCAAAAGTCCGGCGGACTTAAGTTTTAAGTTTTGTTTTAAAATTATCCGCTGGACTTGGCAGTCCGGCGGACAATCCTGCCGTTAGTAGGCTAGTCCGCCGGACTTTTGAAATGAATGGACTTGCCGCTCATCGGAAAGTCCGTTCATTTAGCACGTGACTTCAGGTATACGTAGCTAGCATAGGCAGTGAATGCCGCCGCGCTAGCCCCATCACCTGGCATGGATTTAAAGGGACTCCCCACGCCGAAAAACGGCGTGGGGGTCCCCCCAAATCCATCTCAGACCCTTATCCGAGCACGCAGCCCGGCAGGGGTGGGGACGAGCGAGCGCCCCCCCCTCCTGAGCCGTACCAGGCCGCGTGCCCTCAACATGGGGGGTGCCCTGGGGAAAGGGGGGCCGTGCGGCCCCCCCACCCCAAAGCACCTTGTCCCCATGTTGATGAGGCCGTTGGTTGTCGGGGTCTGCGGGTGGGGGCTTATCGGAATCTGGGAGCCCCCTTTTATAAGGTGGCCCTCAGATCCCGGCCCCCCACCCTATGTGAATGAGTATGGGGTACGATGTACGATGTACGAAGACCCCCGAAGGCGGATCGAGACCCCCAGACGGCGGCGACAACGAAGAAGGTAGCCGGACTTCTCCACTCGGTAAAAGAGCTAGGTAAATGGCGGAGGAGTCCGGCGAGAAGACCCCCAAGACGGTAGAAGACCCCCGGAGCTGTGCAATAAAATATTGCATGTTTTTTTACTTTACATTTACATTTTACACCTTAGGTGAATGGGTAGGGGTACATCGTACCCCATACTCATTCACATAGGGTGGGGGGCCGGGATCTGAGGGCCCCCTTATAAAAGGGGGCTCCCAGATTCTGATAAGCCCCCGCCCGCAGACCCCGACAACCAATGGCCAGGGTTGTCGGGAAGAGGCCCTTGTCCTCATCAACATGGGGACAAGGTGCTTTGGGGTGGGGGGGCCGCACGGCCCCCCTTTCCCCAGGGCACCCCCCATGTTGAGGGCACGCGGCCTGGTACGGCTCAGGAGGGGGGGGGCGCTCGCTCGTCCCCACCCCTTTCCTGGCCTGCCGGGCTGCGTGCTCGGATAAGGGTCTGAGATGGATTTGGTCCCTTTAAATCCATGCCAGGTGACGGAGCTAGTGCGCCGGCATTTACTGCCTACGCTAGCTACGTATACCTGAAGTTACGTTCTAAATGAACGGACTGCTCCGTGTGTGAGCAAGTCCGTTCATTTTCAAAAGTCCCGCAGACTTTGTCCAGCGGATTGTCCGCCGGAGAAGTCCGGGCGTGTGTGGGCAAGTGACACGCTCGGAAAGTCCGGCGGATTGTCCGCTGGAAAGTCCGGCAGATTGTCCGCTGGACTAGGTCCGGCGGACAAAGTCCCTTCGTGTGTACGCGGCATAAGGCGATATTGACAGTGTGTTTTAGCTGAGTTGTTATAAGGAAAGCATGGGGAGTGCTGCTGATAAAGTATGTAGGCAGGTAATAGTTAATGCTGCCCCAGCTGGGAATTTGAGAGTTAATTGTGTTACTGGGTTTTCTTTTGGAGGCTCCACTTGAATGGACTTTGTCAGAGATGGAGGTGTGCTGGGGTACCCCCAAGACTGAGTTAGGGACTAGGGAGGTTAGGGAAATGTTTGCACTTTATTTTGGACTGTCGTTTGTCTTTGTCATGTTAATTTATTTAAGTAAAGCTTTTGAAACTTTGCCTGGTCTGAAGTTACTAAAGGGGTGTAATGCAAGTAAGCGGCATATATAGACCACTGCTCGGGTCAGTAAATACACTGAAGTATGAAGTTAACAGTACAGGAGTTCAGGGGTTTCTCTATCAGCCTGTTAAGCATGTACATGTGACAGGTGGGACAGCCTCTTACAGCCTCTTCCCTCCTCTCCCACTGGCTGCTGGGGGTGTGTGCATAGCTACCAACTGTCCCTGATTTTAAGGGGCTGTTCCTGATTTGGAACATTTGTCCATCATTTTGGTCTGTTCTATATAGTTGTATATAAAATGAACTATTTATCTTTCAAAAAGTGTTTCCCAGTGCTAAACCTGTCATACAATTTCTAATTTGCTGCATTTGTAAATTTCAGAAGCTAGTATAAACAAATAGTAGTGGTAAAAAAAATCACTTGTGGGTTTAATTTAAAATAATTTTCTTTGTATAATTCTACTTTAAGGATGCGTGGCAGGGTGCGTGTCCTATGCCTACATACTATTGCTTATAGGTGTTCCTCGTTTCCATCTCAAAAAGTTGTGAGGTATGAGTTGTGTCAGGATGGATAGCAGAGCAAGGGACTGGCCCCTTCCTTTTCTCAATTGGACACAGTAAGCAATCGCTACTGATCGCTCCTGTATCCTGTGATAACTGTATTTACTCTGCTTCAGTTTATGAATAGGGTTGAGCGAACCCGAACTGTAAAGTTCGGGTCCGTACCGGACTTTTGGGTGTCCGGGTCCCGGACCCGAACCCGAACTATTGGCTGTATGTTCGGGTTCGGGTCCGGTGTTCAGCGATGTATTGGCGCCTTTTACAAGCTGCAGGGCAGCCAATCGACGCTAGTTTCACTAGTGTGCCCTTAGAAGCCATCACAGCCATGCCTACTAATGGCATGGCTGTGATTGGGCAGTGCAGCATGTGACCCAGCCTCTATATATAGTACAGACACACAGCACACAGCGTCACTCTGCTATAGACAGGTTTCTGTGCTGCTAAGAGAGGATTTTAAGAGTTAGTCTGATAAAGTCAGTCAGTCAGTCAGTCCACATTCCTTAAATTTTCTTCAAATTAGTTATATCAGTGAGCGATCTACATAGCTAGAGTAGACTAGAGAGTGTCTTTATTAAGGAAACGAAAGAGGCAGAGACAGAGAGAATTATTCAAGAGATTCCTAAATCAATTGTACCCTGGCTGGGGTGCAGTGCACAGTCTTTTAACAGTGCCATGAGGCCAGTGCCAGACAAAATATAACTTTAACCTGAAAGCTCAGTGCAGCATCACTGCACTGCATATTTTAGTAAGAGATACACCATACTCTGTGTGTATTCTGCTATTAGAAAAACATTGCAAAAAAATTTAATTTTGCTGTGTTTTTTTTTTTTTTTTCCAATAGCATTTTCTGCATGTTCATACACGCTTTAGACACTGTACGTGTATTCTGCTATTGACAAAAAAGAAAATATTTCAGTGCTTTGTGCAGGAGTGTGACATACAATTGATCGATATTTCTTCTATTGTATTGTCCCAAAAAAAATTGTAGTGACATTTTTTTTCCAATAGCATTTTCTGCATGTTCATACACGCTTTAGACACTGTACGTGTATTCTGCTATTGACAAAAAAAAAAAATGTCAGTGCTTTGTGCAGGAGTGTGACATACAATCGATCGATATTTCTTCTATTGTATTGTCCCAAAAAAAAATTGTAGTGACATTTTTTTTCCCAATAGCATTTTCTGCAGTTTAGCAGTTTTTGAGATACACGCTTTACATACTGTGGGTGTATTCTGCTATTGCAAAAACACCCATTTAGGGCGAGATCATATATTTTGAAAATATGAGGAGATCATCAAAAAGGGGACGTGGCCTGGGTCGTGGTGCTGCTGGTGGCGCTCCTGTTGCAGGGAGAGGACGTGGTCGATCTGTGTCAGCTACACGCACTAGTGAAACACCTTCCTCAGGTGCGAGTAGGCGACAGAGCCTGCAGCGGTATTTCGGCACACCTAATGAGGCTGTACGAATTTTGAGGCCAGGACAAGTACAGGCGATAGTAGATTGGGTTGCTGACAGTGCCTCCGGTTCCTTCACATTGTCTCCCACCCAGTCTCCTGATGAAAGTTCAGAGTTGGCACCTGCAGCCGATGTCCATCAGTCTTTCACCTCACCCCCTTGCAAATCAGCCAATCAGTCTGAGCCCCAAATCATGCAGCAGTCTCTTCTGCTTTTTGATGACTCTGTTAGCAGGGTTTCCCAGGGCCATCCACCTAGCCCTGCCCCAGAAGTGGAAGAGCTTGTGTGCACCGATGCCCAACCACTTATGTTTCATGATGAGTACATGGGAGGACCATCACAGCACGTCTCGGATGATGATGAAACACAGGTGCCAACTGCTGCTGCTTTCGCCATTGTGCAGACCGACAAGGAGGGCAGGGGTGAAGACTGGGTGGAAGATGATGTGGAGGACGATGAGGTCCTTGACCCCACATGGAATCAACGTCATGCAGGTGACCAGTGTAGTTCGGAGGAAGAGGCGGTGGTCGCACAGAGCCACCAGCACAGCAGAAGAGGGAGCAGGGTGCAAAAGCGGAGCGTCCGTCCCCTAGACAGTACGTCTGCTACTGCCCAACGCAGCAAGGGACAGAGCACACCAAAGCCAGGTCCAAGGAGTTCCCTAGCGTGGCAGTTCTTCAGCCAATGTGCTGATGACAAGACACGAGTGGTTTGCACGCTGTGCAATCAGAGCCTGAAGCGAGGCATAAACGTTCTCAACCTGAGCACAACCTGCATGACCAGGCATCTAAGTGCAAAGCACGAGATGCAGTGGAGTAGACACCTCAAAAACCAAGAAAGGTCTCTGGCTCCTCCTGCTTCCTCTTCTGCTGCAGTCTCTGCCTTTTTATCCACCTCTGTAGTGACAGTGACACCTGCCAACCCAAAAACAGAGGATCTGCCAGCAACACTACCACCTGGGTCAACCAAACCATCTCCACAATGTCCCATGGAAGCATTCAGCTCTCTATTTCCCAAACACTGGAGCGGAAGAGGAAGTACCCCCCTAGCCACCCGCGATCCCTGGCCCTGAATGCCAGCATTTCAAAATTCCTCGCCTTTGAAATGCTGTCATTCCGTCTGGTGGAGATGCAGAGTTTTAAAAGACTGATGTCATTGGCTGTCCCACAGTACGTCGTGCCCAGCCGCCACTACTTTTCCAGACGAGCTATCCCTTCCCTGCACAAGTGGGTGACAAAATCAGGTGTGCACTGCGCAACGCCATCTGTGGCAAGGTCCACCTAACTACGGATGCGTGGACCAGTAAGCACGGTCAGGGACGTTATATCTCCCTATCAGCACACTGGGTAAATGTAGTGGCGGCTGGGCCTGAGGCGGATAGCAGTTTGGCGCATGTCCTTCCACCACCGAGGATTGCAGGGCACTTCAGTTTGCCTCCTGTTGCTAACTCCTCCTACTCCGCCTCCTCATCCTCTACCGCTTCCTCATCCGGTCAGCGTAACACCTTCACCACCAACTTCAGCACAGCCAGGGCTAAACGACAGCAGGCAGTTTTAAAACTTTCCTGTTTGGGGGAAAAACCCCACACCGCGCAGGAGTTGTGGAGGGACATGGAACAACAGACCGATGAGTGGTTGGTGGCAGTGAGCCTCAAGCCCGGCCTGGTGGTGTGCGATAATGGGCGAAATCTCGTAGCAGCTCTGGGCCTAGGCGGTTTGAAGCACATCCCTTGCCTGGCGCATGTGCTGAACTTGGTGGTCCAGAGGTTCCTTAAGAATTACCCCGATATGCAAGAGCTGCTGCAGAAAGTGCGGGCCGTCTGTGCGCACTTTCGGTGTTCTCACCCTGCTGCTGCTCGCCTGTCTGCGCTGCAGCGTAACTTCGGCCTTCCCGCTCACCGCCTCATATGTGACGTGCCCTCAAGGTGCAACTCCACCTTGCACATGCTTGCCAGAATGTGCGAGCAGCAGCAGGCGATAGTGGAGTTTCAGCTGCAGCACGCACGCGTGAGTCGCTCTGCGGAACAGCATCACTTCACCGCCAATAACTGGGCCTCCATGCGAGACCTGTGTGCCTTGTTGTGCTGTTTCGAGTACTCCACCAACATGGCCAGTGCCGATGACACCGTTCTCAGCGTTACTATCCCAGTTCTAGGCCTCCTTGAAAAAACTCTTCAGGCGATGATGGAAGAGGATGTGGCACAGGAGGAGGAGGAGGAAGAGGGTTAATTTCCAAGGCTTTCAGGGCAGTCATTTACAAGTGGCTACGAGGGTGGGTTCCTGCACCAACAAGCGCCAGGTACACAACAAGCAGCAAGGGCACAGTTCTGGAGGATGACGAGGTGGAGGATGAGGAGGAGATGGAGGAGGAGGAACCATGTTCACAGCAGGGTGGCACCCAGACCAGCTCATGTCCATCACTGGTGTGTGGCTGGGGGAATACAGAGGACACAGACGATACACCTCCCACAGAGGACAGCTTTTCCTTGCCTCTGGGCAGCCTGGCACACATGAGCGATGACATGCTGCAGTGTCTCCGCAATGACCGCCGAGTTGCCCACATTTTAACTGGTGCTGATTATTGGGTGGCCACCCTGCTGGATCCCCGTTACAAGGACAACGTGCCGTCCTTAATTACCATACTGAAGCGTGATCGTAAGATGCGCGAGTACAAGCGCACGCTGGTAGACGCGCTGCTGGTGGCATTCCCACTTGGCAGCGGGGGAACGGTGGAAGCACAAGACGAAAGCAGAGAAGGAGGAAGAGGTCGCCAACGCAGCCGGGGCATCGCCAGCACCTCGGAAGGCAGGGTTAGCATGGCCGAAATGTGGAAAAGCTTTGTCAGCACCCCACAACAACCAGTACCACCAGCTGAGATGGCAGCATTTCACCAACATGGTGGAGCAGTATGTGTGCACACGCCTACACGTACTGAATGACGGGTCTACCCCCTTCAACTTCTGGGTCTCCAAATTGGGCACATGGCCTGAGCTTTCCCTTTACGCCTTGGAGGTGCTGGCCTGCCTGGCATCCAGTGTATTATCTGAACGTGTATTTAGCACGGCAAGAGGCGTTATGACAGACAAGCGCAGCTGCCTGTCCAGAGCCAATGTGGACAAGCTCACGTTCACTAAAATGAACCAGGCATGGATCCCACAGGACTTGTCCATACCTTGTGCAGAATAGACACGTATACCGGTGTTCTGACAAAAACTGTCTGGCCATCGGATAGTGTCCGGCCACTTACTGCGCAGGCGCAGTGCTTGCGCAGTACGGAGGACAAGGAGATTCACAAAATCTCCAAAGATGAACGTCGCCTGCGCAGTGAGTGCAGGTTCAGGCCCGACCATCCAAGTGGACATACGGTAGCACATAGTAACAGGGCCCCTCACTGGCTCGCTTGGCTAGGCTTCAACCTCGGATGATGTGGCTTGAACCTGGAGTCACTGCGCATCGTCTTCGGAGAGTTTCAAAATCCCCTTGTCCTACGTACTGAGCAAGCGCAGTACAGGGCGGACACTATGCGACTGGGACAGAATTTGACACATCATTCACCACTAGCCTTACCCAGCCATTGTTGTATTTTTGAACCAGTGTTGGCTACCTCGTCCTCCTCCACCGCCGCTTCCACCTACACCGCCACATCCACCGCCACCTCAACCTCCTACTCCATATGGACCTCGTCCTCCTAGGTCAAGATTATAATTTTTTCATTTTTTTAATTTCCAAGTATTTTATTTTCCCACTATCTTATCCATTAAATTGAATATTTTTTTTTCCAGAAAGTGCGTATTCTGGGGTATTCCCACTATATGTGCGGCATCGTGCCGTTGAGTTTCTGAGGTTCTTAATGAATTCCTGTACCTCTTCTGCTGAGAAGGGGGCCTCCAGCATTTTATTTTAATTTTTAATTTTTTTATGTTATTTTAAGTTATTTCCCTATCCACATTTGTTTGCAGAGCACTTGTCATGCTCTTAACAACATTTTGTTGCCATTTGCAGCCCTCTAGCCCTTTCCATTACTTTTTTACAGCCATTTTAGTCTTCAAAAGTTTGGATCCCCATTGACTTCAATGGGGTTCGGAGTTCGGGGTCAAGTTCGGGTCAAGTTTGGTCCCGAACCCGGACTTTTTTCCGAAGTTCGGCCGAACCCGCCGAACCCAAACATCCAGGTGTCCGCTCAACTCTATTTATGAATAAACGGGAGTCTCTGTCTCCTGTTCATTCATCTTCAATGCTGAGGCTGCAGAAAAAGGGACTGGGGAAACTGTGTCCTCAGTCCCATTCTCTGTCTCAAAGGGGAGATGTGTGGGGTCTGTTTAAACCCCTGATATCTCACCAAAGCCCCCCTTTAACCCATGTGCAAAATGTAGCAAATGTAAGCCTCGCCCACATGTTGCCGCATTTTTTTTTTTATCAATGCCTAGGGCCCACTTTTTATCTTGCACACGGGCCCACTCACTTCATGATATGCCCCTGCCACACACCCTCATCCGTGGTGCCTTGCAACTCCCTGCCATATCCCCAAATACCCAAGAAGTGGGTGTTTGGTAGTTCTCTGTTATCCAAGCCTGATCCATTCAATTAAAAGTCGGCTACTCAGTCACATTCAGTTGAAGTATTGCCATTCATGGCCATGTTTGGTTGATCAGGGCAGTGACGACCATACTAAGAAAAGTAAAAATAAAAAATGTAAAAAGCTAAAATTGTAAAAGAAAAAAAAAACTCTGACACCTTAAACAACAACAAAAATGTAAGTATTTAACACTTCACCACTTTAAAACTAAACCTATAATATTATGAACTTTAACTCCTAACATCACCCTAGCATTAAAATCTTAACCTAACCCCTAAATGTGATTGCTGGCACTATGATAACCCTGTAAAGTGCATACATTCCAGGACTGCCACCAAAATCACTGGCAAGCACAACCACCCGCTGTTCTGAAATCAACAAATTCAACTTTATCATTATCTGTTATTATTATTTATGAGTGAAGAAATAATTTCATCATATATCAGAAGAGTTTCTTGTTATTCCCTCCAGCACTGTATTGAGAAGTGTGTGGCTCAGTTATTCATATACCTGACCCCCACTGAAACTTAGTTAGATTGTGGCAGTGACACAATCCAATTCATAGTAAAAACTAGTGAGTTTATTAAAATAACAAACATGTTAAACTTATCTGCTCTGTGCTCCAATCCTCATCTTTTGGTGTCCCCTACCGGTGCTCCAGGCTCCTCCTCTTCGGAAAGAGCACACATGGAAAGCCTCTTTTCATGGGGGCACCCGTGCATGCTCATTTACAAGCCACCCTGCTAGTGTCTATTGACACAGAGTGGGAGGCTTACCTCGCCCCCCCTTTCGTACAGCATTTGATTGACAGCAGCAGGAGCCAATGGCTCCCACTGTTATCAATCTGCCCAGGGAGGAGGGAGACAGTGTTGAGAGTCACTGCTCTCGTACATATTACTGGGTCGGATCAGGCTTAGGTAAGTAGAAAGGGGGTCTGAAGGGGGGGATTTTGCTGCATTAAGGTGAAAAAACTTAAGGCTTTAGAGCCCTTTTAATTGTGTTTATGGAGTATTGTATGTGTTTAAAATCCTATCTATCTTTGGTGTAAATCCTGTCTTGAAATCCACTTCCTTTTTTTTTAAATAGTCACATATCTTGGATATGAATTGCACCAAAATGAACAAGTGCTCAATTATTAACTTAGTGGTAAATGTAATTTGTATTGGCCACTCCCGTTCACTATGATCTTCCAATATGCTTTGTATCCACACCATAAGACAACTGCAACAAGGACTGTATATTTGAGGTACAAGGGAAGGGTTGGCCATTATCGCATGTAGCAAAGAGATACATACCTAGTACTCTATGAGAGTAGCAAGCTCAAACAAAGACAACCCTACAGGGATTCACCTGGCATGACATTTCGCCTTTAAGCTGGCCATACATGGATTTGTTTTTTTTCTGTCAGCCAGTGGAAATGGATTCCCCCATTCACACATCCTATTGTATTCTGACACCAGGGACTCCTCTTCTGTCACAAAACAAGATCAGTGCAGCAGCTCATTGACTGCAGCACTGATTGAACAAACATTTTCCAACATGCTCTTTATTAGATCAACTGCTCATGAACAGGAACAGCCTCAGGTGGATCGAAATTCATCTGGTTCCTGCTGAAATGGTCACATTTGAATCCATCTATGGCCAGCTTTACAAAGGTGAAAGGCGTGTCCCTTTTTATGATTATTACTGCAGTCTCTAATCTCATCTCCCTGCTTTTTGGGTGCTGACAGCTTGTCCCTAGCTTATAATGCATCTCTAATAGTTAACATGACCTTAATATTTAACCATATACCTCTCCTAACATTATACATTAGCCTAACCCTAAAAAGCAATCTAAAATAATAAACCTAACTCTCAGCACTAATCCTTAACACTTAAACCTATACCTCCCCCAGAACCCTTAAAATTATCCCTAAAGATCAATACTTACCCTAAATTAACCCTTAAACAACTTCATAACACTATATTACAAATTACCTTATTGGCTCCATGCGGTGGCTCTACTAAATGTTCCATGCTAAGGCAACATCAAAAATGTATTTGGATCAGATGTCTTACTATAGACCGCATTAGAGTGAAAACTGAAAACTTGCTACTATACTGACTGAATGTTGAGATAAAGTTTTGTACTCTCAGTACATAATCATCTATAATGTGTTTTAGCAGACTTTATGTATTAATTGGTATAGCCAGTGGTGGCCCGTCCATTAGGGGTGCACGGGCGCCGTCCCCCTATCCATGTGTCCGGCCCCCTAATCCACATGCAGGGCGCCGGCGCTTGGATTTCAATGGGGAGGGGGTTTTGAAGCACGTGATTAGACCCAGAGACTCTAATAGGCTTAAAGAAAGGGTGGACTCGGGGCGCAGAGCACTGCGCTTCGAGCACACTCAGTTGTATGACAATAGCGAATGAATATTCACTATTCTCACACTGATCCTGCTCCCAGCCAATTAGGAAGTGGGTCCTGAGACCCATCACCCGATTGGCTGAAATGACATGTGATCTTATTGGACGCCTAGGAAGAGGAGGAGGGAGAAGACGCACAGCGGAAGCCGCCGTGATGCAGAGGAGGAGGAGGCGCCCGCCCGCCGCCCCGTAGGAGTGCTGCCCACCCAGAACCTAGATGGGATAAGTGCAGGGTTGGATGACAGACCACGAGACCCCAGCGGGGTGGTTGTGGGTGACCTGATCGAGTAGGATCAGGGGGAGAGTGCCACAGGCTGACTGGTGGGGGTGGTTTTGTGCCACCCCTCCAAAAAAAAAAAAACACCAGCCACCACTGGGTATAGCATTGGGTCAGATTATACCGATGTTGCATTATGCTACCTAAAAATGAATACCAAGAAATGTAAATTCCCCATTTAACTGGCACTCCATATAAAAATGCAGTTGGGTCACAATGTCCCTCATTCACCTTGTAAAAAGCACCAGGACCCCCTGTTTTAAATGTTTCTTCTATTGTGTGGTGGATTGCAGTCTTATCAGTGAAATGCAGTGGTTCCCATAGAAAATTATTGCGTTTTGTGGTCTCCAGCAGGTGACACTGTAAATGAAAAACTGTAATTTCATACCACTACCTTGATGAAACCCAGGAGCTACAGAGGATACTGAGGAGCCTGAAAAATAAACTTTATTCCTTGAAATTGTTTAATTAATTTATTAAGCAATCTTGGTCAAGATTATGACTTAAACACAAAAATTATAAAACACACCATATTACGGTATGGTATATTAGCCTGTGAGTCATTTTTCATTACAAAGTGTACAGATGGCGTTTGTTAATAGCATGATGCCAGTATATCATAATTCATATATCATCAACGAACAGATTCATTGCAGATCTGCTACCAAACACAAGTGTTTGGCATTGATTCTGTAATCTATGATTCTGTGCTAATCGTGTTTGATAATGGCTGCCAGTCTTCCTGTAAACATCATTGCCTTATTTTAAAAAAGGCATTATTGTAGCTGTGAAAATAATAGAGTTTGTCAGTTTTTTGAGTGTTGCAATGGTTTTTTTGAGAAAAATTAAATGACTGACTGAAAAAAATAATACACCTAGAATTTTCTCGACTTTTAAGGCTCAAATATCTACAAAGTAAATCAAAAAGTTGTTGCCAGCAGCTTCATGGTAGGGATGAAGTTTGGGTTGATTGCTACCGTGGGTATGAGGTAAATGTTGCAGGATCGAGATTTGTGATCCCTGCAAATTTTTGTGCAAATTCTTTTTTAAACGTAATGCAGTATATGGCATTTGAATTATGGCCAATAAGGAAGATTTTGGTTAAGCTAGTCCCCTCGTTATAAAAGGATGGGGGGCACAAAATAGCCATAGTGTCCGTGAAATGGAAGCTGTTATAGGGTAAACATAGGGAAAATTGATAAACTGCATAAGGGGAGATTAGGGTTGGTTATGAAACGGTTCTTTCATTCTGACTGATAGCTCTTTTTCCCCCTTGTTGCCTTTTTGTTTATATTATTGGGGGCTTTTTGTTTTTCATTTAATTTTTTTGATTGATTTAAGGTCAGAGGTAACTTTTAGCTGCTGTCCTGTCCTGTCTAAACTTACATTTACAGAAAATAATAGTTTTTAAGAAAATAGGTTTTTGTTTAAGGAAATAGTATTTTGGGGTTTTCACTTACCGTATATTGTGGTTATATTGTTTTTTTTTTTTTTTTCCCAAAAAAGTGTATTTATTTTAGGGTCCGGACATCCGTCCTAATATACATCATGTAGCTTCGTTGAGGCGGGGGTTCCTAGTCTAGTATCCCCCCCCCTCCCAGGCATTAGGATCTGACCCAGAAGAGAAGTTATCGGGCGGTTGGTTTCTGGTTCCAACATTGTATGAGCGCTGTCATGAAGGATATGGGGGCAGGCCCTTGTTTTGACCTGTTAAATGTGAGCATACGATGGGTAAACTAACAGGGTGTGGGGAGGTGAGGGCACAGGGTGGCCGGGGGGAGGTAAGGAATAGAAAAGAAAGGATGGGGTAGAACAGACAAAGTTGGGGGTTCAGAAGGACGTAGAGGATAGTGAAGGAAGATTTGAGTTTAGGGGGGAGAGGAGGGGGGAGGCCCAGGATGGAAGTTGTTGGGGAGGGGCTCGCTCCTAATCCCCGCGGCGCCAATCGGGATGTTTCTACTAATGGGTACTGTATTCCAATATCAGCCTCTATGATGAGGGTTGGCGATAACGTTCAGTAGTCGTAAAGTGGATCCAGCATGCCCAGGTGTTTATGAATTTGGGTGTTCTTTCCTGTGAGATATGGATCAACTCTTCCATTTCTTTGATTTTAGAGATTTTGCTGAACCATTCTCCTATTGTTGGGGTGTGCGTGGAGCGCCAGTGGATTGGGATACATAATCTGGCAGCATTTACCATGTGCATGGCCAATGATTTATAGTAAGCTTTCCTTGATAGAGAAGTGTGGTGTAGGAGAAATTGCGCGGGGGTATAATTCAGAGTGTATGTCGTAACGTGTGAGATGATGTCGCTGACTTCCCTCCAGAAGGGTTGGATGAGCTCGCAGTCCCACCAGATGTGGAGCATGGTACCTTCATGCTTTCCGCATCTCCAGCATGTGTTGGGAATGGAGGGGGAAAATTTGTGGAGCCGGTCTGGGGTTCTGTACCATCTTGTGGCGATTTTGTATGCGTTTTCCTGAATGGCAACATTCAGGGAGCATTTGTGGGCATATTCATAAACCGTGTCCCATTGATCTGTTGTGAGGGGCGTTTGAATGTCCCTGTCCCAGGAAGTCTGTGAGGGTGCTGGGGAGGGGGCTGGTGTAGATGTAAGAAGCGCGTACAAGGTGGATATCAGGTGTCTCTGTGTTGTTCTGCCGTGACACAGTGCTTCAAAAGGGGTGAGTTGTCTGGTCCAACAGGTCTGATGTGCATGGGTCGATAGGAAGTGGCAAATTTGTCTGAAGAGCCAATGGGAGAATGAGGCAGTTTTGGAGATGCCTACCAAGGTCTCGAAGGGAAGAGGGGCACCCCTCGAGAAAAATTGAGAGGCTAGAACGTCATCATGTGGCCATTCGCGGAGCAGGAAGGAGCGAGAGTCACCCGGGGGAAAAGCTGGGTTTCCTCTTAAAGAGGTTAGAGGTCCAGGTACCGAAACGGACAAACCATTTTTTGTCGCTCTCCCAAAGGCCTGGAGAGAGGAACGTATAAAGGGGTGTGCGAGGGTCTCTTGTGGCCAATGGTTCGGGGCTATCCAGGGGAGTAGGTGTAGAGGGCCCGGTATGACTGATTTTTCTAAGGCTACCCAGGTTTTCCTGGACGTGTGAGCGTTCCAGTCTACTATCCTCGTTAGGTGACATGCCAGGTAGTATCTGTATAGGTCTGGGAGACCAATACCCCCCTTCTTCTTCTGCAGTGTGAGTCTGGTATATTTTATACGGGGTGGTGAGTTCCTCCATATAAAGGCAGAGCAAGCTTTCCGGTATGCCGAGAAGAAAGCTGGGGAAAGGTGGATAGGGATGGTTTGCATTAGGTAGAGTATTCTTGGCAGAATGATCATTTTGACTAGAGCGGAGCGTCCGAACCAGGATACGTTCAGGTTCATCCATTCCTTGAAGTGGGCTTGGATTTTAGTTAGGGCTGTATGAAAATTGGACATATAAAGGTCTGAGAGTTGGGAAGTAATTCTAATTCCTAAATACGTGATCGCCTCCTTCTCCCACCGAAATGGGAATGCGTCCTGACAATGAGAGACTTCCTGGGCGGGGAGAGTTACGTTCAAAGCCCGTGATTTGGCGTAGTTGATCTTAAGATTGGATATACTGCCAAAGTACTCTAAATCTTTCAATAAGTTGGGTAGTGTGATACGAGGCGATTTTAAGGACAGTAGTATGTCGTCCGCAAAGGCGGCAACTTTGAATTCCCTTTCGCCTACCGTCAGTCCCCCAATGTCAGGATTAGTTCTTATTCTGTTGAGAAGGGGCTCCAGAGTCAAAATGTAGATTAGAGGGGATAAGGGGCACCCCTGGCGTGTGCCATTACTGATGGAAAAGGCATCCGACAGGTGGCCGTTAACCCTTACTTTAGCGGAGGGGTTTGAGTACAGGGACAACACATAACCAAGCATGCGGGGCGCCAGGCCCACCGCCACTAGAACCTCCCGCATGTAGTCCCATGCCACCCTGTCGAATGCCTTCTCAGCATCGAGTGACAGGAGGAATCCCTGCGAAGCGGAGGATGTAAGCCAGTGGTGGAGATTTAGGGTACGGATCGTGTTATCCCTTGCCTCCCTACCAGGGACGAAACCCACCTGGTCAGGGTAAATAATGCCAGGGATCAAGGGAAGCAGTCTGTTTGCTAGAATTTTTGCGAAAATTTTTATGTCCACGTTCAGGAGCGATATGGGTCTGTAGTTTGAGACTTGGGCGGGGTCTTTACCTTCCTTTGGGATCACAGCTATGTGTGCCATAAGCATTCCCTTTGGCAGCACTTGGGGATCTGAGAGTGTATTTAAGGTTGTGAGAAGTTTGGGGGCAAGGAGGTCTAAGAAGGATTTGTAATAATGGAGCGTGAAGCCGTCTGGGCCCGGACTTTTGCCGGTTTTCATCTGTTTAATGGCCGATTCCAGTTCTACCATAGTCAGTGGTGTCTCCATGTCTTGGGCTTGTTGGGTTATATTGTTTTTTATGTTATTAGGGCCTTTACCTTAGGTTAAACTGATTTTATGTTATGTTGATAGGGCCTTTTTAATTTTAGGATGTTTAAAAAAGAGCATTCACCTGGTAATTACCATATATTATTGGAGCTGTTTTTCTTTGCAGCATGCCACTGCATCATTTGGAAGGAAAAGAATAGCAGTGTGTACAGTGTGTACTAAATAACTACAAATGTGTACTTAAACCATCTTAAATATAATCAATTACATTTACTGCACATCCTATACTCACAGATAAAATAAAAGTTAGGCATACACCAGTTAGGCCTATTTTCCCTGATTTCATCTGTCGTGTAGCTGGCTAATTTTTATTTATTTTATTTTTTTTGCTGTATCCTCTGCAGTATTTTAATTCTTATAGTAAAGATCCAGCCTGTGATCTTTGTCTCCAGTAAACTAGGTTTTAGTCTTGCTTACCATATTGTTTAGCTGCATGCCACTTTTACTCTGCTGTGTCATCTGCAGTCTTTTAATTCTTGTAGCAAAATGTAATGCCTGTTATCTTTTTCTCTAGTACAATCTCCCTCATGTCCTGCTGATGGCAAATTTTACACTGTTGTATCATCTGTGCTATCTTTTTTTTTTTTGTTTTGCATTCTTTATTTATAGTTTTGTTACAATCATGAAACATAAAATAGGACAGAAGAAATACAATAAAAACAAATATGGCACAATCTGATTGTGTAACAGCAGGACAATATTCATAAGGGAGGCTGAAATAAATTCAATCATTTTAGACATAGGTGAGCTTGCAGAAAGAATAACTATTAGTATATGAGGTAGAGGAGTGTAGAAATTCCATGGCTTATGTCTTCTTGTGGTGTTCTACTCTCCCTCAGTTAATATAATCAGACCACACCCTGTGTATTTCCAAAAAAACTGAATTGTGGCAATATGTGCCTGACCAGGAAGGTAGCTAAAAAAAATGGTATAGGGGGTGAAGACAGGGTGTTGGCAGAAGTAACATCTAATGAGAACAAGAAGATAGGAAAAAATTGGGGGGGGGGGCACCAGGTGGGGGAAGTCATTTACAATTTTCCCACATGATTTGAATGAGATATACATACACATTTAGGGACTGATGTCTAAGATATGACCATATATTTTCATCTAAACAGTAAATAATAGCAATATCTTTTGAATTCATCTGTACTGGAATAGTCAATCCAGTATATAGCAATATCTTTTGAATTCATCTGTACTGGAATAGTCAATACAGTATATAGCAATATCTTTTGAATTCATCTGTACTGGAATAGTCAATACAGTAAAACCTTGTTACTACAAACTTGAGGTGTGTATTTTTCAAGGAAGAATTAAGGCTCACCATTATGCCCTCTACACACAGTCGGATATTCCGATGGAAAAAGTCCGATCGGATTATGTTGTTGGAAAATCCGATCGTGTGTGGGCTCTAGCAGGCTTTTTCCGTTGGAAAAATTTGAGAGCAGGGCCTAAAATTTTCCGACAACAAAATCCGATCAGACTTTTTCCGATCGTGTGTAGAGAATTCCGATGCACAAATGGCCACGCATGCTCAGAAGAAATTTGGAGACGCAAGCTATTGGCTACTGGCCTCTACGTAGTCCCATCGTACGTGATTTACGTCACGTTGTTCGGAACGATGGGATTTTCCGACAACTTTGTCCGACCAAGCTTCGGACAAAATCCGTCGCAAAAAATCCGATGGATTTTTTGGTAGGAATGTCCGACTGTGTGTACGTGGCATTAGTCTAATATCTTCAATCTATTTATACCACTGTTGGATTTTTTGCGGTGTGGAGGTTTTCCACAATGCCAGGATACAAGAACATTCAGCATTTACCAAAATACATATAACTGACTTTTTCAAAATGTTTTCTGATATTGATATGTGGTGGCTTAGGGATCAACCTGTCTGTAAGTTTTTGAGTGGTCACATGTACTTGCGATATATGTGCCCAAGAGATGGGCATGACCAAAAGACATTTAACAGATCACCAAGGTCCTGTCCGCATCCGTCTTGTACTGTGGGTGTAAAGTACCAACATGTTATGATCTTGTAGCCAAATTCTTTGTATTTACTACTAATGGAAGACTTATAGGACAAGGTGAGCATTTTGGATTGTGTCTCTGTAGAGAAGGTGACACCTAGGTCTTTTTTCCCAGTGTTCCAAGAAATGCAAAGGTGATTTTGAAGCTTCTGTAAGGAGCATCTTGCAGGTCACAGAAAGAGTATGTTGAATTGGTCTGGCAATTTGGTATTTTTGTTTAACCACTTGAAGACTAGACTTATTTCTGACATTTGTTGCTTACATGTTAAAATCAGTATTTTTTTGCTAGAAAACTACTGTACTTAGAATCCCCAAACATTATATATATATATTTTTTTTTAGCAGAGACCCTAGAGAATAAAATGGCGGCTGCTGCAATATTTTATGTCACACTGTATTTGCGCAGCAGTCTTTCAAACACAATTTTTGGGGAAAAAATGACACTTAAATGAATAAAAAAAAGTTAAACAGTAAAGTTAGTCCAACACTTTTTGTTGTATAACCTGAAAGATGATGTTATGCTGAGTAAATAGATGCCTAACATGTCACGCTTTAAAACTGCACACACTCGTTTAATGGTGACAAACTACAGTATTTAAAAATCTCCTTAGACAATGCTTTAAAAAATTTAACAGTTACCTGTTTAGAGTTACAGAGGAGGTCTTGTGCTAGAATTATTGCTTTTGGTCTAATGATCATGACGATACATCACATGTGGGGTTTCAACACTGTTTACATTTGTGGGCATGACTTACGTATGCGTTTGCTTTGGTCCGAGGACATGGAGGGATGGGGCGCTTTAAAAATGTTACTTTTTTTTTCTTATTTATTTATTTTTTATTATTTTTAAACTGTTCCTTTAAAAAAAATTCTGATCACTTTTATTGCTGTCACAAGGAATGTAAACATCCCTTGTGACAGTAATAGACAGTGATGGGTACTCTTTATAGAGGGATCTGGTGTGTATGCAACACCAGTGTCGGACAAAATCCATCTGAAAAAATCAGACGGATTTTGTGGTCGGAATTTCCGACCGTGTGTATGGGGGCTTAGATGCACAATACAAGACTGATCGACTGCCACCATCACAGAAGGATGCACCACTTTGAGATGCTGCACAACAACCATATTGTGTCATTTCCTAATTCTGGCAGGATCCCCTCCAATGACCAAAATACCTCCTATCTTTTGATCACTGAAAGGAGTTTTTTAAATGATTGCAGCTATACCTGCACTCACAGGCAGCTCCTAAACCACTTGATTGCTGACTATATTACAATACAAGGAGGAGAAGGGTTGGGGTGATGGCAGTGAGAAGGAAGAAATAAGGCAGGCTTTATATTAGATTGTATTTCATTTTAGTGAGAGCACTGATGGCATAGCTACAAAGGGCAAACTAATAGACACAGACTTCCTGCCCTTCCACAACACAGGGTAAAAGGTCAAGCAGCAACAAATGGAAAGGGGAAATTCTATGGCTAGGGGGGCGAAGAGGCAGCAGCAAAAATGATGTTCAAAATCCTATGACCATAGTTTGACCATACCTCAAATCTCTTTTTTTTGGGGAAGGTATTTTTTTATTTTCACTTAATAGGGCCTTTTTTTTTAAATGTCTTGGCTGCAGAGTGTGCATTTGCTGCTGTCATAGGAAAAGCTGTGTCACAGCTCTCTCTGCATGCTAGAGTGAGTATGGGACAGCTGCAGCATCACACAGATGCTGCAGCATGGTGGTGAGCATGGATGTGTGTTTTCTTCTAAAGCCAATATTTCTCCTTTAGGAATTAGGAGAATGTACATGATACAGTGAATTGGAAGGGCAGTTTTATTGAGGGGAAATAGGGGAAATATATATATATATATATATATATATATATATATATATATATATATATATATACACACACACATACACACAAGGAACAGAAAGGTGTTTTCCTTCAAGAATTAAGAGACCACAGATGATAAAACAGTGTAATAATTGGCCAGCAATGGCAAGTTTTAATGATCAAGACTAAGCTGCAATGTACTAGAGATACAAGGCACAGGCAGGCATTTTCTTTCAAGAATTAGGAGATTGCAGATGATAAAGTACCTTAAAATTTGACAGTGACACTGCCAAAACAAGCAAATGCTGGAAAAGGTGTTACATATAGTTACATAGTTGGTGAGGTTGAAAAAACCTGTGTGTGTGCTTTTATGCCAATATTACATTGTATATCCCTGTATGTTGTGGTTGTGTATGTGCCTATCTAATAGTTTTTTTGTAATTATCGATGCTTCCTGCTAAAACCACTGCTTGTGTAAGAGAATTCCACATCCTTACCGCTCTTATCATAAAGAAACCTCTACGCTGTTAAACCTCTTTTCTTCTAATTTTAGTGGATGGCCGTGTGTCTTTTTATGTTCCCTCGCGCGGAAAAGTTTTATCCCTATTGTGAGGTCACCAGTACAGTATTTGTACATTGAAATCATTAGGGATGGGCCCGGTGTTCGATTCGAACCCATGTTCTAATTGAACATCGGGCGTTCGCCCGTTCGGCGAGCCCAGAACTATTTGGGCCGCTCGCATCAAATTCGTGTGATGCGAGCGGCCCGCAATGCATTGCGCCAGTCGCAGTGCAATGCTGGCTGATGATTGGCCAAGCATGCACTGTGACCCCGCATGCTTGGCCAATCACAGCGCCGGCAGCAAGGAGAGCCATAATTGGCTACAGGCAGGATGCCTGTAGCCAATTATAGCTCAGGGGCTTTAGTACACGCCCCACGGTATAAGAGGCCGCCGCGCCGGCGGCCTCGCATATTGTGTTTCAGTGTCAGCGTGTCAGTGTGCTGCTGACTGCTGACAATATGTGCTTTATTTCTGGGGATTTGTGTGTGTGTGCTGTTAGTACAGCATTGCAGTATCACATCTGGGGGTGTCTATAGGTTGCCTATGAAGGGGGGCAGGTTTCCTGTGCTTAGAACTGTCCCTGCAAAAAGTGTCATTTTTGCAGGAAAAAAGCTATTTAAAAGCACTCGCGGCTAATAAATTGATGGCTCCCGTAACACAGAGATTCATTGATAAAAAAAAAAAAAAAAAAAGCGTGGGGATCCCCCCAAATTCAGTAACCAGGCCCTTCAGGTCTGGGATGGATATTAAGGGGGACCCCAGCCAAAAAAAAAAAATGGCGTAGGGTCCCCCTCAAAATCCATACCAGACCCTTGAGGTCTGGGATGGATTTTAAGGGGAACCCCAGCCAAAAAAAATGGCGTGGGGTCCCCCTCAAAATCCATACCAGACCCTTATCCGAGCACGCAACCTGGCAGGCCGCAGGAAAAGAGGGAGGGACGAGAGCGCCCCCCCTCCCGCCTGAACCGTACCAGGCCACATGCCCTCAACATTGGGAGGATGCTTTGGGGGTCTGAGACCCCCAAAGCACCTTGTCTCCATGTTGATGAGGACAAGGGCCTCTTCCCCACAACCCTGGCCGGTGGTTGTGGGGGTCTGCGGGCGGGGGGCTTATCGGAATCTGGAAGCCCCCTTTAACAAGGGGACCCCCAGATCCCGGCCCCCCCTGTGTGAAATGGTAAGGGGGTACTACCATTTCACCAAAAAAGTGTCAAAAATTGTAAAAATGACAGGAGGCAGTCTTTGACAATTCCGTTATTAAAATCTTCTTTCTTCTTTCTTCTGGTCTTCCTTTCTTCATCCTTCGGTTTCTTCATCTTCTCCTTCCGGCATCTTCTTCCATCTTCTTCTTCCATCATTTTCTTCCTCCGATCCGCTTCTTCTTGCGCTGGTCTTCTCGTCCTTCTCATCCGGCATCTTCTTCCATGGGCGTCGGTGTCTCTTCTTGGGCCACTCCTCGCAATGGGAGGCTCCCGCTGTGTGAGGCTTCGCTGCCTCTGACAGGTCTTTTATAATGGAGGGCACCTGGTGACCCCGCCCCCTCTGACGCACGGGGACGTCATGGGGAATTCCCTATGGCTTTCCCCATGACGTCAGAGGGGGGCGGGGTCACCAGGTGCCCTCCGTTATAAAAGACCTGTCAGACGGAGCGAAGCCTCACACAGCGGGAGCCTCCCATTGCGAGGAGCGGCCAGACAGAAGAACAGATGCCGACGCCATGGAAGAAGATGCCGGACGAGAAGGACGAGAAGACCAGCGCAAGAAGAAGCGGATCGGAGGAAGAAGAAAATGGAAGAAGATGGAAGAAGATGACGGAAAGAGAAGATGAAGAAACCGAAGGATGAAGAAAGAAGAAAGAAGATTTTAATAAAGGAATTGTCAAAGACCGTCACCTGTCATTTTTACAATTTTTGACACTTTTTTGGTGAAATGGTAGGGGTACTTTTGTACCCCCTTACCATTTCACACAGGGGGGGCAGGATCTGGGGGTCCCCTTGTTAAAGGGGGCTTCCAGATTTCGATAAGCCCCCTGCCGCAGACCCCCACAACCACCGGCCAGGGTTGTGGGGAAGAGGCCCTTGTCCTCATCAACATGGAGACAAGGTGCTTTGGGGGTCTCAGACCCCCAAAGCATCCTCCCAATGTTGAGGGCATGTGGCCTGGTACGGTTCAGGCGGGAGGGGGGCGCTCTCGTCCCCCCCTCTTTTCCTGCGGCCTGCCAGGTTGCGTGCTCGGATAAGGGTCTGGTATGGATTTTGAGGGGGACCCCACGCCATTTTTTTTGGTGGGGTTCCCCTTAAAATCCATCCCAGACCTCAAGGGTCTGGTATGGATTTTGAGGGGGACCCTACGCAATTTTTTTTTGGCTGGGGTCCCCCTTAATATCCATCCCAGACCTGAAGGGCCTGGTTATTGAATTTTGGGGGGACCCCCACGCTTTTTTTAAAAAAAATTTTTTTTTTTTTTTATCAATGACTTTTTTTTTATGAATAAATTTCAATGAATGACTCTGTGTTACGGGAGCCGTCAATTCACATTAGCCGCGAGTGATTTTAAATAGCTTTCTTTCCTGCAAAAATGACACTTTTTGCAGGGACAGTTCTAAGCACAGGAAACATGCGCCCCTTTACATGCATATTATAGACACCCCCCAGGTACGAAATTTAAAGGAATATTACACTTTTATTGTTTCAATTTAAGCATTATTAAAATCACTGCTCCTGAAAAACCGGCCGTTTTAAAAAAAAATAATTTGCATTGATACATGTCCCCTGGGGCCAAACCCAGGTCCCCAAACACTTTTTATGACAATAACATGCATATTAGCCTTTAAAATTAGCACTTTTGATTTGAACGTTCGCATCCATTATAACTAATAGGGTTCTAAAGCTCGCACGGACTTTAGGTCCGTTCGCGGGTTCTGGTGCGAGCCGAAACGGGGGGGTGTTCGGCTCATCCCTAGAAATCATATCCCCTCTCAAGCGTCTCTTCTCCAGAGTAATATTTCCTCATAACTAAGGTCCTCCAGTCCCTTTATTAGCTTTGTTGCCCTTCTCTGGACCCTCTACAGTTCCAGCACATCCTTCCTGAGGACTGGTGCCCAGAACTGGGCGGCATACTCCAGGTGCGGCCGGACCAGAGTTTTGTAGAGTGGGCGAATTATTGTTTTATCTCTGGAGTTAATCCCCTTTTTATTGCATGCCAATATTCTGTTGGCTTTGCTTTCAGAAGCTTGCCATTGCTGAGCCTGTTATCTACTAAAACCCCCAGATCCTTTTCCATCCTAGATTCCCCCAGAGGTTCTCCCCCTAGTGAGTAGATTGCATTCATATTTTTGGCACCCAATTGCATTACTTTACATTTTTCTACATTAAACCTCATTTGCCATATCGTTGCCCACACCATTTATTTGTTCAGATCTTCTTGCAAGGTTTCCACATCCTGTGGAGAAATTATTGTCCTGTTTAGCTTAGTATCATCTGCAAATAATGAGATTGAGCTGTTTAACCCATCCTCCAGATCATTTATGAATAAATTAAATAGGATTGGTCCCAGGACAAAACCTTGGGGGACCCCACTTTCCACACCGGACCATCCCAAGTACTCCTCATTTATCACCACCCTCTGAACTCGCCCCTGTAGCCAGTTTTGCTTACCCTATGGTCCATGCTGACAGACCTTAGTTTGTACAGTAAACGTTTATGGGGAACTGTATTGAATGCCTTTGCAAAATCCAGATACACCACTTCTACAGGCCTCCCTTTATCTAGATGGCAGCTTACCTCCTCATAGAAGGTTAATAGATTGGTTTGGCAAGAACGATTCTTCAGGAATCCATGCTGATTACTGATAATGATACCATTTTCATTACTAAAATCTTGTATATAATTCCTTATCATCCCCTCCAAGAGCTTGCATGCTATTGGCGTTAGGCTAACTGGTCTGTAGTTCCCAGGGATATATCTTAGTCCTTTTTTAAATATTGGTGCTACATTGGCTTTTCTCCAATCAGCTGGTACCATACCAGTCAGTATACTGTTGGTAAAAATTAGGAACAATGGTCTGGAAATTACTTGACTGAGTTCCTTAAGGACCCTCGGGTGCAAGCCATCTGCTCTCAGTGACTTATTAATATTAAGTTTTTCAAGTCTATTCCTAATTCTCTCCTCTATTAGCCATGAGGGTGCTTCATGTGACATGTCCTGAGGATAAACATTTTGTAATAGTCAGTTTTAAAAAAAATCAAGCGTTGCAGTGGCATTAAAAATTATCATCACATTATTTTATATTATGACATATTTTTTTTTTTTTGCAGAACAACAAGTTGCTTAGATTTTGGCTGAGAGGACAATCCAAGATTTGTATGGCCTAAGGAAGACTGCATTAGGCATGCAGGGATCAATTTCTGTGTTGTCTGGGGCGACCTCAAGTTCTTAGCGCAATAAGTGTACAATACTAGAGCCAAAGGGACAACAATTTTGAAGACCTCTCCTGTATGTCTGACGTCATCTCTTCTTGACTGGAAATTTCACATGGAGTGCAGGGTAAGTGTTAACAGCAACCTCTGCAACCCTTAAAGTGGAGCTCCAGGCTCCTTCAGAAAAAAATATGTCAGCAGCTACAAATACTGTGGTTGCTAACTTTTAATATTAGGACACTTACTGTACCTGTTCACGAATCCGCCAGTGTCTTCACCCAAGCTGATTTTTCAGTCAGCTTTTTGGGTGATGCTGCCACCATCTCAGGTAAGGGAAACCAGCAGTGAAGCCTTGTGGCTTTACAGCTGGTTCCCTACTGTGCATGCGCGAAGTGCGCTGCTCTTTGTGAATGGCCCGGCAGCCAGGGAAAGAGGAAGGGGGCGAACTTCTGGATGAGTTTGCCGCAGTTAAGTCAGCCGGAAATGGGAGCAGGTACCTGTAAAAAACAGGTACCCGCTCCCCCCCAAAAGGTGCAAAATGTGGCAGTGGGGGAGGGGAGGAGGCAAATAAATGATATAGATATATATTATTTTAATATGCACACAGATTTTCTATATATAAATTGCCTCAACAGCCCCCTTGTACCCCCAAGCCCCATAGCAGCCATGCAGGCTTCTATGACTGTTGTTATGACACTGTGGAGAAAAAGGAGGCTCAGCTTCAGTAAGGGCACAATGAAAACCTGCATCCTGATGGATGCTGTATTTGAATATTATACATAAGTAATAGCTATTTTGTATAGAGCACTTTAAATTAGCAATAATGAAAGTAATTCAAAACTAGAATGCCATTGGCACTACATAAATGTGAAATGGAAGGAAATATGTGTCCAAATTGCATTATAAAATAACTATGCCTTTAGTATTTTCTGGCCTCTCAAGATGTGTTTCCCTGAATGATTGACACAATGTTAAATAACATCTGTTTTCCGTACGTATTTCATTTTGCTTGTTAAAAATACAATTTAGTTCAATTATCTGATGAAGGAGTCCCTTAGTAATAAATCTAACATTCAAAAAAAAATCATTTCCAACAAATTACACCAATAAAATCGATTTCAGCCTTTCCCAAAAGCAGAACAAGTAGAAACAAATAAATTACATATTATTGACATGCTCTGTGGACTCAGTTGTTATTTAAAAAGGCTAGGAGCAATTTGCAGCACTATGTTTGAGTATTCAGGCTACAAAGCTGCATATACATGTATAGATTAACTTAAAGCTGAACTCCAAGCACAAAAACTTTTATTTAAATACATTCTTCAATAGGCACAAAGTGGATAAATCCACTTTGTGTGCATCAGATGCCTTTGCAAACTTAATTATTACCTTGTAAAAGTAGCAGTGTCATCACCACTGTGCTACAAGCCTGTACAGAGAGCAGAGCTGTGGGAGGGACCAAGCAGGTCTGCCCACTACAGCTTCCTGTAGAAATCTACAGGAGGAGGCAGATACAAGACCAGTCATCAAGCACAAAGAGAAAGAGCATCAGTGACTGGTCTTGATTACAGGAAGCTTCTAAGCAAAGGAAAAGTTTTACATTGGATTACTGCATAGATCTGGAAAAATACACAAAGCACCCCTGCATTCAAGTAAGTATACAAATGCCTTTTGTATTTTGATAATATTTGCTTATCATAGAGTTCAACTTTATCCACAACATTAGTTTATAAACAGTGTACAAGGGGTTAAAGCAAGCTCATGCCTGCTGCTGCTGCAGCAACCATGACCTTGTTATTGATTTTTACAGCCAATGAAGGACTTTCAGATATTAGAGATCCAGGTGGCTATAGAGCTGCCCAATCACTTTTATGGACCTCTGAAGGTGCATGCCCTCCACCCCACTGGGATCCACAGTGGTTCCCAGGGCAGCCCAGGTAAATGGCTCCTACAGTGAGAGCAGGAGGTAATAAGGGTATAGATGTTCCCCCCATTACTAAGGACCCGAAACTAAGTGTATTTCAACACATTTCTGAATTCACAGTGGCCATTCATCAGCTACTGTAGCCAAGGATTCAGGTAATCAAGCACAATCTACACTTGATTAGCTGCAGTTGAAGGCAGGGGAGACATTGGGGTTTTAATATACCCCTGATATCTCCATAAAGGAGGACCTGTCACTTGCCAGATGTTATTACATAGGGGGCTTGTTAGCCCACTTGTGATAGCAATTAAGTTAAATATCTAAAGTGCAAATAAATTATATAAAGTAAATAAAAATAATACTTTTTTAAGCACCCTGTCACCCCCATATGCCCCCCAATTAAAACACACAGCAAGCACACTCAACATAAATAGAGCCACACATATGAGGTATCAATGTAAACTTGGTGTGAAAGCAATAGTTCTAGGGCCATAATTCATGGTTAACCTGTAACCTGTAAAGGCTTTAAAAGGGGTTGTAAAGGTTTTTTTTTTTTTTTTTTTAATAACAAACATGTTATACTTATCTCCTCTGTGCAAGGGTTTTGCACAGAGTGCCCCAATCCTCCTCTTCTGTGCTCCTGGCTCCTGGCTCCTCCCAGCATCAAGTGCCCCCTCAGAGACCCGCATTCCGAGTCCTGCTGCTGCGCCCATTGACACAGACAGCAGGACTCGGCCCTGCCCCCAGCTCCCGTGTCCGTGGGTTTGATTGACGGCAGCGGGAGCCAAAGGCTGCACTGCTGTCAATCTATCCAATGAGGACCCAGGACAGTCGATGGAACAATCGGGTTCAGGTAAGTAAAAGGGGGGCTCTGGGGGGCTGCTGCACTATGGAATGTTTTCACCTTAATGCATAGAATTTGAGTCAGCTAATCCCCTGGGGATGGCGTGCATTCCACGTCTTGCACGCCATCCCCAGGGGATTAGCTTACTCACACACGCTGATTACACCTAGTGCCAGGCCAGGCACTTCAAGATGTGAGTGTAACTGCTATTATTGCTGCTGTTTTACTTTACTTTATTAAAAATGACTACACTATGAGACTTTTATCTGTGTCTCCTGTGGAGTAATTTGTTACATCCTAGTACCGTCGTGAGTGGCCATTGGAGTGGATTTATGCTATTAGCGGAACCAATCTGGTGTTCCAAAAGCGTTTTTTGACCGTCCTGTAAAAGGGGTCAAACATCTCTGGTGAGTGGCCATCTTCATACCGAGCACTTGGGGTGGAAGAACTAGAAGTTTTATCTCAGAGCATTTCGATTTGGTGTTGGGATTTATAACTTATGGTTTTTTGCTTGCTATTATGACAATTTATTTCATTAGTGTGCACATTTAGGTTTGATGCATGGTATGTTTATTCTTCATGCAAAGTTTTTCATGAACATGTATAGCGTCTTATCCTTTATTTCAATATTTTACACAGCTTAGTGATTTGTTCACTTTTAAAGGGGCAGCTGTTTGTTATATGTTCTCATCCCCACAGGGTGCCATTATTGGTACATATTTTTCATACAGCAAAAAATGTAAGTAGGGAGAGGTAATCAAATCGTGCACAGTCCCAATCTAAAAGTGCCCCTGTGTCATATCCTGTATACACACAGGTGGGAAGAGTGCTGGAGGGGGGAGAGCACAGCCTGCACCTCCTCCTAACTCTCTCCTACTCTTTACTGCTGTCACTACTCATGTAGTTTCAGGGAAGGAGGAGGGAATTGTACTGAGAACACAATGGGAAAAAGGTAACAAGCATTTGCGCTTTTATCGTTTTGTGCTAGGAGATGTGATTTGGAAAGGGGAGCAGGAGCAATGTTTTGCTAAGAGGGGGGATTGGGGGGTCTTGGGAGTGGGGATTTGGGGTGGGGGGGGAGGATTTGTGCTAGGAGAGGAAATTTTGATAAGATTTGTGCTAGGAGGGAGGATGGGTGTGGGGATTTGTGCTAAGAGGGGTGAGTTGGGTGGGGGGAATTTGTTCTGGGAGGAGGGATTGGGGGGAATTTATGCTAGGAGGGGGGATTTGGGAAGTTGTGCTATGAGCGGGTGGAGGGTATTGTGTGCTAAGAAAGGGGATGGGGACATTTATGTTAGGAGGAGGAATTTGGGGGTTAGAGGATTTATGCTAGGAGGGAGGATTTGGGAATCCTTTTCGCTTGAAAGAGGGATTTGGGGGGGATTTGTGCTAAGAGGTGGAATTGTGTTGTTTTGGACAAGGAGGGGGGATTTTGGGGGTTGTGCTTCAGGAGTGAATGTGCTGATCACTGCTGTAATTTTTTTTTGGGGGGGTCTGACACGATACCCACAAATTGGGGGGGGCATAGTTTGTAATTTTTACCTTGGGTGCTAAACAACCTTGTCCCAACACTGATTGTGTGACATAAAAATTACAACTACCACCATTTCATTCTTCAGAAAATATAAAATTGTTTGGGGGGTTTAAAGTAATTTCTAGCAAAAAAAAATTTTAATTTTAAAACGTGTGCGGAAATTTTTAAAATTGTCCCAGTAGACAAGAGTGGTTAAAGGGGTTTTCACTTTCATTACAAAAATGAAAAGTCACCATTTATGGTGGATACTGCTTATTGGTTGTTAACCCACCTCCTTTAGTTCCTACTCGTTAGCTGTTCAAGCATTCTGCAAGCTAACAAGACATTCATAGCTGCTTGTCTTTCTTTCACAGTACTGAAACTCCTGCTACAGAAAACCAATGGAAAACAACTTCAAAGTGGAGCTTTATTCACTACAATTCCCCTGTATTTAACCAAATGATCTCTGTGGAAGGCAAGTAGGGTCACAGTTGAGACTTTTTGATCCTCCCCTTCAACACATATGATGTAACAAAATGCATAAAATATTTGTTATGTAAACAGTTTTTTAAGGAGCACGGAGAAGCATTATTTTCAGGAGATCTAGTACTTCAGTCCTGTTACTTTTCATTTATAAAGCCCAGGAACACTGTTTACACATCCCTTCAAGCCCTGCTGTTTCCCCAAAATCCCAGGCCATTCTGGTGGGCAAAGCTCCAGAATATCCTTGTTTCAGCCATAGAGGCAATATCTTGGAGGCTACTCCAGATACAGTATGTGCAAAAACCTGTCAGAAACCTCATGCCGGTCATGCTAAATTCCAAATGGGCACGCACACATGCATACAAGCACACACAATACTGCGCATATGTGAATGCACAGACAAACATGGTTCCTGATGGCCTGTTTAAACTTAAAGCTTGCATAATATCATCACTGTGTGATCTTTCAGCTTATTCCCTGTGATCGGTGTATCTCAAAACCTGCTTTACAGCATTCCTGACCTGGCTAAGTCTGCCTCTTCTCAGGATTACCCTCGCCTGCTCATTTCTCCAGCTCATATGTGTTACCGACCTCAGCCAGGGCTATTAACCAAGTTTCTGCCTTCTGGTTTTGTACTTCACTGCCAACACATTGCTTATCTCTGACCTGTTCATGATTTGGTGCCTATTTGCCTGGTTGTTACCAAACTTGGCTTGTGACCTGGCTTAAAATTTCTGCTCATCTAACATCAGCACTTCCAAGCTCAAGTTCGAGGGTCAAACTGCCTGCCACCTGTGCTTTTCCACTGCCGGGTAGTTACTGTTTCAACTTCCAGGGGTGCATGAATTGGAATTGCACAAGAGACTGCACTCATCATCTCCAGCTCCACAGCCAGGTATGTGACAAAACCCATAAGCACTTCATCTGTGAAAGGATCTTCAATATCAATAGCAAGCTTCTCCCATGCAGAATCAAGACATGGTACTGGCTGGGGTGGTGAAGTGTGTGTGACAGCAATTTTTTTGTGATTCTGACTAGCATGGAAGTTAGTACTTGGGCATACATGCTTGGCCACCAGTATATTTCACATAGTCTTCACTTTGTTCTAACAATTCTTTGGTCACTCTCATATGCAAGTTGTATAAGGTGTTCTCTTAAGGTCTCTGGTACTGGTAAGCAATTAGATCCAGATATTATATCCAGATATAGTATATAATTAGGTTGAAAAAACACTCATGTCCATCTAGTTCAACCAACAGAAAAAAAGCTAACAAATAGAAAACCTCCATATACACAATCCTATACCCACAGTTTATCTAGAGGGAGGCAAAAAAGCCCTATAAAGCATGATCCAATCTGCTCTAGACATGTGCGATTAGTTTTTTTTTTTTTTCGAAATTCGTACATTCGCACGAAGCCGTAGTACGAATTTTTTAGAATACGAATTCTGTACGGAATACGAAATTCCGTTTACGAATTTCGGCTCTGAATTATTCCAATCCAACTACCAAATATCGAATTTCAACTAATACGAAAAAAATTATTATAGCGGATATTGCAGGAAAAAAAGCTATTTAAAATCACTTGCGGCTAATGAATTGTCGGCTCCGTAACACAGAGAACAGTCATTCATTCAAAGTCATTGATAAAAAAAAGTGTGGGGGTCCCCCCAAATTCAATAACCAGGCCCTTCAGGTCTGCTATGGATATTAAGGGGAACCCCCGCTTCAAATTTTAAAAAAAAAATGACGTAGGGGTCCTCCTAAATATCCATACCAGACCCTTTAGGTCTGGGATGGATTTTAAGGGGAACCCCGGCCAAAAAAAAAATGGCGTGGGGTCCCCCTCAAAATCCATACCAGACCCTTATCCGAGCACGCAACCTGGCAGGCCGCAGGAAAAGAGGGGAACCAGCCCGGCCCCCCCTCCCTCCTGAACCGTACCAGGCCACATGCCCTCAACATTGGGAGGGTGCTTTGGGGGTCCGAGACCCCCCAAAGCACCTTGTTCCCATGTTGATGAGGACAAGGGGCTCATCCCCACAACCCTGGCCATTGGTTGTGGGGGTCTGCGGGCGGGGGGCTTATCATAATCTGGAAGCCCCCTTTAACAAGGGGACCCCCAGATCCCGCCCCCCCCTGTGTGAAATCTTAAGGGCCTACCATTTCACCAAAGAAGTGACAAAAATTGTAAAAATGACAGGAGACGGTCTTTGACAATTCCTTTATTAAAATCTTCTTTCTTCTGGTCTTCCTTCTTCCTTTCTTCATCCTTCGGTTTCTTCATCTTCTCCTTCCGGCATCTTCTTTCATTTTCTTCCATCTTCTTCTTCCTCCGATCCGCTTCTTCTTGCTCTGGTCTTCTCGTCCGGCATCTTCTTCCATGGCGTCGGCGCCTGTTCTTCTGTGTCAGGCCGCTCCTCGCAATGGGAGGCTCCCGCTGTGTGAGGCTTCGTGCGTCTGACAGGTCTTTTATAACGGAGGGCACCTGGTGACCCCGCCCCCCTCTGACATCATGGGGAAAGCCATAGGGAAGTCCCCATGACGTCCCTGTGTGTCAGAGGGGGGCGGGGTCACCAGGTGCCCTCCGTTATAAAAGTCCTGTCAGACGCAGCGAAGCCTCACACAGCGGGAGCCTCCATTGCGAGGAGCGGCCCAAGAAGAGACACCAACGCCATGGAAGAAGATGCCGGACGAGAAGACCAGAGCAAGAAGAAGCGTATCGGAGGAAGAAGATGATGGAAGAATAGGATGGAAGAAGATGCCAGAAGGAGAAGATGAAGAAACCGAAGGATGAAGAAAAGAAGAAGGAAGACCAGAAGAAAGAAGATTTTAATAAAGGAATTGTCAAAGACCGTCTCCTGTCATTTTTACCATTTTTGTCACGTTTTTGGTGAAATGGAAGGGGTACAAAACTCTTACCATTTCACACAGGGAGGGGCGGGATCTGGGGGTCCCCTTGTTAAAGGGGGCTTCCAGATTCCGATAAGCCCCCCGCCATCAGACCCCCACAACCAATGGCCAGGGTTGTGGGGATGAGGCCCTTGTCCTCATCAACATGGGGACAAGGTGCTTTGGGGGGGACCCCAAAGTACCCTCCAAATGTTGAGGGCATGTGTCCTGGTACGGTTCAGGAGGGGGGGCGCTCTCGTCCCCCCCTCTTTTCCTGCGGCCTGCCAGGTTGCGTGCTCGGATAAAGGGCCTGGTATGGATTTTGAGGGGGACCCCACGCCATTTTTTTTGTCCGGGGTTCCCCTTAAAATCCATCCCAGACCTGAAGGGTCTGGTATGGATATTTAGGGGGGACCCCACGTCATTTTTTTTTAAATTTGAAGTGGCCCCTCCCCCCTCCCCCCTCCTCCTCCCTCTTACCTTACCCACCCCCTTCTCCCCTCCTCCTCCCCCCCTCCCCCCTCCCCCCTCCCCCCCCTCCCCCCCCCCCTCCCCCCCCTCCTCCCTCCCTCCCCTCTTCCCCTCCCCCCCTCTTCCCCCCCCTCCCCCCCCCCCCCCCTCCCCCCCCTCCCCTCCCCCCACCCCTCACACCCTCCCCCCCCCCTCCTCCCCCCCTTCCCCCCCCCCCCCCTCCCCCTCACCCTCCCCCACCTCTCCCCCCCCCCCCTCCCCTCTCCCCCCCCCTCTCCCCCCCCCCCCCCCCCCGCCCCCCCCCTCCCCCCCTAACCCCCCCTCCCCCCCCCCCCCCCCCCCCCCCCCCCCCCCCCCACCCCCCCCACCCCCCCCCCCCCCCCCCCCCCCCCCCCCCCCCCCCCCCCCCCCCCCCCCCCCCCCCCCCCCCCCCACCCCCCCCCCCCCCCCCTCCTCCCCTTCCCCTTATAACCACTTCAGCCCCGGACCAATCGTCAGCTTAAGGACCAGAGGTCTTTTTTCAATTTCGCACTGCACTACTTTAACTGGTAATTGCGCGGTCATGCAATTTTGTAACCAAACGAAATTTGCGTCCTTTTCTTCCCACAAATAGAGCTTTCTTTTGATGGTATTTGATTGCCTCTGTGATTTTTATTTTTTGCGGTAATAACGGAAAAAGAGCGAAAATTTTGAAAAAAAATTAGATTTTCTACTTTTTGTTATAAGAAAAATCTAATAAACTCAATTTTAGTCAAACATTTGGGCCAAAATGTATTCAGCCACATGTCTTTAGTAAAAAAAATGCCAATAAGCGTATATTTATTGGTTTGCGCAAAAGTTATAGCGTCTACAAACTAGAGTACATTTTCTGGAATTTACACCGCTTTAAATTTATGACTGCCTATCTCATTTCTTGAGGTGCTAAAATGGCAGGGAAGTACAAAACCCCCCCAAAATGACCCCATTTTGGAAAGTAGACACCCCAAGCTATTTGCTGAGAGGCATGTTGAGCCCATTGAATATTTTTTTTTTTTAGTCCCAAGTGATTGAATAAAGACAAAAAAAAAAGTTAAATAAAGTTGTCACTAAATGATATATTGCTCACACATGCCATGGTTATATGTGGAGATGCACCCCAAAATACATTTTGCTGCTTCTCCTGAGTATGGGGATACCACATGTGTGGGACTTTTTGGGAGCCTATCCGCATACGGGACCCCGAAAACCAAGCACCGCCTTCAGGATTTCTAAGGGCATAAATTTTTGATTTCACTCCTCACCACCTATCACTACCTATCACAGTTTTGAAGGCCATAAAATGCCAAGATGGCACAAACCCCCCCAAATGACCCCATTTTGGAAAGTAGACACCCCAAGCTATTTGCTGAGAGGCATGTTGAGCCCATTGAATATTTTTTCTTTTAGTCCCAAGTGATTGAATAAAGACAAAAAAAAAAAAAAAAAAAACAATTATTCAAAAAATTGTCACTAAATGATATATTGCTCACACATGCCATGGTTATATGTGGAATTGCACCCCAAAATACATTTTGCTGCTTCTCCTGAGTATGGGGATACCACATGTGTGGGACTTTTTGGGAGCCTAGCCGCGTACGGGGCCCCGAAACCCAATCACCGCCTTCAGCATTTCTAAGGGTGCAAATTTTTGATTTCACTCCTCACTACCTATCACAGTTTCGAAGGCCATAAAATGCCAAAATAGCACAAAACCCCCCCAAATGACCCCATTTTGGAAAGTAGACACCCCAAGCTATTTGCTGAGAGGCATGTTGAGTCCATGGAATATTTTATATTTTGCCACAAGTTGCGGGAATATTACAAACTTTTTTTTTTTTGCCCAAAGTTGTCACTAAATGATATATTGCCCACACATGCCATGGGCATATGTGGAATTACACCCCAAAATACATTCTGCTGCTTCTCCTGAGTACGGGGATACCACATGTGTGGGACTTTTTGGGAGCCTATCCGCATACGGGACCCCGAAAACCAAGCACCGCTTTCAGGATTTCTAAGGGCATAAATTTTTGATTTCACTCCTCACTATCACTACCTATCACAGTTTTGAAGGCCATAAAATGCCAAGATGGCACAAAACCCCCCCCAAATGACCCCATTTTGGAAAGTAGACACCCCAAGCTATTTGCTGAGAGGCATGTTGAGCCCGTTGAATATTTTTTTTTTTTTAGTCCCAAGTGATTGAATAAAGACAAAAAAAATAAATAAAAAAAATGTATTCAAAAAGTTGTCACTAAATGATATATTGCTCACACATGCCATGGTTATATGTGGAATTGCACCCCAAAATACATTCTGCTGATTCTCCTGAGTACGGGGATACCACATGTGTGGGACTTTTTGGGAGCCTAGCCGCGTACGGGGCCCCGAAACCCAAGCACCGCCTTCAGGATTTCTAAGGGTGCAAATTTTTGATTTCACTCCTCACTACCTATCACAGTTTCGAAGGCCATAAAATGCCAAAATAGCACAAACCCCCCCCAAATGACCCCATTTTGGAAAGTAGACACCCCAAGCTATTTGTTGAGAGGCATGGTGAGTATTTTCCAGCTCTCATGTGTTTTTGAAAATGAAGAAAGTAAAGAAAAAAAAATTTTTTTTTCTTTTTTCAATTTTCAAAAGTTTGTGACAAAAAGCGAGATCTGCAAAATACTCACCATACCTCTCAGCAAATAGCTTGGGGTGTCTACTTTCCAAAATGGGGTCATTTGGGGGTGGTTTGTGCCATCTGGGCATTCCATGGCCTCCGAAACTGTGATTGGCAGTGAGGAGTGAAATAAAAAAATTACACCCTTAGAAAGCCTGAAGGCGGTGCTTGGATTTTGGGGTCCCGTACGCGGCTAGGCTCCCAAAAAGTCCCACACATGTGGTATCCCCGTACTCAGGAGAAGCAACAGAATGTATTTTGGGGTGTATTTCCACATATGCCCATGGCATGTTTGAGCAATATATCATTTAGTGACAACTTTTTGTAAAAAAAATTATTATTTTTTTTTTTTCATTATTCAATCTCTTGGGACCAAAAAAAAAAAAATATTTAATGGGCTCAACATTGCTCTCAGCAAATAGCTTGGGGTGTCTACTTTCCAAAATGGGGTCATTTGGGGGGGGGGTTGAACTGACCTGGCATTTTATGCACAACATTTAGAAGCCTATGTCACACGTCACCCACTCTTCTAACCACTTGAAGATAAAGCCCTTTCTGACACTTTTTGTTTACATGAAAACATATTTTTTTTTTGCAAGAAAATTACGTTGAACCCCCAAACACTATATATATTGTTAAAGCAAAGGCCCTACAGATTAAAATGGTGGGTGTTGCATTTTTTTTTTCCACACAGTATTTGCGCAGCGATTTTTCAAACGCATTTTTTGTGGAAAAAATACACTTTTTTTTATTTTAATGCACTTAAACACACTATATTGCTCAAATTTTTGATGAAATAAAAAATATGATCTTAGGCCGAGTACATGGATACCAAACACGACATGCTTTAAAATTGCGCACAAACACGCAGTGGCGACAAACTACATACATTTTTAAAAGCCTTTAAAAGCCTTTACAGGTTACCACATTAGATTCACGGAGGAGGTCTACTGCTAAAATTACTGCCCTCGATCTGACCTTCGCGGTGATACCTCACATGCATGGTGCAATTGCTGTTTACATATGACGCCAGACCAACGCTTGTGTTCGCCTTTGCGCAAGAGAAGGGGGGGCAGGGGTGCCTTTTTTTTTTTTTAGTTTTTCTTTTTATTTAGCTTTTTTATTTTATTTTTAAACTGTTCCTTCCATTTTTTTTTCTTAGTTGTCATTTTTATTGTTATCGCAGGGAATGTAAATATCCCCTATGATAGCAATAGGCAGTGACAGGTACTCTTTTTTTGAAAAAATTGGGGTCTATTAGACCCTAGATCTTTCCTCTGCCCTCAAAGCATCTGACCACACCAAGATCGGTGTGATAAAATGCTTTCCCAATTTCCCAATGGCGCGGTGGGTATGCCCACCATTAGAATACCTCCCTTCATCCACCCACTTCTAATGATGGGCATACATGCACCATTTATATATGCCGAAGCATGGGGGCATCCTCCCGCAAAAAAGTTATGCCACGTACACATGGTCGGACTTTTTTCGACCGTATGTACGTGGCATTAGGAGCAAAATCGCTCCTCCGCCATCTGCTGCCCCCATGCTTCGGCATATATGCTCTTTTTTTTAACTGTGGTGGTGAAATCACCTCCTACAGCGTTGGAGTCGCGGCTTTATGTATCATGGGAGCAAACGCTGTTGCTGTCAAGATAAATAAATCCACGCTGCAACTGAATGGCGTACCTGCTAAGCAAATAATGGTTAACATTAAAACAAAGTAACATTACAGTATAACAGTAAGACCTTACCATACCTGCAAAGCAAATACCAAAAAAAAAACATAGTAAAAAATAAAACATTTTGTTAACGCAACCGGTGCCTAAAATATATATATGCCGAAGCATGGGGGCATCCTCCCGCAAAAAAGTTATGCCACGTACACATGGTCGGACTTTTTTTGACCGTATGTACGTGGCATTAGGAGCAAAATCGCTCCTCCGCCCTCTGCTGCCCCCATGCTTCGGCATATATGCTCTTTTTTTTAACTGTGGTGGTGAAATCACCTCCTACAGCGTTGGAGTCGCGGCTTTATGTAGCTGTCAAGATAAATAAATCCGCGCTGCAACTGAATGGCGCACCTGAAAACAAAAAAATGGTTAACAATAAAACATACCTGAAAATCAAGCATGATAAAACATAATAAAACATTGCAGAATAGAATAGAGTAAAAAAGAGCAACAATAGAGAGAGAGAGAGAGAGAGAGAGAGAACAATAAAACGACAACTATTTTTGGTTTTTTATTTTATATATTTTTTGGGGGGTTTTTTTTTTGTACTTTTTTTTTTTTTTTTTTTTTTACACTTTTTTTTTTAAACTATAACTATAATTTTAACTGTAACGGTCGGGTCTCAAAATGCGATGGCATTCTTTAGACCCTGTAACTATAATTTTAACTGCAACGGTCGGGTCTCAAAATGCGATGGCATTCTTGAGACCCTGTGAAAGTGTATCCTAGCCTGTGAAATGCTGTACCCTACGCTAATACTTCACTAGTGAGTGGTAGCGTTCAAAACATTCACCAATGCAGAGACCAGGATTGTCAGGACAGCGTGGACAATAATAACGGGTGTCACGCCTACATCCGCGCTTGCTACAGACACGACATCTTCTTTGGGGGGGCTCGTTGGGTAGGGGTACTCTGGAGGGCATAAGGAAAATGCCTCTCATGCAGCCGGCTTACTGCATTTGGTAGGGGATGTTGAGGTGTGGAATCGCCTGGATACAGGAGTTCCATGACAACCGCTCCCTGGAATTCAAGGAAGGGTAACGTCCCGCCTGAAGCTCCGTATAGCACATGAGCATTCAGCAAAGCCAATTGGAACAAATAAATAGACACTTTTTTGTACCAGCGTCTAGCCTTACGGGCAACTAGGTACGGCGCCAACAACTGGTCGTTGAGGTCCACCCCTCCCATATTAAGGTTATACTCGTGGACACAGAGGGGTTTCGTCACAACACCAGCCGCCGTACGAATTTGGACTGTCGTGTCTGCATGAAGGGAGGTAAGAAGGAAAACATTCTTATTATCCCTCCACTTCACAGCGAGCAAATTATTACACTTCAAGCAGGCTCTCTCCCCCAGCCTAAGACGGGAATCTACAAGCCGCTGGGGAAAGCCCCGGCGATTAGGTCGCACGGTGCCACATGCTCCAATCTGCTGATCAAACAAGTGACTAAACAGTGGCACGCTCGTGTAATAATTGTCCACGTACAAGTGGTACCCCTTTCCAAATAAGGGTGACACCAAGTTCCACAATATCTTGCAAGCGCTCCCTATGTAATCTGGACAGTTCTCCGGCTCTACGTAACTATCTTTTCCCTCATAAACCGAAAAGCTCCACGTATAGCCTGTTGCCCTGTCACAGAGCTTGTAGAGCTTGATCCCGTATCTGGCACGCTTGCTGGGAAGGAACTGTTTGAAAGACAAGCGGCCAGAAAACTTAATCAGGGACTCGTCAACGCAGACAACTTGATTGGGCGTAAACAAGGCTGCAAAACATTGGTTGAAGTGGTTTATGAGGGGCCGAATTTTGTAGAGCCGATCAAATTCAGGGTCTCCACGAGGACGATAGAGTTCATTGTCACTGAAGTGCATGAACCGCAAGATCTGTTCGTATCGTGCCCTGGACATGGAGCAAGAGAACACGGACATTTGGTGGTGCGGTGAGGACCAATAAGACCTCAGAGTCGGGAATTTATGTATGCCCATGTTGAGGGAAAGGCCCAGAAAGGACTTAAATTCGGAAACCGTAATTGGTTTCCAATCTCTGGCAAGGGAAGGCAACTGGGGATTAGCGGCGATGTATTGACCAGCGTATATATTACTTTGGTCCACAATAGATCTATAGAGATCTTCCGTGAAAAACAGCGAATAAAAATCGGATGGCTTAAAATCAGCTGTTTCCACCTGAATACCGGGTTGGCCAGTGAATGGGGGAAGTACGGGTCCTGCAGAAGTGGTGGGCACCCAATCAGGATTGGCGAATTCTGCAGGAAGGACACTATGTGATCGACGGGCCTGCCTTTGTCTTCTTCTTGGTGGCAGCGGGACACTACTTGTGCTTGCCACCTCGCCAGCTTGAACTGCACTTATGGGACTCGCCACGTCATCAAGTGTTACTGCAGTGCTGGTTTGACTACGTCCAGGGTGTACTAGGCCGCTGGTGCTTGCCAGTTCACCAGAAGGAATAGCGGCGCTAGTACTTCTCTGCTCCATATGAGAGACCTGCGGTTCCTGCACCTCAACAACAGCAGAAGATCGGGATCGGGTACGCCTGACCTTAGCAGGGACCTCACCTCCGTCGCCAGAGCTATCTGTCATGGAGCCGCTGTCGTCTACTGGATCGTATTCTGAGCCTGATTCTGACAGATGAGTGACCTCCTCTTCACTATCTGACATACTCAGAAACAAGTAGGCCTGTTCACTAGTGTACTTGCGATTTGCCATTTTGGGCTCTAAATTTAGTAGTACACTAGTGAGATTCACAGGAAAAAAAGCTCCTAGGCTGCTGGTGACTGAATCAAAACGCTACCAAAAAAACTGTTAGCGATCGCAGGGATCAGGCCTGACTCTGCGAACGCTGCAGTTATGTGTGCTTAGTGTTTTGTAAGTGACAGTGATCGATCGATACTGCACTTGGGTGGGCTGGGCTGGGCTGGGCGGAGGGGGAAAACGCAGGTGCTAGCAGGTATCTGGGCTGATCCCGCTAACAATGCGTTTTTTGGAACCCTAAACTGCTGGGACGCTAGTATAGATCTGATCAGATCAGATATTGATCTGTTTAGATACTATACCACTAAGGGAGGTGTATGCTTTGCGCGTGGGTGTTTGCGGTACTGGCACTAACCTGGGGCGACGCAGACCTTATTTGACCCTAAAACCTAATTGATATCACCCGCCGGGCGATCAGGGGGTTAAACCGATAGTTGGGTAATAAATGGCGGGTGCCCTGACAGTATAAAAAAAAAAGCTAACTAACCAGCGTCACCCGGGGCAATCAAGGGGTTAAAACCTTTATTAGGTAATATATGGGGGGTACCTGACGCTATATAAAAACCTGACGGGGAACCTAAATACTTAAATAACTAACTGGCTAACCAGCGTCACCAGTGACACTTATACAGTGATCACTGGTGAAAGAGTTAACTCTAGGGGCAATCAAGGGGTTAAAACCTTTATTTAGGTTGTAATATGGGGGGTACCTAGCCTATAAACCTATTTATAAACCTATATAAACCTGGCGGTTACCTAAAAAAAAAAAATGGCTACCTAGCGACACCAGTGACACTAATACAGCGATCAGAAAAACGATGCTTAGTGACACTGGCAAAAGGGGGTGAAAGGGTTACCTAGGGGGCAATCAAGGGGTTAAACCTTTATTGGGGGGGGGGGGGTAGGGGGCTACCTTAGACCTAAAGGGGCCTAAAACTAACTGCCCTGACAGTTATTGCAGTCACACTGACACTAAATGCAGTGATCAGTAAAATAAATGATCACTGCAATCAGTGACACTGTGACTGGGGGTGCAGGGGGTGATCTGGGGGGTGATCAGGGGGTGACAGGGGGGTGAAATATGTGCCTATGTGTGCCTGGTGTCAGTGTAGTGTTGGTGCACTAACCTGATGTCTTCTCCGCTCGGCGTCCCGGTCAGAAAGACCGACACGAGGAGCGTGACATCACTTCCCCTTGCCTGTGTTTACAATTACACAGGAAGGGGAAGCATCTCATTGGCCAGAGCGATCGCGAGGGGGTGGCCAGAAACCACTGGCCGCCCCCTCGTGCCGCATCGCTTCTGGAGCCATCCCGACCGTCCCCGCCGGCGGAGGGGGTTCCGATCGGACACCCCAACCGCCGGAAGAATGTCACGTACAGGTACGTGATTTTGCCTGTACGTGCCATTCTGCCGACGTATATATACATGGGGCGGTCGGGAAGTGGTTATTTCGTACACGAATTACGAAATACAAATTTTTTTAAAAACGAAACAAAACACATTTTTTGACAGTTCCCATGTCTAATCTGCTCCCGTGGGCATAAACATTTCCTTCCTAAACCCCAGGAGGCAATCAGATATTCTATGGATTAACTACCCCTGGTGTTATTACCTGTAAATGTTAGTATCCATTTATATTTTGTGCATTTAGGAAAGCATCCATATTTTCTTCTAAACAATCTACTGAGCTGGCCAGAACTAGTTCTTGAGGGAGTTGATTCCTCATTTTCATAGCTCTAAGCCCCCGTACACGCGGTCGGACATTCCGACCACAAAATCCGTCAGATTTTGTTCCGACGGATTTTGTCCTAAACTGGTGTTGCACACACACGGTCGGGCGAAGTTGTCGGAAAATCTGATCGTTTGGATAGAGGTGACATACAAAATGTACGACGGGACTACGTAGAGGCCAGTAGTCAATAGCTTTCGTCTCCAAATTTGAAACGAAATTGGGTTAGGTCAATTAACTTCACAAAATTTGGGAGAATTTAGAAGGTGTGTGCCACATCCGGTATCAAAAAGAAGCAGAAGAGGGGTTTTCCCCTAGGTTTGTGGACTTTTGATTGGCACTACCATGCTTTCCCAAAGAAAAAAATATAAATTGTATGTGTAGTAACAAAATGTTTATTGAAGTATTAAAGATTTTAAAAAAAGGGAACATAGGGGTCATGTATAACATGCACAATAAAAATGCATCAAAATCGTATACATAGACTTGTATGAAACATTGGACCAGACGCGTTTCGGAGTGGGTAAGTTCCTCCTTCTTCAGTGGTCGTGGTGTAGAGTCTATGATTTGTATCTAAATATAAATGTAGAAATTAAAAAAATATACATCCTATATGAGTTCAACATGAAAGGTACATTATGGGAACATTATTGTACAAAACGGGCATAGAATACATATGTCACAAATAAAGGTGGTAAACAGTGTATTCCTTTTGGAGCAATAGAGCATCAGAGAAAGAAAGAAAAAAAAAAAAAAAAAAGGATAATAAATATGGTCATAGCACTCACGTGTATATTGATGCAGAGATGGAAAGGGTTTTTCCCCCTTGATAAAAACAGGATATAGTATAACGTATCGGCACAGCAAGGGTGGTTGGGTCGCAAGCACAGATCTCACTTTTCACATAAGTAGTCAGGATTGGTTCTCACAAGGAGAGTGGTCTGAGCGTATCGAAACTTCAGGATATTCTAAGATCAAGATGTCCCAATATGGTGTAGTTATGAGTTTAAGGAGGCTTGAGCAGCCTCCTTAAACTCATAACTACACCATATTGGGACATCTTGATCTTAGAATATCCTGAAGTTTCGATACGCTCAGACCACTCTCCTTGTGAGAACCAATCCTGACTACTTATGTGAAAAGTGAGATCTGTGCTTGTGACCCAACCACCCTTGCTGTGCCGATACGTTATACTATATCCTGTTTTTATCAAGGGGGAAAAACCCTTTCCATCTCTGCATCAATATACACGTGAGTGCTATGACCATATTTATTATCCTTTTTTTTTTTTTTTTTCTTTCTTTCTCTGATGCTCTATTGCTCCAAAAGGAATACACTGTTTACCACCTTTATTTGTGACATATGTATTCTATGCCCGTTTTGTACAATAATGTTCCCATAATGTACCTTTCATGTTGAACTCATATAGGATGTATATTTTTTTAATTTCTACATTTATATTTAGATACAAATCATAGACTCTACATCACGACCACTGAAGAAGGAGGAACTTACCCACTCCGAAACGCGTCTGGTCCAATGTTTCATACAAGTCTATGTATACGATTTTGATGCATTTTTATTGTGCATGTTATACATGACCCCTATGTTCCCTTTTTTTTAAATCTTTAATACTTCAATAAACATTTTGTTACTACACATACAATTTATATTTTTTCTTTGGGAAAGCATGGTAGTGCCAATCAAAAGTCCACAAACCTAGGGGAAAACCCCTCTTCTGCTTTGTCTCCAAATTTGAGCATGTGTGGCACTTGTGCGTTGGAATTCTCTACACACGATCGGAAAAAGTCTGATCGGATTTTGTTGTCTGAAAATTTTAGATCCTGCTCTCAAATTTTTTCCGTCAGAAATTCCGATGGAAAAAGCCTGCTAGAGTCCACACACGATCGGATTTTCAGACAACATAATCTGATCGGACTTCTTTTATCGGAATATCCGACCATGTGTACGGGGCATTACTGTGATGAAACCTTTCTGTTTGTGGAGGTTACATTACTTTTCTTCCAGACATAAGGAGTCCCCCCCTTGTTCTCTGTAATGACCAGAAAGTGAATAGCTCAACAGCAAGTTCACCGGGGGGAATAAATTCAGTTCAGCTAATCTCTCCTTATAGCTGAACTCCTCCATGCCTCTTATCAGCTTGGTTGCCCTTCTCTGCACTTTCTCCAGTTCTCCAATATCCTTTTTGGATTTTTTCTAGCTTTGGAAACTGCACCTTGGCATTGCATGCTACTAACTATTATTAAGTCCAGCCCTCAAAAATTACACTCGCACACTCGCATCATGCGAGTGAATTTTGAGGGCTGGTGAGAAGGGCTGCCTAGGAGCCGGGGGGGGCGAGCACCACCAATCACAGAGGGGAAGAGAGGAGAGCCGCCACTGGATGATCACAGCAGGGAACATCACAGCTTTCGTTTCAATAGCTGTGTGTTCCCTGCCGTGCGCCGTCACATAAGCCCCTCCTCTTTTTCCCAGACAAGGGGAGGGGCTTATGTGATGGCGTGTGGCGGGGGAACACACAGCTATTGAAACAAAAGCTGTGATGTTCCCTGCTGTGATCATCCAGTGGCGGCTCTCCTCTCTTCCCCTCCACAGGTAGGCTGCACATGGGACACAGGCTGTACCTTGGACACAGGCTGCACATGGGACACAAGCTGCACCTGGGACACAGGCTGCACATGGGACACAGGCTGCACATGGGACACAAGCTGCACATGGGACACAGGCTGCACATGGGACACAGGCTGCACATGGGACACAAACTGCACATGGGACACAGGCTGCACCTGGGACACAAGCTGCACATGGGACACAAGCTGCACATGGGACACAAGCTGCACATGGGACACAGGCTGCACCTGTGACACAAGCTGCACATGGGACACAAGCTGCACATGGGACACAGGCTACACCTGGGACACAAGCTGCACATGGGACACAGGCTGCACATGGGACACAGGCTGCATATTGGACACAAGCTGCACATGGGACACAAGCTGAACATGGGGCACGGGCTGCACTTGGGACACAAGCTGCATATGGGACACAAGCTGCACATGGGACACAAGCTGCACATGGGACACAGGCTGCACTTGGGACACAAGCTGCACATGGGACACAAGCTGAAAATGGGACACAGGCTGCACATGGGACACAAGCTTAAAATGGGACACAGGCTGCACATGGGACACAAGCTGCACATGGGACACAAGCTGCACATGGGACACAAGCTACACATGGGACACCGGCTGCACATGGGACACAAGCTGCACATGGGACACAAGCTGCACATGGGACACAGGCTGCACCTGGGACACAAGCTGCACATGGGACACAACTGGTGGCGTGTAACCCTTGAGGCCTGGAAAGTAGCTCAGGACTTTAAATTTTGAGCCCTGATTAAAGCTTCATTCACACTAGCGCGTTTACATTTTTTAACATGGGTTCCTATGGAACATGTTCACATCAATGCATTTTTGTGCCTGTGCATCTTTGGAAAGGGTCGGGGACTTGTTTTCATGCAAAATGCAGCGTTTTGCATGTCATAGAAGTCAATGGACCCGCATCCAAAACGCAAGTGCCGAGTTTTTACCACAATTTTGCCGCGATTTGCGTTTTGCGTTTTTTTTTTTTTTTTTACACTGTATATAGCTGGTTGTTAAGCAACTACAGTGTAAAAAAAAATGTAAAAAAAAGCAAAACGCAAAACACGGCAAAATCGCGGTAAAAATGCGTGTCCAAAAACGCGGCAAGCACCGCAAAAACGCTCAAAAACTAAATGCATAGATGTGAATCGAGCCTAAGGCCCCGCCCCCCTCTGACGTCATGGGGAAAGCCATAGGGAAGTCCCCATGCCGTCCCCGTGCGTCAGAGGGGGGCGGGGGACGGCCCCCACCCCCGCTGACATCATGGGGAAAGCCATAGGGAAGTCCCCATGACGTCCCCATGCGTCAGAGGGGGCAGGGGACGGCCCCCACCCCCTCTGACGTCATGAGGAAAGCCATAGGGAAGTCGCCATGACGTCCCCGTGCGTCAGAGGGGGGCGGGGTCACTAGGTTATAAAAGAGCTGTCAGACGGAGCGAAGCCTCACACAGCGGGAGCCTCCCATTGCGCGGAGCAGCCCGACACAGATGAAAATACGCCGACGCTGTGGAAGAAGATGCCGGACGAGAAGACCACAGCAAGAAGCGGATCGGAGGAAGAAGAAGATGGAAGAAGATGGAAGAAGAAGATGGAAGAAGAAGATGAAGAAACCGAAGGATGAAGAAAGGAAGAAGACCAGAAGAAAGAAGATGAAAGAAGATTTTAATAAAGGAATTGTCAACGACCGTCTCCTGTCATTTTTAACATTTTTGTCACTTTTTTGGTGAACTGGTAGGGGTACTTTTGTTACCATTTCACACAGGGGGGGCGGGATCTGGGGTTCCTCTTGTTAAAGGGGGCTTCCAGATTCCGATAACCCCCCCGCCCGCAGACCCCCACAACCAATGGCCAGGGTTGTGGGGACGAGGCCCTTGTCCCCATCAACATGGGGACATGGTGCTTTGAGGGGTCACAGACCCCCAAAGCATCCTCCCAATGTTGAGGGCATGTGGCCTGGTACGGTTCAGGAGGGGGGGTGCTCTCTCTCGTTCCCCCTCTTTTCCTGCGGCCTGCCAGGTTGCGTGCTCGGATAAGGGTCTGGTATGGATGTTGAGGGGGACCCTGCGCCATTTTTATTTATTTTTTTGGCGCGGGGTTCCCCTCAATATCCATGCCAGACCTGAAGGGCCTGGTATGGATTTTGAGGGGGACCCCCACGCCATTTTTTTTTTTGGCGCGGGGTTCCCCTTAATATCCATATCAGAACTGAATGGGAACCCATGCCGTTTTTTTTTTTAAATTAAAGTCGCCTGGCCAAAGTCTTGTTGTAAGTCGCCCCAAGTCGTTCAAGGAGTTCAGTTTACTTCATGATTATGCAAAACTTTTTTCTACACTGGGGATTGAAGTCAATCTGTCAATCTGCTTTTCATCCATAATCTAATGGTCAAACAGAAATGGCAAATAAAACATTACCACTAAGGTTTCATCTGCCATCTCTAGGATGACTGGGTTGAATGCCTACCATTAGCAGATTTTGCATACAAAATTTTCAGCCATAGTTCTATTTCTTAGAGCCCATTTTATGCCTGTTATGGACTTCACTCACGTTTTATTTCTGAACTTCCAGTAGATTCATCTCTGCCAACTACAGATCTACAGTATCTTGTCTTTCATGTGGGCCTTTTAGAAACAATTTTTCTAAGATGTACACTCCCTCCACCAGACCAATTCCAATTAGCCAGTTATCACAATGCTTGAAACTATCTTATTCCTCATAAGATATTCAATGGTTAAATACCTAATCCTGCAATGTCTTTACTAAACCAATGTAAATATAAGATTTGGTAGGGGGTTAGGTGTTTTGAAAGCTCTAAGCACTGGGCATGTTTTATTCCTTTCACTTGTAATTACTTTTATTCTTTTTGTTAATTGAAATATCCTAGATCCAGACTCTCTCCCTTGTTATCATGATTTATATTTATTTTTTTCTGAACACATTTTTACTGAACAATTTATATCTCTTTTGACAATATTTATCATTAATGGTGTATATACATTTTTTAGTTAATACATTTTTTTATCACACTGACTGACCGCAGATTTCAAGCTAGCATTAGAAGTTGATTATACCTTGCTCATGGTATTTCTTTACAGCCATGATGAAGGGTGACTAACTAAACCCATTAAACATGCCAGTTTTTTCACAGAATAAGATGTAAGCTCTAAGCTGATCCACAATATGAGCCGACCAATGGACATTTTCCCTATAAGAGCTGCTCAATAACTTACTGCTTCTCCTACATTCAATCCTAATTTGAAACACCTATTGCACCAAAAATGATCAGAGCTCCATACCCCACTCTCCATTTTCAGAAAGAACAACCATCACTCTACCAAAAGCTAAAAAATACAGAATGAGAAGAGGAAATCTTAATCTTAATTTGTACTTTTGATAAATATGTACATATTTTCTGATTTATTTCAAATAGTTTTCCATTTGGTTGGATCTAAAGATTATAGCAGTGCGGTGACACAATAAAGACACAATATTTGACACTTGAGCAAAATTATTCTTCAATAGTTACTTTTTATATCACATCAACCCCAGCTACATCTCTATCCTGGTCCTCTGCCCATACGGGGTTTACATCACCTTGTAGCTCTGTGTTGCTGATAGCATCCCCATGATTAAGGCTCAAAATGTTAAGAGCAAATTACTATGAATGTATGAAACAATTTGCACTTAATGTTTCAGTCATATCTATGAAAAATATGACTTAAATATGGTTTTATTAATAATACATATTTTAATTAAACGGGTAGAGGTGCATCTAGCAGGAAAAATTGAATCTTCACTCGATTTCACATACTGGTGTGATTCATGGGCAGTAAATATGCAAAGCTTTATGCCCATAAGGCAATCAAACTGCAAAGCTGATATGCATGTTTTTATCTAAAAGAAGGAAGTCGAGCAATGCACAAAGACATAATAAAAAGCTGCCGGGATTTAAAAAAAATCTAACTAATGAATCTCTTTTAGCTAATACAGATCTGTGTCACAGGAAATCATTAGAACAATAAACACAATGGCCTAATAATTATTCATTGTTATCTCCATAAATGTAATTTCACAAACTAGCAATGCAGGTGGAGAAGTTATTGCTTAGATGGAAAACTGATATTATGGAAAATTTAAATACATGCATAATAGAGAGCAAAGTATATAATTACTATCAATGTGCTCAAGGACTGAAAAAGGAAAACCATGAAAATTGGAATACATTTTAATGATATGTTATAAAATTGCCTAGAAAAAAAAAAGACACAGTCAAAAGTGCATAGGAAATATTAAAGAGTGAACCACACAAGTAAAATATATTGTCATTTTTAACAGCTGTAAATATCAATGTGCAATAAACTATAATTAATGATCTGTGATTGGTAACAACAAACTGATAAATGCTAATTGGCTGGCATAAGTTATTGTTTACCACTGTTTTTCTTTTTGCTTTTCACGTTATTACAGTATAAGTTCAATTTTGCGCTCCAAACATGTAAAATAAAAATCACATACTTATTGCTGATATATTTTATTTAGGCTGGTGCTTAATTTTATCTTTTTTTTTTAAATACTATGTATGTAACCTTGTATACAATAAATGTGTACAGATCATTCCTGGCAACTAACAACATTTTAAAAAAGTGTGCAGAGCCAGAATAAAACAGCAAAATAAAAATGTAGTGAACATTTTATAATATTGTGCTTGCACTTTATCCACTTGAAGACCTGAAGAAAAATGCACCCAGAAAAATATGAAAAACAAAGTTCCTCACACGTCCTGCTTCTCTTACCCCACTGTGGCTCAGAGTCTGCCACTGCCAGGAAATCTCATTGTACCTTGAATCAGGAGCAACCTTGCGAGTAAAGCATTTTTAAAAATTAAATGTCTTCCTCTTTAACACCCTATTAACCATAAACTCCTTCCTCCCCTTTACTCTTGATTATTTTACTGCTGATTTTTTTTATTATTATTTCTATCTTTACATCATTAATATTTAAACATTTTACAATTAATTTACTCTGGTTGTTATTTTGTTATGTAGCACTAAAAAAAATGTGAAAAGGGGCCTTTAGTTCATTTGTAAGTACCTTTGTACCAGAATCATCATTTTAGTCTCATTGGTTAGTCATCATGGCAGCACACAGCAGTTCAACAGCTTTCCTGGTATAGTCAAACCAAACTTCTGCCTCTTTTCCATCAAAGTTTAGAGCGGCACGCAGCTTCTGTAGACACAAGGCCCAGCGGCAGCACAGTGGCATAGCAGGTTGCAAGAGCTTAGAGACAAGAGAAAGTGGTGTGCAAGGAAACGGGGGAGGGGAAAGCGGGCTGGTTTGTTTGCCAAGCTTAGAGTTAATGACATGACCAGGCCAAGATTTCCATTGCTCTTTTTGACCAACGTTCCTTTACTTTATTAAATGCATAAAAAGAATAGTTTAGGGTTGTGGTAGTCAAAAGAATATTTTCCACATCCCTAAATATAATATAAAACAAAAGAAGTAACCCCAACGGGACTTTTAAGGCAGTTGGTAGTGGAGGTAGTAAAGATTAGACGTGCATTCGTTTTTGTCCGAATGCATTTTCGTCCGAATTTCGGGGATTTTCGTGTTTGTTTTAACAAACGATAACGAAGGTTCAGAATCTGAAATCCAAAAGATCCGAAAAAAAAAAATGCTTTATTTTCGTATCCATTATATTTTCGTATTGTTGTGACAACAGTTCGATATAGATAGATATAATAACAATAGTGATCTGTGTCTATGAAACCTGTGGTTGAATGTGCCTAATCTAACTCTATTAGACCTCTTTCATACCGAGCCACCCCAGGCGTCCGTGGTAAAGCTGCACTATTTTTAGCTTTTGATCGCTGCGAGCGGACATTTTACGGTCAAATGCTATAGCTTCTAGGCTATAGAAGAATTCTAATGTTGTTTGACTAGTAATAATAATTAATAATTATAATTATTACTAGTCAAACAACATTAGAATTCTACTATAGCTTGTGGGCGGAGCATTTGACCGGAAATGTACGATCACGGTGTTGTACAGTTCAGCTGCTTCGTCAAATCTTCTTAGAAGACACCGTGGGGGTTATTTACGAAAGGTAAATCCACTTTGCACTGCAAGTGCACTTGAATGAGCCATTTTAGGTGTGCTGGTCTTGATATGTAAGCCCTCACCTCGGTTTGTAGGTTTGTGGTGATAACATATTTACCGTACTTCTTGCGTTACCATTTGCTGTAGATAAACAGGTACTGCAGCAGGTGGTAAAGGTTACTCAAAAGATTATTTGCAGCAGTTTGCCTACCATCAATCATATTTACTATAACAGCTGTGGGAACATGGCCCCCAAGATCATGAGGGACTCCTCCCACCTGTTTATAGATTTTTTGTCCCCCTCCCTTCATGTCAGAGGTTACACAGCATTAGGGCTTGAATCACATAGTTGGAAAACATATTTTTCCCTGATGCAAAAAGTCCTGAACTATTGCTTTTATTTTTAGTATTATTTATTTTCTGGACATCATTGTAATTTGAAATTGATAAAACTTCACTTTACAATTTCTAGTAGGGCAAACCTTTTGCTCATTCTGCAGCTTTTTTTATGTGTAAATGCAAATTGGTGTTAAATAATATTATTTTTATTACTCATACTTTTTATCTTTATACGTATGTTTAAATACTTGTCTATTGTATTTTGGACCCCTAGTACCCTATTTTGTTCCAACATGTCTTGGAATAACAATAAAAACATCCTTATTATAAATAGGACAATTTTTAATTTTTTTTTTAAACGTTAAAACTAACACTGGTCAAAATAGAAAAAAAATATTTGTTTTTATTTATATCTACTTTTATTTGCCCCAACAGTTAAAATTTCCATAACAGTTTTCAAGGGTCAACCCTCTCCCTCCTAAGGTCCAAACATTACCGATACACAAAAGGTTTCACAAGATGTTAACAAGAAATCTGTACAGACAACAATCTTTGAGAAAAGGGAAACACACACACATGGGGGGGGGGGTTTGATAAAAAATATATATTTTTTAAAAGTCAATCAAATAAGTGGTAGATTAGAGGGCTGTGGAATGTGAAGGAGAAGAGTCACAAAGGTGAGAATGGTCATAAAAATATTTAGTAGTGATTTAGAAAACCGAGGTCTATATTAAGTCCATTATTTCTTGTGTCAAACAGAATTGTTATTCTTGAAAGTTTTCCTTTCCTGAGTGTACACCAAATTTCCTTTAAGAGACAAAACATTCATGTCTTCCAAACAGTGGTCTGCTTGTAGAAATGATGTCTCACAGGTGTGCATTAATCCTCTTCCTTTTATTATTTTACAATGTGTCTAAATTATTTTATAGTTTTTTTGTAATTTCTGTCCTGTTTCACCAATGCAACATCCATGGTTGCACATATTGCATTGAATGGGGTACACCACAGTACTAGAGAAGCAAATATATGAGCCTGTACTACCGAAAGTTCCCTTTGTGTGTGTAACACTTTTATTAGATTGATGTGGCTGCACAGTTTGCAACATTTATTGCTGCATGGTTTTGGTTCTCTTGTTTAAGTCCCTGTAACCAGAATGAAGTTCTTGCTTATTAACCACATAAGGACCAAGCCTCTTTTTTGCACTTGTTTTTTACAAGTTAAAATCATTTTTTTTTTGCTAGAAAATTACTTGGAACCCTCAAACATTATGTATTTTTTTTCTTACACCCTAGAGAATAAAATGGCGGCCGTTGCAATTCTTTCTGTGACACCGTATTTGCGCAGCGATCTTACAAGCGCACTTTTTTGGGAAAAAATACACTTTTTTGAATTAAAAAATAAGACAACAGTAAAGTTAGCCCAATTTTTTTTATATTGTGAAAGATAATGTTGCACCGAGTAAATTCATACCCAACATGTCACGCTTCAAAATTGCACCCGCTCGTGGAATTGCGACAAACTTCTACAGGTCACTAGTTTTGAGTTACAGAGGAGGTCCAGAGCTAACATTATTGCTCTCACTCTAACGATTGCGGCGATACCTCATATGTGTGGTTTGAACAAGGTTTTCATATGCGGACACCAATCATGCATGGCGGGGCAGGAGGAGGCGCTTTAAAAAAAAACAAAATCTTTTACTTATTTATTTTACTTTTAATTTTTTATTTTGACACAGTTTTTAAAAAAAAATATTTTTGCGTCACTTTTAATCCTATTACAAGGAATGTAAGCAAAAGACAAAAAAGTCAAAAAGACCTCAGATCTCATATTTACACTACAATGAAATAAAAAATAAATAAACATTTTTTTTTAAATTTCCCCTTTAAGAGCTATGGGCGGAAGTGACGTTTGATGGCCCTCCCATGCCATGGAGCTGAGCAGGGGCCATCTTCCCCTCAGTCGGCAGCCAGGCATCCACAGAAGAGGACGCGATCATCTCTGCCACTACCGGTAAGCGGCGGAGACAACCGGAGCGCAGCGGGAGGGGGTGGGCACCTCTCCCACCACTGATAAAAGTGATCTTGCAGTGAATCCGCCACAGAGACCATTTTTATCCTAAAGATAAATGCACGGCGTTCCCGAAAATACCGGGGTTATGGCAACTACATTGATTTGCGTGAAGTGGTTGATTTCTGTCTGAGTTAGCCTGGAGGCCAGCCTTGGGGGCTGCAGTTCTTTGATTATCTTTCTTACTTCTTCCAGTGCTGGATTATATGTGGTTACAAACAAAAAGTGGAGCAAAACATACTGCTTTACTGTAATATACACAGCAACTTTACATGGATGAGCTCCAGACTCATTAACATTGTGAGTGTAATTCTTTTTTTTTTTTTTTATTAAAACTGTGATTCTTCTTTTTTTTTCAACACAGAGGTACTGTACAGTACAGTATTCCTACTACAGTAGTGTACAGTATTAATATGAGCTTTTGCTCAAATTTTGATCATTTTTATATGAATAAATGGTTGTGGAACAAATGATCTGAGTTTGATATAAGAGTGTTTTGGATTACAAGCATGCTTCTGGGAAGAATTATGCTCGCAAACCAAGGTATTACTGTATTAGAGTATTGGTAATATAAATCTATTGATAGGGAATGCAGATTCTTCAAATATCTTCAAAAAAATTTGTGTAACTAAGACGTCTGTTAAAAGTTTTTAACTGCTATACATTACTATAATTATGAATAAATGTCTATAATCAAGTTCAGACAGTATGAGATAAGCCCCCCTTTTTGTCTCCTTTATAGGCTGAAAGAGCACTGTTTTAGCTGCATCTTATTGGAACTTTAACTTGTGATGGAGAAGAGGAACTTCCTTTAGCTTTAAATGGAACCATGTGAAACCATCTAGTAAGATTTCAGAGGACTGAGAAATAATGAGCATGGAGAAGCACAGTGATGTTGATATTCTATGCCAGGGTGGGTTTTCTAGAAGGATATACTCTTTACCGGCAAATAACACGTGTAGTTAAAATTACCATTGCAATACATGTTAAAGGGAAACTATAGTGTTGGCAATGCTTTTTAAAGATATATCAATGAAAAAGGTCAGCTCGATGTAAATATTCACATCCGTGTTAATGTTACAACATTGTATAGTTTCTAATTATACTGTATATGCATACATGGGTTTAGGCATATTTGCTCATTACAAGCACTTGTATGATTTCCTGTTTTGCAATGCTATTCAACAGTTCTGATTTAAACAAAAACACTCTTCCTATCAAATCACAGCTCCTTCCAGAAACATACAATTTGTCTTATCCTAAATTCTTATTTTGAACGCAAGTTCTCAGTGTTTACTAAAAAAAATACCGTATATACTCGAGTACAAGCTGAGTTTTTCAGCACATTTTTTTTGTGCTGAAAATGCCCCCCTCGGCTTATACTCGAGTCAAGCATTTTTCTGCAGCAGAGAATGACATTTTCTGAATCGACTTTGGGGCCCCGTATATCGGGGCCTCTTGGTGCTAGGAACCCCAAGTTGATTTGTAAACCCAGTGGAACCAACACTACAACATATCCAAATATTGGGTTCCTAGCACCAAGTGACCCCGAGATACGGGGCCCCAAACCAGTTCGGAAAATGTCATTCTCTGCTGCAGAAAAGTGCTTGGATATGTTGTAGTGCTAGTTCCACTGGGTTTGCAAACCAAATTTGGGGTTCCTAGCACCAAGCAGCCCTGAGATACAGGGCCCCAAAGTCGGTCTACTCTGTCCATCTGCAGCAATGTCATTTCGGGACCCTTTGTGTTCAGAGACCCCAAGCTAGGGGGGCTCTAGGAACCCTTAACTACCAAGTTTGAAGTTCGGGGACCTATGGTTGCCAATGGGCACAGTGAGGCATGCAAATGGGCACAGTGAGGCTGAAAATGGGCATTGTTGACCCTCTTTTTCACTTACAGTAGCTGTGCATTTCTCACCCTAGGCTTATACTTGAGTCAATAAATTGTCCCAATTTTTTGTGGTAAAATTAGGTGCCTCGGCTTTCATTCGGGTCGGCTTATACTCGAGTATATACAGTAACATTTATTTAATACAAACACTTTTAAAAACTATTTGTCATTGTTAAATGTCTATTTTTCCACATGTCATTTTCAAATATATCATAAAATTTAACAAACCCTTAAAGCCCAACGTTGAGTATTTTTTTAAAATAGTGTCCAAGTGGCGTCTAGAGGGAAAAAAAAACAGCTCTGGCTGCAATACTCACCCCCTGTCCGGTACTGTCTGAGACCTGCCACAAGAGGTCTCAAGTTTATATCATGCCAGCACCAGTTTTTGCATCATTGAGGAATGCCCACCACCCAAAGAGCAAAATAGTTTGTAAGGTTGAATAAAGACAACAGTCCATCCAGTGCAACCTGTGTAGGTGTGTGTATGTGTGTAGAAAAATCATTTCCCATATCCCCTTAAATTGTTTACGCTAAGATGCACGTCCAAGAGCCCCTTAAATCTATTCAGACTTCCTGCAGACACCACCGATTATGGAAGAGAGTTCCACATCCTTACCCCCCTGACAGTGAAAAACTCCCTACGCAGCTTAAAGTTAAACCGCTTCTCGACCAGTCTCATCGTGTGGCCCCATGTCCTCTTACACTCCCAGGGACTGAAAAGTTTCATACTTACGCTGGGGTCATCATTGAGACATTTGTACATCGCAATCATATTCCCTCTAAAGCGTCTCTCCTCCAGGGAGTTACCAGTTTACCCATTTTGAGTTACAGAGGAGGTCTAGTGCTAGAACTATTGCTCTCATTCTAACGATCGCGTGGTGATATCTCACATGTGTGGTTTGAACACCGTTTTCATATGCGGATGTGGTATGCTCGGTGGGATGGGGCGCTTTAAAAAAAAAATCGTATTTATTTTACTTTTTATTTTTACACTGTCTTTTTAAAGAACAACGGTATTCCTCTTCAAACAGCCGCTGTATAATGACGGTGGGCGGTCAGTAAGTGGTTAATCATTCTTCTTTAGGCCCCTCCAACTGGTAAGGGCCATACACATGGGCCAAATAAGGAGCAGTATCTGCCAATTCAGTAGAAACCAGCTTACATTCAGCCCGTGTGTACGCCAGCTATGAACAGGGCCTGCGTGCCAAACGCATCTGCGTGTTCTTTTTATCATGGTCATACGACAACAATAAAATTGAAGACTAAATTTACAGTGGTGCTGGCTCTTCTATGTACATTTGTGGTTTGTTTCTGGATGTGGGAGGGACATCCTGAGCCAGAGCACCTGGACTAGGTGTGCCACCGTTCATCTCATCATTTTGCTATTCTGTTCAGAGTGGTGTGTTTTGTGTTGCATTCATTGTGTGTACACCAGCTGGTCCAACAAAAGCTGGCTGAACATGCGACTTCTGTCAAAGGGGCATGACTGAAAAAGAGCGCTGACCAGTGTGTTCTGGCGGGGGGAGCCACCCCCCTGTCAGAACACAATATCTCAGCGGGGGAGATCACTGTACTAATATCGGATTGTTAGTACAGGATCTCCTCCCAAGCTCTTTTTTTTTTGTTAAGCCCACTGGGTTGTATGTACCAGGCTATAGGCCCAATTCAACTGAACATCTTTGATCATTTTTTGGGTGTTTTTTATGAGCATTTGAACAGGTATATTTTTGCCCATTTTTTTGTTTAGCCTTGAGTATTTTTTATTTTTTATTTTAGCCAAAGTTAGGCAAGAAAGCATGCAACTCCAGATGTGGACAGGAACCATTGAATATAATGGTAATCCTAGTGTCAAGTGCTTCAATCCCTCCAAGTGTAAATGTGGCCAGATTGTCCATCTGGCCATGCACATTGTTTGCACTGAAGAATTGGTTTCTCTGTTGTATCTCAAGGTTCCCCAGATCTTTCATATCTCTAGTCATGCTCATATTTTGTCACACTGTTTTGACTTTTTAATTGTAAAGCCAGGCAGGTTACTTGTTATGAGTTTTTTTACATTTACATATTGTTTATACTGTTCAGTATTCTATTATTTTACTCCACCTCAGCCTAATTATGGATGTCTACATGCCATCTGAAAGTTCTTTCTGGTATCTATCCGTGTGTACTGATGCTTGTTAATTGCTGTACTTTTAGCCTGGATCTCCTCCCTGTTCTAATAAATAAATATATGAAGCTTGTAGCTGAGAGACTGCTTTTGCCTAGATAGAAGAACTGTGGGGAGATCTTGTGCATTTACAACAATTTATTGTTATATGATATTCCTTTATAAATATATAGAATTTGAAAAGCTAGCTGTCTGGAGCACTGCCAATTATTTATTTGAAGCTTGAAAAAAGAGAACCTTATGTGAAGGAGAGGGGAAACAAGAGGCCACAAGCCTCAGGGATTTTTTGTTAATGGTATCTGGGTGGGTAAAATGTATATAGACAAATAGAGATGTATATATAAAAATATAGAATTTTATTTTCCCAAAAGGGTTAGAAACAACAAGGACACAAATAATACATCCATACTTTACAGACATATGTGTTAAATCAGACGAAAGTTTGTGTAGAGCTTCGCAATACTCGACATGTTTCTTCAGGAGTTTGATAGGTTTAGCTCAAAGATATGCTGAAATAACAAAGTCGCATGAAAACGCATCCTTTTTCAAAAGAATGTACAGACAAAATGTACATATTTATACTTAAAGCTTGGCTCAAACAGAATATACATCTAGTTGACTGAGCAATTGGTGCATAGTTACATATTTAATATTTAATACAAAATTAAATGAACAAGGGGCATAGAAAGCAGAAGGGAAGCTGAGACAATGGAACTAGGCAGAGCTTACCACAAATACTTGGATATATCTGAAGTGTAACTGCATATGTTGGCTATCGATGTCTTGTATAAAAACAAATAGATTTCGAAAAAAGAGATGATATCACTCCCAGAATGCCACAAATAGCACTGTGTCGCTTGCAGAGAGACACGCTACAGATTTCAAAAGGATAGATAAAGCCAAAGATTAGGTGATAGTACTTGTATGGTTCAAGACTGTGAAAGTTACAATATGCCAAATGCATGCTAAATAGAGATTAATACCTGATAATCACTGGTAAGTACGCTGGAGGTTGCTGAGCTTATAATTAAGTTCAGAGTTGGATGCAGGTATACGGCTGCACCATATCCAAAAATTATTGGGAAAATTCCAAAAGGGGTTATCTGCAGTATACAGGGTGAAAGACACTCTGTTAATTGCTAGGTATAAATTACATATGTCTGAGATATATATATAGATAAACATATATCCACAGAGTTTAGATGGGTATTGAGAATAGTGTACAATGACTAAGGTTAGGTAAAGTCTTACCCCATTTGTTGTGAAAGTCAGTCACGGATTCGGCTGCTTAGTGGAGGCAGACAAAGCCGCCTCACCTCATCGTGTGCTGTGAATTCCTGGCAGGGATTGATTGGCAGGGGGAGCTGCCTTAAATGGCGGCTCTCCGACCCGGCGGCGTCTGACATCACCGCCGGGTCGCGGGCGCCAAAACGGCTGCGTCCAACCGTGAACGTCCCTGAGTGAATGGTGCGCATGCATCGGCAGCGAACCATGTCGCCGGCGCATGACGTCAGACGGCGCGTCGCTAAAAGGCGGCGCGTCGGCGGCCATCTTGGAGTATCCAAATTGCCCACACCTCTGGAATAGAGGATGTGGGCATAGCCATCCACAGTAGGGGGGAGCCAATAGATGGCGGGCGTAAATCGCCACTGGAGGTAATCCCTCCACCGATGGATGTGGAACTTTGACCAGTGGGCCGAGGGCGGACAGGGCTGGGCGTGCCGTATAGATGGGGGGGGCCTCAAAAAGAGGCAGCGAAACCGGTCTTTGTCGCTATACCTTCAATAGGCCACCCCCGGGGCGCCCGTGCAAGCGACTTAACGTGCAACAGTGGGCATTTCTGTAGGGAGCATCTCTAAAAAATATAGTTCAAAAATCTGGCATTCAAGGGCCAAAAGATAAAAGAGTAAAACAATAACCAAGTATAATTATGTGACAAGTCTGCCCGGCCATTCAGCTTTTCCTTCTACTTTTAACAAAAATAGAATTTAATATTAGAATCATCAAATACATATCATATACAATGACATATTTCATAAGTCTATTCGAATAGTGAGGCAAGGGAGACAAAGAGAACAGTAATGCAGAAGAAAAATGCAAGATATGCAGAAAAATAAAATAAATAAGAGTAATGGAAAAAAAAAAAAAAATATAACAAAATATTTTTACCCCCATAAAGATCTAGGAATGCATTCAATTAGAGAAATGGTTTATAACTGAGGGCATCATTTAGCCCTGGATATGTTGTGGCTTTTAAGTCAAAGATCCAGCGAGCCTCACGTTGGAGTAAGGTGCGATCGTAATTGCCGCCTCTTTCACCTGGGGGTACATGCTCGAGTGCGAAAAAGTGCATTTTTTGATCATCATGGGCATGAAATAGTCCCATATGGCGACTGATTGGGGTTTCCATCTTCTTCCCACGGACAAGGGTTACATGATCCCTTATACGGTGGAAGAATGGGCGTTTGGTTTTGCCTATATAAAAAGCTGTACATTCGCATAGCATAATATATACTATGCCGATGGATTGGCAATTAATCAAAAATTTTGGTTTGTAAATCCGTTTATTTGGTAAGGTAATTTGTTTTGATGCATATATGTAGCAACAGAAATTACATTTGTGACAGGGTTTGGTTCCCACATTTTTTTTGGTGTTAGAGTTTAAGCAGTCATCTTTAGTAGAAACATAGTGACTGCGTACAAGGGTATCACGAAGAGATTGGGATCTCCTGAAGGTTATTACCGGGTGATCATCTATATGCTTAGAGACCAGCGGGTCCGCCTTCAGCAAATACCAGTATTTATCAAAGATTTTTCGCACCCGAGCATGATGTCCAGAGAAGCGGGTAATGATTCTGATGCCTGGATCCTTGGTGGAGACTTTGTTTCCGTGAATAAGTTTGGAACGGTTTTGTTGCTTGGCTTTCAAGTATGACTTCCTCAGACATGTCTGAGTATAGCCCCGGTGTCGTAAACGCTGCTGCACCTTTTTAGCCTCCACTTTGAAATTGGAGTCTTGACTGCAGTTTCGTTTGACCCTGAGGTATTGCCCATAGGGTATACTGGATATCAAGGGGCTGGGGTGGGAGCTGGTTGCATGCAGCAATGTGTTAGCTGCCGATGACTTGCAATAGAGGGTGGTTCCAACATTTCCTTTCTCATCTACATAGATTGTGATGTCAAGGAAAGTTAATTGTGACTGGCTTTTTTCCATTGTAAAGCTAAGATTATAAGTATTAATCTTAAGCTTCTCATAGAAAATTAGCAAATCTGACTCTGATCCTGTCCAGATGAAGAATACATCGTCAATGTATCTTCTCCAGATTGGAATCTGGTCTAAGAACATTTGTATGTCATCTCTGTGGAATAAGTGATGCTCCCACCCCCCCAGATACAGATTGGCGTACGATGGGGCACATTTAGTCCCCATGGCTATGCCCTGTACCTGGAGATAGTGGGAGCGCCCAAATACAAAAATGTTGTTGTTGAGAATGAATTCGAGCAACTTTAAAATGAAGTCATTGTATTTTGGTGATGACTCGGTGCTCTCGGAAATGAAGCCCTTCACAACTCCGACCCCCAAATCATGGGGTATGGAGTTGTAAAGGTCTTCAACATCGAGAGCCACGAGCCAGGAGTCTGAGGGTATCGAGATACCATCGATAGCCCTTAATAGGTCTCGGGTATCTTGTAGATAGGAAACTAAGCCCTCCACATGAGGGTGAAGAAAGTCATCCACCAGGGCACTGGCATTCTCAGTAAGACATCCGTTGCCGGAAACTATTGGGCGACCTGGTGGATTAGTGGCATTCTTATGGATTTTGGGTAGGGCATATAGTGTGGGGGGTTTGGGAAATAGAATGTTGAGAAAGTCATATGTTTTTTTTGTGATTAAATCCTGAAAGTAAGCGGAACTCAATAGATGTCTAAATTTGCAGATGGTGTAGTTTACATGGCTTTCAGGTATTTTTCGATACCATTCTCGATTCTCAAGTAAATTGAGAACCATCAACTCATATTGGCATTTATCCATAATGACAAGATTTCCCCCTTTGTCTGCGGGTTTAATAACTATATTAGTTTCTTGTTGTAAGGAGCGTAATGCTTGCCTTTGTTGTGAAGTAAGATTAGACTGAGGTGGATCAAGCCACCTAGTTTTGCGAATTTCATTAGTTACTTGTTGAGTAAAAGCCCAAACATTGGGATTGCCTTGTAGGGATGGAAAAGTGGTCGATTTGGGTTTGTATTCACGAGAGGGTGGCATTGGGGCCGTAGGAGGAGGGGCAGAAAGACGAGGGGCATCCGGGAGAAGGGCATCTGCCTCCGCCAGGTCCACCTCGTCAATGTGTCCCTCATCCCACAGCTCCATGAGTTCCTCCATGGCTTTTATATCATTTATAGATAGTTGTTGAGAAGGGGATGGGGTAGGAAGTGGAGGAGATCTTGTTGAAATGCCAGCATGAGTTGAGGAATTGGGTTTGTCAAACATAATGCGGAACATTCGTTTCCGTGAGAAAAGATTTAGATCTTTCACTAGTTCAAAGGCGTCTGTGGATTTAGTGGGACAAAAAGTTAGTCCCAATTTTAAAAGTGAAATTTGTGTGTCAGTTAATGTGTAAGTGGAGAGATTAATTATTTCAAAGTGATTTTCGTTTGTTTGATCTGTGTGGTGGTGGGTTCCAAGTGTTTCCTTGGGTCTATTACTGGCTGAGTGAAAATCGGTGCTGTCCGAAAACTTGACTCATTATTGGTTTCGGCCTGTCCCCCTAAGGGGGGAGGGGCCGAAGGCAAAGATTGAGTTGAAGTAACGGTAAAAGTGTCCAAAGAGGTGAGAGTTTTTGAGCTGCCAGAGGCCTTTGCTGCTGAGGCTCTAGTGCTAATTGGTGTGCGATTACGTGTAGGAGAACTCTTAGGTTTTCCACTAGGTGTGTTTATATTACCCTCCTTGCGTGAGTGTTGTTGTTGTGATTTCTTGGTGGACGTGGGACGACCAGGTGCCTGTGAAGAGGAGATGGATGAAAAGGAAGAGGTATCTGAATCAGTTAGTTCAGGGGTTCTTTCAGGTTTTTTTGAGGATTTAGCAACACGTCTCCTATTGTGTAGGGAGCCCCAGTTGTAGGCCTGATTATTATCATAAGATAGTTTGTCTCGCATAAATTTTTTCTCCTTTGTTTTGAGGAGTTCAGATACATAATTTTCTAATCCTTCCTTGAGTGCAGTCTCACGCTCAGTAAAGAGTGCATCCAGGGAAATTGCCCGATTTTCTTCATAGAGTTTTTCTATCTCTTTGTCAACATTGGTCAGTTCAGTGGTATAATGAAGGCAAAGAAGTTTCATCATTTGGACTGAGCATTGTTGTAAATTGGCTTCCCATTGGGATTTAAAGTCAGATTCTAATTTTTGTATAGTAGGAAAAATTTGAATTCTTAGACCCCATGGAGACATTTGATCATCAACATATTTAGAAAAATACCATTTGTTCCAATATATCCTGGACTTTCTTTCCAACATTCGTTGGAGTCGTACAAAGAAACGATCCATAGTAAGACCGCCTCCTAATGAATTTTGAGATTTGTGAATAGTATCCATAAGGCCTTCAAAGGCCTGGCCACAGTAGTTAGCCATTAGTTGCTGAGAACAGAAGGCAAAAATTGAATGCAAATATAGAGGTTCAAAAAAGAGGAAAAGAAAAGTATATAGAGTATACAAGTGGAAAATTAGAAAATTAGGATTTTCTTGCCAAAGTATTCAGAATGACAGGTAAATAGAAAGATACAAAAGCTCAATAATTGTAACAACTATGGGGCTATAATGATTGGTTCAATATTCTGACTTCATCTATGAAGTGATGGGCGGATAACGCCCGAAAAAAAATTTGGAATTAATTTGCTAGATGAAGTAGTTGAACAGATGGCGATACCAAAATCCCAATATATTTGAAAAAAGAGAACCTTATGTGAAGGAGAGGGGAAACAAGAGGCCACAAGCCTCAGGGATTTTTTGTTAATGGTATCTGGGTGGGTAAAATGTATATAGACAAATAGAGATGTATATATAAAAATATAGAATTTTATTTTCCCAAAAGGGTTAGAAACAACAAGGACACAAATAATACATCCATACTTTACAGACATATGTGTTAAATCAGACGAAAGTTTGTGTAGAGCTTCGCCATACTCGACATGTTTCACTCTATGGAGTTTCTTCAGGAGTTTGATAGGTTTAGCTCAAAGATATGCTGAAATAACAAAGTCGCATGAAAACGCATCCTTTTTCAAAAGATTGTACAGACAAAATGTACATATTTATACTTAAAGCTTGGCTCAAACAGAATATACATCTAGTTAACTGAGCAATTGGTGCATAGTTACATATTTAATACAAAATTAAATGAACAAGGGGCATAGAAAGCAGAAGGGAAGCTGAGACAATGGAACTAGGCAGAGCTTACCACAAATACTTGGATATATCTGAAGTGTAACTGCATATGTTGGCTATCGATTTCTTGTATAAAAACAAATAGATTTCGAAAAAAGAGATGATATCACTCCCAGAATGCCACAAATAGCACTGTGTCGCTTGCAGAGAGAAGCTTATTTTTCATGAGTCTATCTTGAGGAAACCTAGTCTACGGTTCCAGCAACCTCACTTATGTAATTACAGTAACTCTGTTCAGATATTGTGATTTGGGTGTGTATTGTCCTGTTTGTGATTTAATAATTTTGGCAACTCTGTAATAACCCTTGTTCCAATGTTTTTCTCTTGGGAAATTGCAAGCAATGTAACAGTGGTCCACTGTAAACCCTCTGATCTTGCTTTTGGACCAGACAGGTGGTGGCTGTATGCTTCCACTAGGTGATTCCGCTAGATACAAAATAGCTATCGTGTTAGTGTATTGCAAGCTGCTAAAGAGAAAAGATAAGGAAAGCTAACAAACTGCATAGGGAGAGATTTGGGTCAGTTAGGAAACTTTACTTTAATTTTGAGTGCTAGTTCTTTGAGCAACCAACTAATTTGCTGCCTTTTTTGGTTCTTATTGGGCTCTTTTTGCCTTTAATTTTAGTTTGGGGTTAATCTGAGGTCAGCAATCACTTTTAGTTGCTGTCATGTCTAGGGAGGCGGCATTTTGGAATTTTCATTTTTGTGGGTATATTTTTATTTTGGGAGTATATTTTTTATTTTGGGATAAACTATTTTTGGGGGGAGACTTTTGTTTCAGGGGTGGTATTTTGAGATAATTAATTCTTTTGGAGGTTGCTCGATATTTTACGTTATATTGGTAGGGATTTTTTGAGTTTGGGGTTCTCAAAGTGCAGCATTCACTTGTTAATGATTATCTGTTTTGGAGATGCAGTTTGTTCATGACATGCTGCTGTATCATTTCAAATAGAAAACAAAATAATTGCACCTAATTCAACTCTAATTATTTCACTCACAATCACCGCACTTTAAATCCCCATAGTAAAAATAAGTTAGGCATAATTTGGTTAGGCCTATAAAAGTATACTCTGTTTGCCAATTTTATACTGCTGTATCTACTGCAGCAGGGCTTTTTTTCTCGGAGAATAGGTGCAGGAACTCCAACCTTCACCCTTTGTTTCTGCTCCCTACCCACCTCTGAGCACCATTCCTCGGTTCCACCTCTTACCAACTTCCCAGTACCGCCCCTTTTAGAGAAAACAGAACAAAATATAATTTTTGCTGCTAAGTCATCTGCATGAAATTTGTTAAGGATAACAAGAAAGACAGTAAAATAGATACATTGCAGTGAGCAACAATAGATTCACCCCAGCAACAGTAACCCCCCCCCCCAGCAATGATGGACCTCACCCCAGCAAAAATAGATCCCCCACACAACAATAGACGACCCCCGCAAAAAAAATACTGCCCCAGCAACACTAGATTCCGGCAGCAACAATAGACCCCCAGCAGCAACAACAGATGACCCATCAGACTGCATCAATAGACCCTCCAGGAGCCAGCAACAATAGAAATTACCCTCAACAGTAGATCCCTCCCCCCAGCAACAATTGACCCCCCCCCCAGAAACATAAGACTCCCCCCACTAGCAACAATTGACCTCCACACAAAAATAGATCCCCAGCAGCAAACGTTAATAGACCCTTCAGCACACCCCAGCCATTACATTCATTGTTGGAGGTGCCGGAACTGCTTTCTCCTGCGTTCCTGCTGAAAAAAAGCCCTGCAATGCAGTATCTGAATTCTTGCAGTAAAACACCTTCCTCTGGTACTCTTTGTTTCTATTACATTTCAGAAAATGTCCTCCTGTATCATCTGCAGTCTTTTTTGAGAGTTTTATGGAAATTGTCCAGTGGCGGGACAGTTTTGCACTAGTGGAAGCAGGAACAGCCTCAGCGAACTGATAGCCAATTTGTATCTACTGGTCAAAGCAAGCCCGTCACTGCTTGATGAAAAAAATATGACATTGCTATAACTACCAAACGAAAGACCCTTTTTTCAAACTAAAATTACACTTAGTACAGCTGTAAGACATCTCCCAATAATGTTATTTAAGGGATTTGTGTATTTTCAATTTTGACCCTATCCCTGGTGTGCAGTATAATTCTTTACTTTTTTTTACCTTGGTACCCCATGAAAGTATGTAATCCTTCATGCCCTTTTTTAAAGTAGTTTGCCAATTCACCTTAAAAATGGCTCGAATTTATTAACAGGACTCTCCCCTCCCAATGGAGTTCAATGGGATTTTTTGTCCAAACAAACCCTCGACAGATTTACATAACTGGTATGGCACTTATGTGATTAGTCTTTGTACTAGAGCTGCACGATTCTGGCTAAAATGAGAATCAATTTTTTTGCTTAGAATAAAGATCACAATTCTCTCACAATTCTTGTGGCGTAACATCATCTTTCACAATATACAAAAAAAAATTGGGCTAACTTTACTGTTTATTTTCTTTTTTTAATTCATTGAAGTGTATTTTATTCCAAACAATTGCATTTGAAAGACCGCTGCAAAAATATAGTGTGACTTAAAATATTGCAACAATCACCATTGTATTCCCTAGAATCTCTGCTAATATATATATATATATATATATATATAATATTTGGGGGTTCCAAGTACTTTTCTAGCAAAAAATACAGATTTTAACTTTGTAAGAAACGTGTCAGAAAAAGGTTTAGTTTTTAAATGGTTAAACTGCACTCCTCTACACACCGAAGTTCATTCCTTTGATCTAAGAACAAAAAGTTACAATGTTTATAGTTATCTACTAGCGCAGACAATGTTGTGAAAATCTTGGCAGGCTGCCCGTTTTCTTTTTTTGACAGCTGAGTGAGCAGAGAACCCTTTACACTTGTTACATGAATAAATCAGGAAATTCTGCATAGAGATCGTGAGGGGTGTTGAATCGAGATCACGATTTTTTAACGATTACTCGTGCAGCTACACTGAGTTAAGTAATTTGTAAGTACTGTATGAATAAATCACATAAGTCATTTTTAAATAAGATGTATTGTTACTATTAATTAATAGGTATTTGGTTAACGATCTAATAATATAAAGAGCTTCTCTTCAATATGCCAACGTGTCTCTTTTGTTCATCCAGCTGTAAATCTTTCCAAATAAATACAAATTGTCTTAATTCATTAAAATACAATTGTCACCTATTAATATTTTTAAATAATCAAAAAACTTTCCCCCTGGACATAATTTGACAGAAGCCAGATCTTGATCTCATAGGAATCCTATACCATCCTGAGGCAGTTTGGGTATCACTAATGAGATGATTACCTTCATTAGTATGTTCACTCATTCATTTCTGAAGATTCTTAATGTCACTGTGCTCTCAGAATGTGCATTCATGACATGAATGCTTACATTTCACATTGGGAAAAACATTTACACAACAGCAATGTAATAGTGTACTATCCATCACTTAATAAACTGCAGGAAACAATATTTTGTGTCTTAGCAAAAAAAAGTATGTTATTATCTTCAAAGCAATACCGTTGCTAGAATAAAAAGTTTAAAAAGTGTAGCCTCTGCAAAGGTGTTAAGTAATTACCTCTTCTCCTGTCTATGTCACTGATCACTCATAAATTGTGGAGAAGCTACTACCGGAAACTTCTGAATCCAACACTTCTAAGCCCCCGTACACACGGTCGGAAAATCCGACCACAAAATCCATCGGATTTTCTGCGATGGACTTTGTCCGAAACTGGTGTTGCATACACACGGTCGGACAAAGTTATCGGAAAATCCGATCATTCTGAACGTGATAACGTCCGTCCGTTACGACGGGATTACGTTCACGTTAGTAGCCAATAGCTTTGGTCTCGTAATTTGATCTGAGCATGCGTGGCACTTTGTCCGTCGGAATTCTCGACACACGATCGGAAAAAGTCCGATAGGATTTTGTTGTCGGAAAATCTGAGATCCTGCTCTCGACGGAAAAAGTCAGATGGAGCCCACACACGGGCGGATTTTCCGACAACATGGTCCGATCGGACATTTTCCGTCGGAATTTCCGACCGTGTGTACGGGGCATAAGAGTATCAGATTTCTAAGATTCAGAAGGTTCTTCAAGAAATCATTTTTCTGCAATACAGAAGTTATCAGCAGCATGGAAAGCAGGAGGTGTTAGTATTAGACACCATCAACAAACTTCATATTTTAGAGACACTTGTTGAACTTTATGAAGAAAAAAATATTACAACTGGAGTGGGTTCAAGCTGGTCACTTAAAACTTAAAAATTTAGATATAAACTTCTCAAATATGGGATTATCCTTGCAGATCTCCTTTAAAATTGCTGATTGCCTGGCTTTTATTATTAGTAATATGTAAACATGAACCTCAATCTTTCAAAAAGAAATGCAGTCTAGGTGATTTTTTTTTCTGTATTAATATACCTATAGGTACGCCAGATGCAGCGTTGTCCTCCTCACTTGCACCCCTCTCCTTCTCCAGGTCCTGTCCTGCACCACCATCTTACTTTTTACATCACAGGGAGCTGGCTGTCTCTACCTGATTCTTGCACATGTCCGCCTAGTGACTCAGTGCCAGATCTCACATGCATGCAGACAGAGATTTGCCACCATGTCTGTTAACATGTTGTTCTGTAAATTGAGTAACGTTGTGCCACCTAGGATATGGATGACACATATTTAAAAAAACAACATGTAAACAAACATGGCGACAAATCTCTGTCTGCTTGTGCACAGGACTTAGTGCTGCCTCATTTAACATGTTGCTCTACAATTAATGGAAGTAATTCCTTTGTTATGTGATATCATTATCCCAGTAGGCTGCAGGAGGAAGACTGAAACTTAATTTTCTGTTAGGTGAGAATGGAGGCAGGGACAAACAGAAAAAAAAAGTTACATTTTATAAAAAGATTAAAGTATTTGCTACCCCAACATTTCATATTCCTAATATGTGTCTGCTGTACCATGTACTTGTATGAGAAAGTCTCCTGTTCTCTAATACTGTATTTCCTTTATGTGAAATCCCTGGTGTTCCTGACAGTCCCTCTACTTTCCTATTAAAAACTGACCACACTAAGCAGGAGAACACACTGTGGTCAGTTCTCTAGCTGTTCTGGGAACTCAGCCTGCTCTCCACCAATGAATAGTCCTGACACCAGCTCCCCCCCCCCTCCCAGCGCAGCCTTTCACTGAAGTGTACTGTTGATTCTTCTCCCCCAGCTCTTATGCAGCTGAGAACAGAGGATATGTGATCGCTTAGAAAAAAAGGGAAAAAAATATATTTATGTTTTTTTTTTTTTATATATATCTATACTTTCATTTCTATTTTAAACTGAATGGGTTACATAGTTACCTAGTTGTCCAGATTGAATAAAGACAACAGTCCATCCAGTTCAACCTATATTTGTGTGTGTGTGGAAAATAATTTCCCATATCCCTGCATATTGTATCCACTTATGCCCTGTACACACAGTCGGAAATTCCGCCGGAAAAAGTCAGATCGGATTATGTTGTCGGAAAATCCGATCGTGTGTGGGCTCTAGCGGACTTTTTCCGTCGGAATTTCTGACGGAAAAAGTTTGAGAGCTGGGTCTAAAATTTTCCGGCAACAAAATCTGATCAGACTTTTTCCGATCGTGTGTACAGAATTCCGACGCACAAAGTGCCACGCATGCTCAGAATAAATTTGGAGACGAAAGCTATTGGCTACTGGCCTCTTCGTAGTCCAGTCGTACATTTTGTACGTCACCTCCTTCCGAACGATCGGATTTTCCGACAACTTTGTGCGACCGCGTGTATGCAAGACAAGTTTCGGACAAAATCCGTTGAAAAACATGACGGATTTTGTCGTCGGAATGTTCGAACGTGTGTACAGGGCATAAGATGAACGCGTCCAAGAGTCCCTTAAAACTATCCATACTTCCTGCAGACACCACTGATTGTGGAAGAGAGTTCCACATCCTTACCACCCTGACAGTGAAAAACCCCCTACGCAGCTTAACCACTTCAGCCCAAGAAAATTTGGCTGCTCAGTGACCAGGCCATGTTTTGAAATTCGGCACTGCTTAGCTTTTAAACGACAGTTGAGTGGTCAAGCGACACTGTACCCAAACAAAATTGTCCTTTTTTTCCCACAAATAGAGGTTTAGGCTGATATGTATTTTTCTACATATTTATGATAATAAAAATCACAATAAGCGTATATTGATTGGTTTTCGCAAAAGTTATAGCGTCTATGAAATAGGGGATAGATTTATGGCATTTTTATTATTATTTTTTTATTTTTACTAGTAATGGCAGCAATCTGTAATTTGTATCAGGACTGCGACATTATGGCCGACACATCGGACACTTTTGACACATTTTTGAAACCACTGACAATTATACAGTGATCAGTGCTATAAAAATGCACTGATTACTGTGTTAATGTCACTGGCAGGGAAGGGGTTAACACAAGGGGGCAATCAAGGGGTTAACTGACTGTGTCTTCTAACTATAGGGGGAGGGGACTGACTATAGGAGATGAAAGATCGTGGTTCCTAGCTATTAGGAACTCACGATCTGCCTCTCCTTTCCTCACAGAACAGGGATTTGTTTGTTTACACACACACGTCCCTGTTCTGCCTCTCATGCCTGCGATCACACAGCTGGCGGTCATCGCAACCGCAATGTAGCGGGCGTGCACGTGCCCCTGCTAACCCGCTTAAAGGAGCCGACGTACAGCTATGACGGTTCGCAGGATCGCGCCGACCTGCCACAGTATAATGACAACGGCTGGTCGGCAAGTGGTTAAGGTTAAACTGCTTCTCTTCCAGTCTCATCATGTGGCCCCATGTCCTCTTACACTCCCTGGGGGTAAAAAGTTTCATACTTACACTGGGATCACCGTTGAGATATTTGTAAATCGCTATCATATCTCAAACCTCTCTTCTCCAGGGAGAATACATTTAGTGCTTGTAGTCGTTCATCATAATTGAGGTCCTCTTATCCCCATAGTAATTTTGTTGCCCTTCTCTGGACTCTCTCCAGCTTCAGTTGGAGATCATTTACAAGGTGATTGTTTACAATCAGTTTACCTTTTTTTAAAGTGGAGGGGGAGGGGGATTAGACAAAGGTGCAAAGTGTTGTTTTTTAAGTGAAGGTCTGCTTTAAAGTGTTTATAATTCCTAACAATTACAATGCTGTAGCAGATTGGAGCATGCTCTTTGGGGTTTTTTTTTGCCTTCCTCTGGATCAACTGTGGGTATAATATGGGGTTTATTGGATTGTACGATATATTTTATTTTTATTTATTATTTGTTTTTTTTTATGATTGAACTGGATGGACTTGTGTCTTTTTTCAGCCTAGCTAGCTGTAACAATGAACCTCTCTTAGGCCCCTTTTACACGAAAAGCCCGCTCGGATCCGCCTGTCCATTTTTCAGGCGAATCCGAGTGGGCCATCCATTGACTCCTATGGGCAGGCAGATGTCAGTGGTGATGTGTCCGATGACATCCGTCTGCCATCTGATCCGCTAAAATCAGACGTATGGTGATACGTTTAGCCATCTGTCTGGCGGATCGGATGAGATCTGATGAAAACGGACATGCTGTTCATTTTTGTCTGATCTCCCCATAGGAATCAGTGGGGCTCTGACAGGTCCCTCACCGAGTCACTGCTCAATGAGCAGAGAGGGACCTGTCATTCGCTGGCTCAGCGAAGATCAACGATGCAATCTCCTGCTGAGCTGGCGGACCCCGGCTAAACGGATCCACCCCGTGTGGAATGGGCTTTATCTGCTCTTTTTTTGGCTGCTAAATATACCACTGAAAGTATTTTGTTATATTTGTTCAATAAGTGCAAAAAATACCTGTTGTTCTTGCCAAAAATCTTGTAAGTTGATAACTTTCTGTGCCCTCAGCCTGTGCATAGGATGAGTTTATGGAGATGAGGAGGGGTCTGTGTTCTTTGTAGACCAGAAATAAAGTAGGCAGGGCTGAGGCCACAATAGGGGTGGCCCATGCATTATGGGCGCACGGACGCCGCCCCCCTAATCCCTGACGCCACCTCCCGATCCATGCGCCAGGCCCCTTTAAGGACGCCGGACCCATGGACTCCCATAGCCTGAGGCTCTAATAGGCTTCAAAAAAGGGGGGGGCTCTCTGCGCCCTGATCCCACCCTGTTGTGTAACCATAGTGAATTAATTTTCACTATTTTTACACCACAGTGCATCCCCGTCAATCAGGAGGCAGGTTAGTGAGACCTGTTTCCCGATTGGCCAAAGCGACGGGCATTCGATTGGATGCCCGGCGCTTTGGCGAAAGAGACACACTCACAGAGGTGGAAGCTGGAGGAGCGGACTCCTCCACCACTGACACAGGAGGAGAGGATGAGGCGTCAAGGACACAATAGCCCGGGGCCTGGAAGAAAGGAGGAGACGCACGGGATGCAGGAGCTGTTGCCTGCCCATCCCCCAGCTCGCTCCTGTCACCCGGATGGGGTAAGTGCCAGCCTGATGGCGGGCGAGTGGGGGGGCTTGTCACAGTGGCTGCATATGTTGGACAGAAGCTGCATATGATGGCACAGGCTGCATAATATGGGCACAGAAGCTGCATAAGATGGGCACAGAAGCTGCATAAGATGGGCGCAGGCTGCATATGATGGGCACATAAGCTGCATATGACGGGCACAGGCTACATATGATGGACACAGAAGCTGCATATAACGGGCACAGGCTGCATATGATGGGCACAGAGGCTGTATATGATGGGCATAGGCTGCATATGATGGGCACAGAAGCTGCTTATGACGGGCACAGGCTACATATGATGGGCACAGAGGCTGCATATGATGGGCACATGCTGCATATGATGGGAACAGAAGCTGCATATGACAGGCACAGGCTGCATATGATGGGCACAGAGGCTGTATATGATGGACACAGGCTGCATATGATGGGCACAAAGGCTGCATATGATGGGAACCAAAAGAATTAGATGCAATTCTTAATGAAATAAAATATTTCTCTCTTTTTAAATTTTTAAAATAATATTGTGACTTGCAGAATGTCAGAGATATGTACAATATCAACCCATCTGATTTAGACTGAGTTATGCAACATTCTATAGGAAATAGTCTTTGGGTGAGGATTAAGCAGATCTGTACTCAACCAATGAGGACAAGGGACAGATTGATGGAATTGTTATGTGTTTTGTATGGTGTACGTTCTGATGTTACTGTACATGGGAAGATCAAACAAATGAAAAGCGAATCTCCCTACGAACTGTCAGGAAGGATAAAATCTATTATGGAATTATTGGTCAGTAATAATCTTGCATTTGAGCATGGTGGCTTGTTACATATGAGTATATTTCTACAGCTTGTAATGAAGCCTTTTAAACCAAAAGAATTAGATGCAATTCTTAAAGAAATAGGAATGATTCCCTGCCAGCAGATTGATTTAGCCACATTGTTTAGGACAAATACTGAACATAAAGATCAAAAGATAATGTCTTATGATAACAATCAAAGAGGAGACACCAGGTCAAATATAGGTGATATTAATATGAAAAGCAGAGCTGACCAAAATCATAATAAAAAGGTATCTAAGGCTTGGATACCATTTTCTCAGTTAAAACAGAATATGACCACTTGAAGATTGAGTACGATAAAATGAAAATGGAACATAACACATTGCTGTGACAGCTAAACAGATTACATAAAGAATACAAAAAATTTATAAGGGGGGTGAGTGAAGTTCATCACTCCAGTCATGATTTGAAACTTTGTTGAATCAGTCATTAATATTATTGACATATGGATGAAATAAAGACCTAACTTTACTGGCAAGATTTTCCACTGCTGCTTTGTCTGGATAAACAATATCATGGACTCTCTCAATATTCATCAAGTAATTGATTTTTTTTTTTTACTATAAAGATGGAAGTAGAATTTCGGGATTTGCTGGTTTTATTTTTTTTAAAATGAAAACCTTGAGCATGGAGAGGAATTTTTTATTTTTATTTTTCACCCTTTTGCATTTTTATTTTTATTTTATTTTTTTAATTTATTATGTTTTATTTCTTGAACTTTATCTTAAACCCAGAGCGAAACATTTAATCTAATCATTTTTCATGTTGTGTGTGTGAGGAATAGCCTTTTCACCTGGTATGGTTGACCCCCCCCCCCCCAGTGTCAGATCAGTATATGAGAAGACAGGCAGGTTGTGCAGTCATGATTTGAAACTTTGTTGAATCAGTCATTAATATTATTCTTAATGAAAAAAGGCTAATGTAGCAAAATGATATATGCTGGATAGAAGATCTGATAAAGCTGATGTCAAGCTGATTCTATCTGAAAGTGGGACAAATATATATATTTTTTATTTTTTTGTAGAAAATGATATATGTACAGAAGTGATGTACAAAATATATTTTTTTAATTTTGCTTTGACATTCTAGTTTCAGTGATTCAGAACAAGTATCATTGTTGTAAGACATCTAAAGTGTGTAACCCTGATGTGAATAAAAATTATGTGGAAAAAAAAAAAATTTTTTATTATTTTCTTTTGTATATTACATTGTCATAAAAAGACAATGTTTGCACTTTTCTATTTAATATATTGCTGTCATGCAATGGCTCCCAAGGCATTTAAAAATATACATAGAGTAAAAAGAAATAAAATCGAACTTTAATATCATCTATCTAGATCTAGAATCTCATAACTCAGCAAAAGGAACATCAGGGAGAATTAAGTGCTAAGTTTAATAACTATTTTGCTGTGTAATGTTCTGCGTTTCTTCTTGTCATTTATTTAGTGTCACAAGACCCCTAAGATATCCGTGGGGCCTTAAAGGGAAAGCTTTAGTGAGTGGCATTTTGCTTGTTTCTTTAAAGTTTACAAGTTTTTAAACTGACGTTCTCTTCAATTTTAATTTGTTATATAAAATATATTTTTTTACAACTAACCAATTAAAATCCAATTATTAAATTAAATGATTCAGCTGTTAACATCAGTTGTTTTTTTAGTCAGTCCATTTTCTGGACTGTGGCAGTGGGTGGTCTTTACTGCAGCACCAAAGGGTGCTCATGTAATGAAGTGTGAGCTCTGTTCATTATTACAGCACTGCGAGCAACCAGCAATAGACAGTTCGAATCTCAGTCAGTTCAGCAGGGACCAGACGGGATTAAAACTATGTATAGGCAGGCTGATTGTACCCAAGTCAATCCATTGATCAACTTGGGTACAACCAGCATATCAGATTATTCGAATGTGAATATTGCCAGCGGATCTGGTCAGTAGCGATAATCTCCACACACCCCCTGCCGGGAAAACACAATAGCTCCAGGGGAGGGATTCCCCTATCAACACTGACTGTGTTGATGGGGGAATCTAGTGATTTTCTTTCCTGCAACCTGTGGTTGCAGGAAAGAAAATCACACCATCTATGGCCTGACTAGGTAGAAAGCCCAGCACTGCAGGTTTGATAATATCATGTGTTCATAAATCAATTAGATGGCTCTGTCTCATTGAGAGAAAAGTGAGGGTTGTGTCCAAACTCTGAGTTATGCCCCGTACACACGGTCGGATATTCCGATGACTATTTCCGTCGGATCATTTCCGTCTGCATTTGTCTGAAGCTGATGTTGCGTACACACGGTCGGACAACGTTGTCGGAATTTCCGGTCTTCAAGAACGGCGTGATGTAAGCCGTCTTCCACGAGACTAGAAAAGGGAAGTTCAGCACCACGTCTGTCACCCGTTGGGCTCCTTCTGCTGATTCCGTGTTTATCGCGTGTTAGTAGAGGTTTGGTGACATACGATTCGCGCTTTTCAGTTTTCAGACTCAGATCGTTACTGCTCTTCAGTTTGTGCTTGTCGTGCGTATCTGTTTATCGGTGCGTGTAGTCAGTTCACATTTGTTGGTCATTGCGGCCTATATCTTGATATAGGACGCTTTGATTTTCACTGCTTATTGTCTGCTCGTTTCTGGTATTCATTTCGTTCTTTCAGGCCTTGCTGTTTATCGGTGCTTTCTGTTTGTCCGTTCTGACCAGCCGACCGTTTGTGAGCTATGTTTCGTGTACGTACTTGTCGCAGAGTTCGTGCTGTGCAGGGGCTTGGTGTCGGGCTTTTAGCTTTGACCCAAGACCAGTCCATGAACAGGGCGAGGAGGAGTTCGTGGACCAAGAATTGGTTGCTTCAGCGTGACCAATTCTCGCACATGCCTTTGCTTCGTGAGATCCGGGAGAATAATCCTGATGATTTCAGGAACTTTCTCCGGATGACGGATCCCGTTTTTCACCGTCTTTTGGCTTTGCTGACCCCTTTTATCAGCAGGCAGGATACCTGCATGAGACAAGCCATCACTCCGGAGCAGAGGCTTGTTGCCACGTTGAGGTACTTGGCGACAGGGAGAAGCCTTCAGGATCTGAAGTTCTCCACAGGTATCTCTCCCCAGGCTCTGGGAATCATTATTCCAGAGACCTGTTCTGCTATAATCCAGGTCCTGCAGGAGGACTATATTAAGGTAACATTTCCCCTTTACTATTCCCTTCTATGTATGCTCTGTTTGCTAATGTCTTGTATTTTTGACCTCCTTCCCTAATTACCATGATTGCAATATGCTCTAATATGCTGTGCCCCTTTTGTCCTTGATGCATTTTTCCCTTCACTTACCTCCCCAGCATGCTCTTCTGGCCCAATATACACCTATGGCCTAGTCACTTAAGCAATGTATTTTGTCTGCTCCATAGTATTGGTTTCCCCCAAACACCCCCTAAAATATGCACAAATGTTTGCTGTGTGTTTTACTTCATGCAGAGTCCCGTTTTTTTATTTTTTGGTGCCAAACTCATTAGGAACCCCCCTCCCCCAACTGCTCTGTCAGATGATACCAATCCTCTATCTGATGGCTTTGCCAAGCTCAATACACACTATATACCTACCTCTTTATAGTGGTCATATTTAGGGATGAATTCAGCAAAGCATGTAGTGCAAGGGGCTGGCTCAATACTTTACAAGGTTTTTTTTTTTTTTTCCTCCTATTATTAGCTTGATAGGTAATTGCAGAATGTCAAAATGTGCTTCCCTTTGTGTTTTTTTTGGGGGGGGGGGGATTAGGAATCTTCTTTTATCTTTCCGGTGGGCTGCCAATAGTGTTAAGTAAGGAGGGTCTGGCCAAACTATCACACATTACTGAGCCATTTGGCTCTCAATGAAGTGGAGAGGGTTACCTGTCCAATCCCCCCCCAAACCCCTAGTTATTGTCAATGGCCCATCAGAAGTGGGGGGAGTGATGGGGGGTGAGTAATCTGCTAAGGGGACCTTGTACTTTTGTTTGCAAATACTTTCTTGGTTAGTCTGATCTTGTTCCAATATGTTAGTGTCTAATCTGCTTGCAATGTTTATGTGCAAACTGACTAATTTTTTTTTCGTTTGACTCCACAGTTTCCTTCAACGCCACAGGAATGGCAGACTGTGGCCTCCCACTTTGCCAGCCGTTGGGACTTTCCTAACTGCGGCGGTGCAATTGATGGGAAACACGTCCGCATCGTCCCACCCCCAATTCGGGGTCATACTATTATAATTATAAATAGTATAGTGATGTTGGCGGTGGTGTCGGCGACATACGAGTTTTTGTATGTGGACGTGGGGAAGAATGGCCGGATCTCCGATGGTGGTGCCATTGCGCACATGGAGTTCTACTGGTGTCTCCAGAGTGGCAGTCTGTGCTTGCCACCTCCAGAGGAGAATGCTGAAGGACTCCCCTTGGTCTTTGTCGCGGATGAAGCGTTTGCGTTGTCAAGCCATCTGATGCGCCCCTTCCCGATGAGGACCCTCACCCCAGACCAGAGGGTCTTCAATTACCGGCTGTCCAGAGCCCGCAGAGTGGTGGAGAACACCTTTGGGATCATGGCCAGCCGCTTCCGCCTCTTTTTGACAGCTATCAACTTGGCGGAATATAAACTGAACCACATTGTGCTTTCCTGCTGCATATTGCACAACTTCTTAAAGCGACATAGCACCAACTATGTTGTGTCCGTTGGCCCTGATGTCGACATGCCTTCCAATGCCAACCTCACAGCCCTTCAAGCTGCACGTCCTGGCTTGCCCCCCTAAATGCCCGCGAAGTCCGCAAGAGCTATATGGAGTACTTTGTGGGTAGGGGGGCCATTGATATGCCTGACGATGTGTGAGAGGCATTTTTTAATAAATTTTTATTTGAACTTAAACTAAGATTTGTTTTCATTTACTGCTTGTGTTTCTTGTAGGTGTGTTCTAGCTTATTTTTTGTGGTCTTTTTGGGCCTTTATCTTCAACAGTGGGAATGCACTTTTTGGCGAGAGGAGGGTACAGTCTCTTCTTCCGAAAAAGAATCTTCTCATGTTGTGTGTGTGATACCTAATATTTTGTCTAGGTAAGGTTTGTAGTGCATAACTGACACCAAACATACTCCTTTTCATCACCATGACAGAAATGTGTGTATTCCTGAAAATGGCGTGATACTTGTTTTATTACAAAGCACTGTGGGTGTCATTTACAAAAGACAAATCCACTATGCACTACAAGTGCACTGCAAAAGTGCACCGGAGACTACACTTGCAGTGCAAAGTGGAAGAGCCTTTAGTAAATAACACCCATTGTCACCAAATTCATTTACTTTTGACGCAAATAATGCTTTTGGGGTTTGAAATAAGGAAGCCACACATTGTTTAGATGTTAAAATTATACTTCCAACACATTCACAAGTGCCTTTCAAAAATGCTTTGGTAAACTCAAAAGATCTTTGGTCTTTAGAACATTGTTTACTAACATGGCGCATTTGTGTAAACCAGGCATGTAGCAAAAAAAAACATACTGAACATAGGAACTTACAAAGTTCAACTTTGAAAAGTGAAGACAAGATCAGACATGACTATGTTCAAAGTGTGTTTGATCGTGCCTTCATCACATGGGGTGTCACCCCTGGAAAAGGTAAATTTAGAACATGCACACAATTTGGGGATCAAAATGGGCATTTGATGCAAGAACACATGCCTAGAATGTCCAAATGTGCAATCTCCCATCATGGGGATCAATGGACGTGTTTTGGGGGTGCAACCCCTTCACCTCACCCACTTTAGTAGTTAGTAAAGTGGTTGCACCCCCAAAACGTTGTCATTGATCCACCATGATGGGAGCTAGCACATGTTGACACACTGTGTGCATCTTCCAAATTTGGCACAGTTATTACGTTAAAATTTTTGGGATAAACACCCACAAATGTGGGATAATTAGTTTGTGCGTTTTCAGATTTTCGCTAAAACATCAATGATGTTCTTCATTTTTTGTTGAACATCATTGATGTTTTTCTTGATATCATCTAGATCTCGATTGCACACCATTATCTCCCCGATGAGGACGTGTGCACTTTCAGTGGTAAAATGCGATTCATCTTCCACAACATCCACATCACCTAAAAAAAACACACAAACAAAAAAAGATGGCTATTTTTAAGATGCAGGCATACATTGATTAGCTTACCTGTAGCTGTGGTCTCCGATACTCACCTGTTGTGGTGACAAGTTTTCCAACTTCTACAATCTCTCCTTCCTCATCTGCTTCTGGTGTTGGTATTTCCCCTTCTTTGGGAGGTGTGGGGTTCCTGGTGTCCTCAGACGTCCCGAGTCTTCTCTCCCCTATGAGAATGTACAAAATGAATACTTAGCACACCAATCTATGAGGGCAGAAATAGGAAATATGAAACATTGCTTGGAAGTGACGTACAATAGTGGTTTGTGGCCAGGTTCAAAGGACAACAACATTAATGTTGTCACTTTGTAAAGGTGCAATACTTACTACCTTTTGGTTGCAAGTTTGTCAGATGGAGACACCCCTATAGTATCCACTGGAGCACATGTGTGGGACAACATAATAAAAAGGGGGTTTGGGTGTCCCAGCACTAGTGCTCTAGAGTGCAGATGAGTAAACAGCTACTGAGTCACCTCTCCTTTACATTGAAGAAATATGCATTTCATTCTTGAAAAAAGCTCTATAGACAACAAACTTCCTTTGACTAAAAACAGGCCTGAAACCATGTAGTTCACTCCAACTTCACTAAACATCGTATTATAAGTGGCCGAACGATCGAGGTTGAGTACGATCGAATGGACACACGAACATGAAAGTGGCCATTTTCAAATGTACAACACTGAAAAACAAAGCACATGGAGCAGTATGCAAGCAAGAACAAAAAAGATGAACACACGACAACTACTTACTTTTTTGAAGAACTCGCTTGATCTTTCTGTACTGATCGGGCTCCCTCAGTTTCAGGTCTGACCAGCGTTTCCTCAGATGATCTTTGGATCGTTGTACCCCAAAATTAGTGTGCAGCCTCCTCACAACTTTAGCCATGATCTTGGCCTTTCTGACATTTGGGTTGAGGTAAGGCACATACTTCCCATCATAGTCGCTCCATCTCCAACATTTCTCCAAAAGACATATTTGACGCCTTAAATTTTTGCCTCCGTGATCGGGACGTTTCTGCCTCCGGCCTTTCCTCGTCCTCCTCCTCGTTGCTGGAATATTTAGGGCGCACCTGCTGTGTCCCCGCCATGTGCTCTCCCCACTGCGCCGTAAAGAGAAGGGGTGGGGAATAGACGAGAAAGATCGTCAGGGGTGGGCGGAGTTTCACGCATGCGCACTGTATATAAAACGTCACACGCGTGGGTCGTAGCGACGATCTGTGAGCAGAGGGGAGAGAGAGCTGACGCACGAGACGATCGCTATAACGAAGGTACAATTTGAACTTGGTACATCACTAGCCTAGACTGCTTATACATTGAGGCTTATTTATGGAGAAGATTAGGAGAGTTAAGCCTGACATTATTTAGAGTTTTGTCTGGTGTTGTGTTTTGCAGAGAATATGGAGGGCTTCAATGACGTCAGCTTCCTCCCCCTCTTCATTGATAAATTCAGGGAGATGCCCCTTTTGTGGCAGGCTAAGCACCCACTATACATCAACAAACAAAAGAGGCGGGCAGCGATGAAGAAACTTCTGGAATTTGTATTGCCGGTGATCCCTACGGCAACCATTGATAAGTTAAGAACCAAAATCGTCAGCCTGAGGAGTACGGATTTCAGGGAGCGCAATAGGGTCCTGAAGTCCCAAGCATCTGGAGCTGCAGCAGATGAGGTATATGTCCCCAGGCTCTGGTACTACGAGAGGCTCCATTTTCTCAAAGACCAGGCTGATGTCAGGGAGTCACTCTCGACTCTTCCTTCCACGCTTCCTTCCACGCATTCCACCCCTGATGAGGCTTTCGAGGACCAACCTGGGCCTTCCAGTCAGGAAGATGTGGAGGAGCCCAGCTTGAGCCAGGTATAGTATTTTTGTACCCTTTTTTTGTTGAAAAATGAATGATGTTCACTTAATTCAGGATCCCCAATTGCTTATTTTCTAAAGTGTTTGACATATTAACAGACAGTAGTGTTGGAGACATTTTGGGCAAGAATATAAACTGCTGGGCTGAGAATTGTATGGTTTTCAATTTGGAAACATTTTGCAACAGTCAATAGATGAAACTTGTGTGTGTTTGATGAACAAATAACTCAAACTATGTCCCTTTTTCATACACAGGAAGACCTCAGCCAGGAGGTGGCTGTGGAATGTGGCAGCCAGGAGGAGGCAGGGGTTAGTGGCAGCCAAGAGGTGGGCAGGCCTAGGAGCCTGACTGTATCCCAAGTCCCTCCCCTCCGCCTTCCCTACAAAAGGCCCAGAAAGGGGGGGCGATGTGGGGGAGTCAGCGCTTCGGCTGATAAGGGAGGCTTCGGTGGCACTACGTGCCACTCCCACCTATGAAGAGGCCTTTGCCTCCTTGGCTGCCACTAAGCTCAAAGAGATGGAGGCGGGGCAACGCAGCATGTGTGAGGAGGTCATCCTCAAGATACTGAATAAGGGGGTGGCTGGGGAAATGACCCCAGCAACACATGTTTGCGACAGTGACCATGCTCCTCCTCCTCCTCCTTCTGCCACACCTCCAGCACCACAGCCACAGCCTGGAAAGAAAGACCAGAGTGTGACGACCTGGATTCAGTCTGGTCTGAGAGAAGATGGAGCCTCTCATATGACCACAGCCTGGGGACATAGATGGCATCTGCTGCAGTTCCGGATGTTTTGGACTTCAGGACCAGATTGCACTCCCTTAAGATACGTACTCCTCAGGCCACCAATTTTTGAACATAAAAAAATTATGTCTGCCGTGGGGGTCAAAGGCTTTGCAAATTTCCCAAGTTTCTCCATCGCTGCCTTCCTCTTTTGTTTGTTGCTGACACCTAATAAAGGTATTTTTGATTTAAAAAAATCCTTGCCTATGTGTTTTACTTTTAAAAAAGGACAGTTTATTTGTGAGTAGGCAGGTACATTTCACAAATCATAAAGTCCAAATAACAAGGGGCACCAACAACAAACAACCTCCTAGTGAATTTAGGCTAAAAATACAAATGATAATAATAGTGTTGGGATAAGTTGAGACACACAACCCAAGAAAAAAAAAATTAAATAAAGGAAATCTGGATTTAAAAAAAAAACACAATAAATGACAAATCCTAAAAAAAAAATACAAAACCTTCTTAAGATCTGACGAATAAAAAACATCTAGCCAAGAAATCATGAAAAAGAATAAAGAAAGAAGTTTGTGAGAAGTCAGTGTCAATATGAGCAGCTAAAAAACGGCATTCTTCTTGCATTGTAAAGAAAAAGAGAATGCGCTGCATTAAACACATTTTAACATTGCAGAGTGACGAATGTGCTGTGTCGATTAGGAACGGTAGTTTTACCTGACCGATCGCTTCCGTCACAGAATTTCTTCTGAGCATGCGTGGCACTTTGTCCGTCGGACTAGGCTACACACGATTGGAATTTGCGTGATCGGACTTTGTTGTCGGAAAATTTGAGAGCAGGAGATAAAACTTTGTCCGTCGGAAAATCTGATGGAAAAAGTCCGATGGAGCCTACACATGGTCGGAATTGCCGACAACATTGTCCGATAGGACATTTTCCGTCGAAAATCCGACCGTGTGTACGGGGCATTAGTCTGCATAGTCTATAATCAATTCTTAATATAAAGGTCTTTTTCACAACAGTGATTGTGATCAGACCAATCAGAAAGCCGTCACTGTTGTTTAGAGCTCACAACCTGCTGTTTGCAAGTGGTAATTAGGAAATATGCCTATTCAATATTTAACCGCTTCATCCCTGGAAGATTTTACCCCCTTCCTGACCAGAGCACTTTTTGCGATTCGGCACTGCGTCGCTTTAACTGACAATTGCGCAGTCGTGCGATGTTGTACCCAAACAAAATTGACGTCCTGTTTTCCCCACAAATAGAGCTTTCTTTTGGTGGTACTTCTGCGGTTTTTATTTTTTGCGCTATAAACAAAAAAAAAGAGTGACAACTTTGAAAAAAAACACATTATTCTTTACTTTTTACTATAATAAATATCCCCAAAAATTTATATAAAAAAAAAAATTTCCCCAAAATGTATTCTTCTACATATTTTTTTAAAAAAAAATTTTTTTTCCAAAAGTCTACAAAATAGGGATAGTTTTATGGCATTTTTATTATTCTTCTACATATTTTTTGCAGTATTTGTAGCTGCTGACTTAAATTTTTTTTTTTTTAATGGCAACACCGCTTTAGTAATAAAAAATTTTAATAATCGGACACTTACCTGTCCCAGGGTCCAGCAATGCGGGGGATCGAAGCCCCGTTCGTCCCCCCCCCTCCACTCGGCGGCGCCGGCATTTTAACTGTGGGCGCCCGGCTGTGGCTTCACAGCCAGGCACCCACTGCGCATGCGCGAGCGGCGCCGCATGCTGTGAGTGGCCGTGCAATCATCTGGGCCCGGTCACGTGTCCCAGATGATTGACAAGAGCCCTTCCTTCACTGAGGGGAAGTGATGTCATCAGCCCAGGTACTGAAGGAGGCAGACTACGAGGGACCCCCTAGCAACAGCCATTTAGAGGGGAGTTAAAAAAAACATTTCCAAATGTTTTTTTTATTTATTTTTTAGGAACATTAATGATTTTTTTATTTTTTTGGGGGCAAATCCACTTAAATTTTTTTTTTTACTAGTATTGGCGGCGATCTGTGATTTTTATCGGGACTGCGACATTATTATAGAAATACATGAATTACTGTAAAAATTTCACTGGCAGTGAAGGGGTTAACACTAGGGGTGATCAAGGGGTTAATATGTTCCCTAGTACGTGTTCTAACTGAAGGGGGGGAGGGGACTATGCATCCTATGCATTAAGGTTAAAAAACACCTGGCAGTGACCGGCCCCCTAGCCCCCCCACCTCCGTTTTACTAACCTGAGCCCCATATTTCCCTCGGCGAGGATGCGCTGTCCCTCTCTCCACAGGGTCCCAGGTCTTGATTGGATAGATCGATAGCAGCGCAGCCATTGGCTCGCGCTGCTGTCAATCAAATCCAATTATGCGGCGCCAGGGGGGCGGGCCGAGTTTGGCATTCCAGTCTATGGACACATATGCTGGACTCGGGAGCGCACCCGCACGGTAACCACCCGGGAGAGCATTTCTCCTAAGGGGTTATCTGATGTGGGGAGGAGCCGCCGAGGGACCCCAGAAATTAACGATCAGGGCCACTCTGTGCAAAACGAGCTGCACAGTGGAGGTAAGTATGATATGTTTGTTATTTAAAAGAAAACAAAAAACGAGCCTTCACCTTGAGACCCCTTTCACACTGGGGTCGTTTTGCAGGTGCTATAGCGTTAAAAATAGCACCTGCAAACCACCATAAAACAGCTGCTCCATTCACTCCAGTGTATTCACTAGAGTGGTGCGCTGTCAGGGTGTCAGAAAAAGTCCTGCCAGCAGTTTCTTTGGAGCGGTGAAGGAGCAGTGAACTCACCGCTCCTCCCCATTGAAATCAATGGGGCAGCGCTGCTATACCACCGGCAAAGCGTTTTGCAGGCGGATTTAACCCCTTTTCGGCCGATAGAGGGGGGATTAAAACCGCCCAGCTAGCGGCCGAATAGCGCCGCTAATACGACGGTAAATCGGCGCTAAAAATTGTGCCGATTTACCGCTGACGCCGGTGGCGGCACAGTGTGAAAGGGGTCTAAGTTCGGCTCTAAGTTATGGCCTGCTTTTTAAGTTTATTTATTGTATATTCATTACAAATATGCATTATTACTAGGTCAATTATAATGCATTAGCAATGTATAACATGTGTTTTCTATTTACAGAGACCAGCTGGACGATATATTGGAATCTTTATGGAAAAGAAGCAGCCGGCAATGGTTACGGAAAACAAATTATAGTTGTGAAAGCTCTGTTTAAAAATCAACTTTACCTTCAAAAGTCCAGTCTGCAGTCACAATGTATAGTCTGCCTTGATAACCCCATACCTCCTTTCCTGACTGGTTGGAATTATTTTTTATCTACAGCCTGAGGTCAACCTAAAGGAGTTGTAAAGGCAGAAGAACTCCCCATGTCGAGTCAGTTGGAAGATTTGTCATACATTGAGTATATCTGACTGTTATGTAATAATCATCCCTAGTCTTTCAAGTGATTGCAAAGGAAAATTAAAAAAAATAAATAAAGAAAAAACATCTCTATACTTACCTGCTCTGTGCAACAGAATTGCACAGAACGGCCCCAAACCTCCTCTTCTCGGCCGTCGCTCTTGGCTTCTCCACACTGTCCAGTGCCCCCACGGGAAGCCATTTCTGAGCCCCGCTGCTGAGTCCATTGACACAGACGGCAGGACGCAGCCCTACCGCCGCTTCCTTGTCATTGGCTTTGATTGGTCCCCTAGCAAAGCCAATGAGACACAGAAGTGAGGGGAGAGAAGAGCTGAAGATGTGCACAGTGATGGGTCGAAAGAGGCATCAGGTAAGTATAAGGGGGGGGGGGGGTGAGGGGCCAAAATTGATGCCTAAACTTTTTTTTCATCTTAATGCAAGGAATGCAGTAAGGTAAAACATGTTTAGGCTTTAGAACCACTTTCCTTGTTACATAGTTGCCTTGTTAGTTACATAATAAGTCAGGTTGAAAAAAGACACAAGTCCATCTAGTTCAACCAAAAAAAAAATAAAAAAATAAACAGAAAACCTCCATATACAGAGCCCTATACCACAGATGATCCAGAGGAAGGCAAAAAGACCCTATAAAACATGATCCAATTTGCCCCAACTGGGTAAATAAATTAATTTCTGGTCCCCAAGACGGTAATCAAATATTCCTTGGATCTACAATCTCTGGTGTTATTACCTAAAGATCTTAAGATCCAGTTATATTTTGTGCATTTAGGAATGCATCCAGCTCATTTTTAAAACAATCTACTGAGCTGGTCAGAACTAATTCTTGAGGGAGTCTATTCCACATGTGTACTGCTCCCGTTCCTGCAGCTTTGAAGGGTTGTTTTGTCTCCAGGTGTCAAGACTGCATCTTCTGCAAAATTAGATAAAATGACAAGGAATGTACTTAGGCTTTTACTTGAGATCCCATTTGGACCTTCTTATGTACAAACGGTATTAGTTTAATGTTAACACATTATGACATCACCTCACTTCACATGATGACTTCATAAAGCCTTTACCTTCTCCATCACAGCTAGTGTAGATGGCACACTGACTGCTATGTCTCTCTGAGCAACCATAATTTATTTTTTTCTCTCTGCTATGTCTCTCTGAGCAACCATAATATCTTTTTTTTCTTGTGTTTGGCCTGCTCCATTCTTTACTGACTGCTTCACTGAATGCTTTGGGAAAGAACTGTGTAAGCGTGAGTGCAAAAGAGAAGAAAAGGAAAAAAAAGACATTATGTGTTACTGTGATATATTATAACATACACTTGAGTAACAGGTACAAGATATTCCAGTCTTTGCTTTATATCTAACAATACTTCCACTAATTGCTTTGGAACTGACTGTGAGATCATTTCATCTTTCACTGATGCTCATGAAAAGCTGCCATCAGCTCAATTTCAGAATGTCTTTAATTTACATTTTCCCTCTTTACAATGAATCTTTAAATGTGAGAAGCTTGTCAGCTTCTTCTTCATGGTACAAAATATGAGAACTCTGCCGTGCGTACAAATATGTCATAGAACGCAAAATAATGGTGACATTGTTTTCAAGATTTTTCCATCTGTAAAACACATTTCAAGTTTTATTTCCTAGTCGCTGACTTTTTTCAAACGAGAATTGAAACATAGCATTGCATAAAATCCTGCTATCTACAAATCATATATTTAAGGGAAAGCCATTGTTAATTTTGATTGAGTTCATTTTGTGATGTTAACATAAAACTTACCTTAAATCAGTTTTTGAAGTGGTATTCCAGATTTTACATACTGGACATTGTATTTTACATGATTATATTCCACTAGAGAGTATGTCTATCTGCCATGGAGCGCTGGAGCCACAAAAGCCAGCAATCAGTTAAGACTCGGTTGACACTGGGATGGCGTCAATGATGCCCGACTCTGAAGCCGCCCCGTACAGCGTGACTTCAGCGTGGCTTGCAAATGACTTATGTAATAGAAGTCAATGCAAGTCGGTCTGAAGTCGTCCCCAAAAGGTACAGGAACCTTTTTCTAAGTCGAACGGTTCTATTGCACTGAATGGAGCGTGACTTGTCAGGCGGCTAAGTCGCCTGACAGGTCGCCTCAGTGTGAACCGAGGCTTAGTGAAACAGTCTTTTCTACAATCAAGCAAATAACCCTTTTGGTGCATTGGGAAGAGGTGGCGGAAGCACTGCAAGAGTGGATTTTTTACAATTCCTAGTGTCGGGCTTTAAAGTGGTATTAAACCCAAAAGCAAACATTTATTGTAATACAACTTGCCATTTCTTAGATGTGATGGCTGCATTCATCTTCTTCTTTTTCTATTTTCACCTGGTGATCTGCCCAGTAAGTTTGTTGGTTTTCAAAAGAACAAGCTCTCCAGCAGAATGTAGCAGTCACAGAGGTGAGACAAACCATTTAGCACTAGCAGGAGTGCGTACAATGATCAGCTTTTATTTATTTATGTAAATTTTTTATCTCTAAAGAAAAAAAAAGGTTTACTATAACTGCTTATAAAGTATTAGCTGGATTTTTTCTTCAATTAGTGTATTTAAAGCGGAGCTCCACCCTAAAGTGGAACTTCCGCTCATCGGATTCCTCCGCCCCTTGCGGTGTCACAATTGGCACCTTTCGGGGGAGGGGGGACAGGATACCTGTCTTTGACAGGTATCCTTTCCCACTTCCGAAAGTACGTTGCGGCGTGATGTGGCTGTGACGTCACCGCGGGGCTCCCTCCTCCTCCTCCCTCGGCTGCCGGGCTAATAGGGGAGAGGAGTGGGGCCTCGGGCATGCGCAGTAGGGTTCCCGGCGTGAACTCAAAAGGCTACACTGCCAGGTTACCTTACCCGCAATGGCGGCGGCAGCACCCGACAGCTGATGGAGACATCAGCTGCGGTGCCAACATCGAGGGACTGCAGGAAAGGTAAGTGTCCATTTATTAAAAGCCAGCAGCTGCAGTATGTGTATGTTTTTTTTCCCGGAACACCCCTTTAAATATGCTAGTACATCTAACTCTCCCCTCCCCCAGACTGACAATTCTGCTGTCCAAAAGTGCCTCTTCTGCTCTTTCATCCAGAGTGGGAGCACTCTAATACAGGAAGTGTGTTTTTCCTCTATGAAAACAGAGGGGAAAAGCCTAAATAAAAGAAAACAAATGCAGCCACCACATCTAATGATTGGTAATCTGCAATATAATACATTTTTGGTTTTGAGTTTATTACCCCAGGTGAACTCCAGTTAACTGAAAAAAATTACGTTGCAGTGGGACTTCCCTCACTGCATTCCAAGGGTTATCTGCACATTTTGTCTTGGGCTAATGAATAAGGTGAACTACTTACCCTCCCAACAGCTGTGCTCTTCACCATTCTCCAGCATTCCCGGTATGTGTGCTGTATTCAACATCCACAAGCACAATGAAGTATAGGCCTGGCATTCTAAGGATGACATTAGAGAGCTGTGACTGGTGAAGTATTGAAGAGGAGGGCTTCAGGAGAACTGCCGCATAGTGAGGAGAAAGCCAGTGGGAATGAGAATTAAGTGTTTCAATGTATTCCTTTACCACCGAGACAAAATGCTCAACTAACATTTGCAGTGTTGCAGGGACTCTACTGCAAGGAAAAGTTTTTCAGCTTAACCACTTGCTATCCGGGCCATTTCTGACACTTCGCTCCTACATGTAAAAATCAACTTTTTTTGCTGGAAAATTACTTAAAACCCCCAAAGCATTATATATATTTTTGTTTTTTACAGAAACCATATAGAATATAATGGTGGATGTTGCAATTTTTTATGTTACACAGTATTTGTGCAGCAGTTTTTCAAACACAATACATTTTTTATTTTTTATTTTTTATACAAATATTTTTTATTTTTTTTTACACTTTTTTTTTGCACTAACTTTATTGCTATCACAAGGGATGAACAACATCCCTTGTGATAGCATGTGCCGTGACTGGTCCTCTTTATGGAGAGATTTGGGATCTATTGGATGCCAAATCTTTCCTCTGGCCTCCCATGTAGCCGATCAGGCACAGATCGGTCTGATCGGCTACCTACCAGAGGTGACAAACTACTCGTCGCTACTACTCATCGCTCCTGGTTTCTGGGGTTACAGAGAGAGGGGAATAAAGTCAGTTCCTCTCTCTCTCTGTACAAGGCAGTAATCGCCACTGCATCGCTCCCGGCCCCTGCGATGGGACCAGAGAGCCTGGGAGAGGCGGCGGTGGGACCCCGTTCCGCCACCCACAGAAGTGATTGAGTGGCTAAGTAGCCACTAAGAACTCTTCTGCCAGATAGGGAATTGCCGGCTGAAGAAATCGATACTGAGATGATGCCTGTAGGTGCAGGCATCATCCCGGTATAACCATTGAAACCAGAGGACGTCCATTTATGCCCTGCCGGCGGGAGGAGGTTAATAGATGGCTATACACATTTTCGTTTTAAGAATGTTCAATTATCTAAACATTTTTGTGGTCAAATCGACATTTGTTTTCAATCAAACTGATCAAAAAATTCAAAGGAGCAGAATGGAAAACTTTGCCCCAACAAATTTCTAACAGTGTATGTGGTTTTCATTGGGGCAATTACAATAATTCCAAAATAGAAATCACTGAATATACTGAGAATTTTTGCATGAATATTTGTGTAGCACCCACCACCTTTAGGTGGGTGCTAGTAGGTAAGTGTTAGGTAAATTGCCAGTGCCTTACCCTTTTGTTTAGGCCTGGTTGTTTGGTTTGGTTTGGGAGGAGTAATAGAATAGAGGGGGGTGTGACCACCTGTACTCTGCCCTGGAAAAATCTCCCTTGCTTTCCCTAAGAAATGTTCTGGAAAGAAGGTGGTCTGGGGACTGGGGTGCAGGCAGTTTGTATGGACAGCCCTGGTCCAATCATTAATTTGTATTGGAAGGGGCAGTACTGGTATATAAACGGAGGTCACATGCTTCCTGGGGAGCATGGGAAGAAACTGAGTCCAGAGAAACAGCCGAAATGTGACTCTAAGGAGCAGGCTTGAAGGCCTGGGGGTTCAGAGACCCCATCGCTGGATAGCAGGAACCAAACCTGAAGGCCTGCTGGTTCAGAGACCTCAGTGCTGGATGGTTCATCTACACCAATTCATCAAAAGAAACCCCGGGAGAAGTGGACCGGGCATCCCGGCTGGGATGGTTCTGACCATGAGGAGTGGGAAGTAGCTGCAAAAGAGGATGGAGTAGACCGGGATATCATCTGGGACTTTCCTGAACTGACCTGGGAGAATCGCAGGAGTCAAAATAGGCAGGTGAGGCCTGGGGCTTACAGCATCCATATACCAGATGCTTTTCAGAGGGGCATTAGTCAGTTCACTATGGGAAAGGGACTTTAACTACTCTCAGACGGAAGAGGCAGCTCATATTTCCCTGAATATATCTGTAACAGACTGTAACCAAGACAATAAAGTTCATTTTTCAACTTTCCTGACTGTTGCTAATGAGTTAACAGTAGAGTATGAACACACCCAGCAGCTCCCAAGGGAGTAGTGTGCTACATGGAGGTCCCACCGAGATATTTATTTTACTGTTAACCTGTTACCCCTAGCAACTCCAAAGACTGTCCTGCTTAACAGATGGAAATGTGTTGGGAGTTGCGCATGTCACCGTAGCCCATGGATAAAACATGGACACCAAGGGAGGTGCGGCCGGGAACTAGGGAGATGTTGGTTCCTTACAGTGAGGCATCGTAAGTGACATTTTCAACTGTGTTTCAGTGACTGCTGCTATGACTTGAAGTTTCCCAGTGCCTGCCACCAGGGGTCGCTGGCACGCACTGCCGAAATGAACAGTTACAGTTCCTTGCGCGCCGGACCAACAAGACAAGGGGCGGAGCCGCGCCCAGGAGGAAAGGCATCACTCCAGCATCCTGCATGCCACGCGCTGCTCATACAGCGGAGGAAGATGGCGCAGAGTGGTCAGAGCACAACCACCATTCAGCAAGCCACTGATATGCAGGACCATATGCAGAAGAGACACAGCAGCAGTGCCATTGGCTCCTGTGACTGTCAATCAAAATCAGTTAGCCAATCAGGAGAGAGATGGGGCGGGGCTGAATGGCAGCTTTGTGTCTGAATGGACACACGTAGCAGCAGCTCGGGTGCCTCCATAGCAAGTTGCTTGCTGTGGGGTCACTCAATAGGAGGGAGCAGTGAAGAGGGACCTGAGAAGAGGAGGGCCACTGCACAGGGCCACTGCACCGGGCAGGTAAGTATAACATGTTTGTTCATTTTTTTTTTTTTTTTTAAACGAGACTTTACAATCACTTTAAGTTTGCCATACACTAGTACAGTGATGGCAAACCTTGGCACCCCAGACGTTTTGGAACTACATTTCCCATGATGCTCAATCACTCAGCAGTGTAGTTGGGCATCATGGGAAATGTAATTCCAAAACATCTGGGGTGCCAAGGTTCGCCATCACTGCACTAGTACATTTTGGTTTCAAATTTTCAAGACATTTAAGAACGTTCATTTAAGATTAGTGGGGTCAAATTAATGTTCGTTTTTGACTGCAGTGATGAGAAAATTAAAGGGGCATGATGGAAATTCTTTTCTAATGAACAAATTTCTAACAGTGTATATGGTTTTCATTTGGGAAGCAACAACATTTTGAAGTATTTTCCAACGACAATTCATCAAATGATCAAATGTGCTGAGAATGTTTATATGAATATTTGCACGAAAGTTTATTCAAAAACCTACTAGTGTATGTCCACTTTAAATGTGAAGTTCCGGACAAGCTAGGCAAGCACGATTGGCTAAATTCTTTGATTATAGCATATGTTCCAAAAGAAAATTACACTGAACTCTGCAGGTATGGGTTATATAAAATGGCAACAAACATAGCAGGATGGCTGGCACGTAACCACAAACTTATTGCAGTATAGCACTTCTAAATCTGCCAAATGTTCATGAATACATCTCTGCACAGACACAAACCCTGGTTCATCTCAAGGGAAACAGTGGAAATGGACAAGTCTTCTAACCTGGCTGATCTCTTAATCCCTCAAGCAGTTTCACCTAGGGATTTCTGTGGAAACTCATAAATATGAAATCATTGCCCGATCAAGCTGAAAATCTCTGGATCAGGCAATATTCATACCATATTTATGGACACCTTTAGAATGCAAGCTGTAACTTCATACATAATAGTATACACTACTAGTATAGAAGCTCTGTGCAGCAATAGAACTACCCAGCCACAGCAGAAGCAGCTCTTCTTTGCATATGCTTGCTTTCCTTACCACTTAGGTTGTCATTAGAGAGCACAGCATTAGAATACACATTGACACTGGTTGTTTCACAGTAAGGTCCCCCGGAAAAGATTGCATCTGCACTGCCCAATTTACAGAGAAGAACCATGATACAAAACGTGTAATTTCTACAAGTTAGGCCGGGTTCACACTTATGCGAATTGGGAATTTGCGATAGCAGGAGATTGTGACCGGCTCTCTATGGAGCCGATTCACATATCTCTGATGCGGCTCCGGTGTGACTTTTCATAGTAACCCTGTGCATTTTTTGGTCTAATTCAAGTTCGGATTCAGTCCAAAATTCGGGCTATAATCAGACCTGAATCGGTGAACCAGGACGCACAGGACCGCTGCTGGGAGCCGCATCGTCATTAGGTGTGAACCAAGCCTTATCCACTTTTTACTTTTTCCCCAATCTCTGCTTTTTTGATTTGAAATTTCAGCTGGACTGCAGGAAATGATTGGAATTTAAAATAATACACAATTGCAGGTAAGTACATTTAGTAAAACTTAGTAAAAGAAATCTTCAACAATTGTATGCTGCTTATATATGGCTTTAACTGATAGTTTTAATTAAAAAAAAGTTGTAATTCAGCTGTTGCAAATGTTTAAGATTATCACCACAGAAAAAAATAAAAATGAAAAATGGCAATACTACAATGGTTATATAATTGTTTTTATTGTTCGATGAGCTTGTATTATTCCACATCTTCACAATAATCTGTCCACTCACAATACTTCCTGTCACCACATTAACTATTCCTTTGGGAGAGCTCTAAGGTTCTGACCTCTTATAAAGGATTTGTCTGTCTATTTTATTACCAGTCCAAATTAGCCAGAAAACTGAAGGTCTTTAAAAAAAGGTTTATTAAGTCTGTATTAAATTGTTGAACAACCTTTGACCTTACAATAATAATGTCTTTATCTGTTATAGGAATGTTGACTATTCTTAAGTGGTGCGATGATAATTTCAGCTGTCAACTACGAAGGGTGTGGTACTGCTGACTCACAGTAAGAAATCAAAGGAAGATGTTTCACACATACAGTAATATTTCTAGTTCAGTTAACCCTTTAACTGTGAGCTGAGAAAGTACATACACAATTCTGACTACTGTAGCAGCTGGGAGTCTGTGCAAATGCCACCATCACTGTTAATGAAAGCCTTATGACTGTGGTAGGGAAAGGGTTAAAAAATACCTAAACTAAAGAACAGAAATGTAAAATATTGCAGCATACTAGAACCTCTGACTTTTCTGTACTGCCTACTTGATCTGAGTATGCAGCCATCTTCCATTTCTTGTTTTCCTATCACTATATGAATGTTGATCATGGGTAATAAATGTCTGGATCTGCAACATCACCTTATTTGTGAATAGCCTGTTCTAAAGATAAAGTCAACTGATCAGTTTAATGGTATATGGAAGGATTTACAGTATGGGCTCCATTCTTCAAGTTGGTAAAATGTTCTGTAATGCATTCTATTAGTTCACCAGAAATTACTGTCATTACTAAAGAACCATTATGCCAACATAGTTATGAGCAATTATTTCTAAGTAAATTTTATTTCAGGTTTCATACCGACATTGTCCAAGCTTACCAACTGGTAGTAATTTTAAAGAAGACCCCTTTCTCAGATCGACATTTAAAAGATACAAAGATATAAAGATGAAATATAACCCATTTATCCAGTATACTGTATAATTGTATATAGTAAATTACTTAACAATAATTTACCTTTGGGATTAATAAAGTATTCTGATTCTGATCAAGGCAAAATATCAAAATGTACACCTCTGGCTATTTGAATGACCAGTCTGTGGGGGTCATCTAAAATTGTAAGCTTTGTATATGCTGGTCCTTTATCTGAACTTCTGTAGTTGGAGATGTCTTGCTCTTGTACCATACACACCACAGTGCAGCAGGAGGAAGAGATCACTACTGATGAATATGCTGAATCTGTCTGCTGTATATACAGAAAATATTGACAGAGAAGGCTAGTCACATTTTTCTCCCTAAAGGTCTGTGAGATACTGACCATATGAGACATACGCACTGCAGGTGTTAGCAAGCGTTTTTCTTGTCATTTTGATGTGGTCTGCATAATGAATATAATCAAACATCAGTACTATTCCGCTCTATTCCGCTCTAAATTCCAATCAGCAGCACACATGATCTCATGAAGTACGATTTTTCAAAGGTTAAGTAGTTAAAGTGGAGTTCCAGGCTTGTTCTGTTTATTAAAAGTCAGCAGCTACAAAAAGTGTAGTTGCTGACTTTTAATATACAGACACTTGCCTGTTCCACGGTCCAGTGATGCGGCCGAACGGAGCACTGCTCCTCTCCCCCTCCTCTCCCCCTGCTGCACTCCCGGAGTGGACAGACGATCTCCTGGGACCTGTCACGTGTCCCATGAGATCGCCTAGAGGGAGGGGCCACCTAAGGCGAAAGGAGGAGTCGCCTTGGCGGTCCCTGGGCGCAAGGAGGAAGTGGGACAGGAAGTCCCCCTTCTAACGAAGCCCCCACTCCCCCCCCCCCAAAAAAAAAATTACATGCCAAATGTGGCATGTAAGGGGGCGAGGAGTGCTTAAAGCGGAAGTTACATTTTTGGGTGGAACTCTGCTTTAACTCGACCAACGTTTAGGGGAAAAGAGATGTGACCTCCGCATAATGTCCACCAAGTGTACAACATCTGGAAGCACACATGCATGGATAAAGCACCCTAGGTTAATATTGTTATATAAAATCATATGGAAATTCAATGTTTTAAAACACAATAAATAGTACTCCCTGAGTAAAATCATGTCTTAAAACAAAATCCCACCTTGCAGTACTTGTTATAGCTTGATATCAGCCTTGAAAATACAAGTATTATGGTTCAGATATTGACAATTAAACAAATGTTGGTTATCATCTTAAAGAAAGCGGCTATTATGGTGACTTTCAGATCTGAAACTTATTTGGAAGCTGTTTGACAACAGTACAGAGTGATTGTGACTTTAACCTTGCAGCCTACACTCAACTTAGAAGCCACAGAAAAAAAAGGCCATCAGAATTGTGGTGAAGGAAATGAACCACACTGGATGGATCAACCTAGCAAGGATAATTAAATCTTTATGTAGAACATGAGTGGGTCACCTATGGAAATTATGTGGAAGCAACTGGATTTGTCAAGGTTAAGTATGGTCATTCTTATAAGTATAAGTAAGGTCACCAATGGAAGCAAAAATAAGGTCATTCTTGGAAGCAGAAGTAAGGTCAGCTTTGGAAGTAGAAATAAGGTCTTCCTCAGAAATAATAGCATTTCTGGTGTGCACATTGGTAATCACTAATCCATGATGAGCTGAAGTGGGCTTATAATAAGGAAGGAAGGATCCTTTTACATCACTGCTTTAATCACTATTGTCAATAATACACATGATCTCTGGAGTTCAGTAAAGCAACTGATTGTAATCTGAATACAACTACAAACAACTATATGGTGCAAGAACTTGACTGAGTACAAATTGAAGGGTTTGTTTATGTCGGTCCTCGTATTACCTAGTTGTGGTAAATGTAAAATAGATTGTATAGTTACAATTAGAAGGTAGCATGTAAATTCATCTTAACATGCATAGCCAACTTTACATTGAGCAAACAACTGTACTGAATGTTTATTTTTCTAGCAGCAAAAAATGGAGAAAACTATTTATTAAAAGTTCTTAAGACAAGCAAATTTTCCCTATAAGGCTAGTGAAAGTAAAGATTGTGCTACAGTGTATGTAAAAAAAATAATTATAAGATAGAGTGTTTTTTTTTTCTCTATATGCACTGTGGGTACGATGCATGGACCAAGATGCAGACCAACTACATTGTGATCTGTGCTTCAGACCCACATGGATGTAGACTCCAGAATGTATGTGGAGATCCATGCAGGTCCATGCCACCAGTGGCCTGTCATTGATTTCAACATGTTGCCTGCATGGGTCTGTACAGAACACCTGTGTATCCTGTGCAGATAAAGACAGCTCCTTCACATGGGCATACAGATTGATGTGCCTCTGTAAATGCACCCTGAGACATAGTGCTGTGATGCTTTCAGATATCTATGTACAGAACCCTGCTGGCCCCTCCCACTAGCCATGATCTGCCCGCATTGCATAGAGAAGCACAGAAACTCTGCAATGACACCACTGGGTCTACTATAAGGTATATAATAAAACTGCATGTTTTTATTTGAAAATGTCCTTAGCTTCTTGATGGGCGGCAGGGGAAAGGTTCCAGGGAAAGCAAAATGCAAGAATATCAAACTTCAGCTTTAGATTTCTCATTGTCATTAACTGTTGTTTCTGTAAGGTGTCTATTGAGTTAAAGCGGTTGTAAACCGCAGATGTTATAAAAAAAAAAAAAACAGCAAGGCAGTGGCATAATGTGCTAGTATGCATCGCATACTAGCACATTATGAAATACTCACCTTGGAACAAAGCCCTCCAGTGCTGTAAAGTCACCGCTTCAGGGTTTGTGAGCTCCGACTATGTGATTGGCCAGAGCCACGATGATGTCACTCTTGCGCGTGCAGGAGCTGACATTTCCGTCACGGGCTCCGAAGGTCTGGCACTGTAATGCCCCGTACACACGGTCGGATTTTACGGCGGAAAATGTCCTATCGGACCATGTTGTCAGAAATTCTGACCGTTTGTGGGCTCCATCGGACTTTTTCCGTTGGAATTTCCAACGGAAAAAGTTTCAGATCCTGCTCTCAAATTTTCCGACAACAAAGTCAGACTTTTTCCGATCGTGTGTAGCGAATTCCGACGGACAAAGTGCCACGCATGCTCAGATCACATTACAAGACCAAAGCTATTGGCTACTAGCCTCTACGTAGTCCCGTCATACGCAACGAACTTCACCACGTTCAGAATGATCGGCTTTTCCGACAACTTTGTCCGACCGTGTGTATGCAACACCAGTGTCGGACAAAACCCGTCGGAAAAAATCAGATGGATTTTGTGGTCGGAATTTCCGACCGTGTCTACGGGGCATAAGCTAGACCTTCAGAGCGCATGCGCCGATGATATCTCCTAAACGGTGCAAGTTTAGGAAATATTCACAGTACCTAGAGGTAAGCCTTGTTATAGGCTTACCTGTAGTGGTAGTACAGAGTTTACTACCACTTTAAACAGGGAAAGGAGCCATTCCAAGTGGAGAGATAAAAGCATTAGATAAAACATCAGTTCAAGAATCTTTTAATAGTTAACTATTAAGTTCATGGAACAAAATAATTATTCCTCATGTGGTGCTTAATTTTTTTATCATTTAAAATGTAGATACTAAAATAATGCAGTAACCTATGCAGCTTTGTGAATTGACTCTATTATGTGTTATTACTTTATTATGTACCTTTTAATTGTAATTTACCTTGGTTCAGCAAATATGTCAAGAAAGAAAATATTCTAGAGAAAGTATCCACGTTAAGAAAATTCATTAGCATAGTCTTTTATTAGGACTCATTCTGGTATTCTTATTGGTCCTTGCATTAGACATACAGTATGTGGTAAATTATTAGGCATACCTTTAATATAAAAAAAGTCTGCTGCCATTAAAAATGCTGCACACTTTAATTCCCTGTAACAGTTTTTCCTTTCAACCGGCCCTGATTCCTTGCTCCTTAGAACAGGACAGATAGAGTTGCCTTTCAATGTTTTAATATTGTTAGAGCAGAGAGATAAACACTTTAGTACATATTGGAGAGTAATAAATTGTGTTGAACATTGATAAACTAATGCAATTACCAGCAAGGTCACAGAGTCAGCTAATTTAGAAATATCAGTAGTAGGATTTTGAGTTGTCCCCTGGAGACCTGTAGCCACTTTATTACAGCAGCAGGGTGAGGAGAAAATGGTACATTACGATTGATCTTTTGATCTAATTGTAGAACTCTGCCATCCCCTGTTTGTCCAGAACTGCTTAGCTAGCAAGAGGAATCACTAGCCAACTAATTGATGAAAATACCCCAAAACTTGATGAAATGTGAGCAATAAAGACGAAACACAATTCTGCATTATCCTTCCATTATAAAGTATATAAAGAATTAAATAGGCATGTTAACAATCCAAAGTGCATTGTGTTTAAATGTGATCGAGAAGTTTAATTTACATTGCTTTACTGTGTGTGATTTTTTTTACTGTAGAAATGCTTGGTGAGGTCATAAATGTTAGATATCTCCTTAATAAACCACTTTGGTGCATTGTACAGTTAAATAAGCATATCATATGTTTATTTTTTGATTATTATTTTTTTTTCTAGGACTGTACATTACAGATTTGTCCATTCATAGGTCATAAGTCATAAGAGTAATCAGTAACAATCCATACTTTGAACATCCAGAGCCATTATGCCTTGGGTCACATTTACTTTTTACCTAAAGGCCTTTTGCACCATAATTCTCTTGAGCTCCATCATAAATTGGTCTATTAGCTAAACTAACCAATCTTTTTCTCTTCTCAATTCCATTGAACAGCTCATCCACATCATTAGCGAACTGTAGGATAGCACCGCATTTCTTCTGATATTGATCAATAAATTGTTATAGAGAATATGCGGAGATGCAGGGTATAATATATACCATGCTAAGAGTGGAAAAAGTGTTTTGTTATGATGGCTACCAACAAAACTAAAACTGCCTTGTCAGTATTCTTATCAGTATTCTGAAAAATACTGAACCCCCCCAATTGCAGCCTCACTGTGCCCATCAAATGCAGCCCCTATGCCCATCAAATGCAGCCATTGTGCCCATCATATGCAGCCACTTGTGCCCCATCATATGCAGCCACTTGTGCCCCATCATATGCAGCCACTCATGCCCATCATATGCAGCCACTTGTGCCTCTGGCTCTAATCACGTGCTTCAAAAAAAAACACCCCTCCCACCCCCACCATAGGAATCCATGTGTCCGGCGTCCTGAAAGGGGCCGGGCACATGGATAGGGAGGTGGCAGCATGTGCCCTCAATGCGCGGGCCGCCACTGGTGCCAGGTGTGCCTGGGCACACCCTAATCACCCTGTGCAGTGCCAATTTCCCCTGCTTCCTGACGCCCCCTGTCTCTCACATGCAGTGCTGCCAGCTTCCCTCCTCTCTATGGCTGTTGCAGGGGATGTTTCAGGATGGAGATTAGGGGGAAGGGTCCGGTAAATATTTCATTTACCGGCCCCTTCCTTTTCTAAATAAACACAGTGAGCGATCTGTACCGGTCACTCCTGTGTTCATTCTTAACTGAAGCATAGTAAACTATGTTTACTGTGCTTCTGTTTGTTAATGAACGGGAAGCTGCTCAGCACAGAGCACTTCCCATTCATTCACTGTCCAGCGCAGCTGAGACTGCAGAGAAAAAGACTGGGGAAGCTCTGTCCTCAGTCTCTTTCTCTAAGGCCCCTTTCACACCGGGGCGGTGAGCCACGGTGACGGTAAAGCAGCGCTATATTTAGCGCTGCTTTACCGTCGTTTTCACCGCGGTTTTAGGTCGCTCGCGGTGCGGTTTTACCCCCCGCGAGCGGCCGAAAAAGGGTTTAACACCCCCCGCAGAGCGCCGCCGTAGCCGCGGTATTGCCGCAGTAACCGCGGTATTGCCGCGGTTTTACCGCGGTCTCCCATTGTAATCAATGGGAAGGAGCGGTATAGGAGCGGTGAACACACCGCTCCTATCCCGCTCCAAAGATGCTGCTAGCAGGACTTTTTTTGCCATCCTGCTAGCGCACCGCTCCAGTGTGAAAGCCCGCCGGCTTTCACACTGGAGTTAAAGGGGCCAGATTTTTTCATGCGGTGAACAGGCGCTATTTTTAGCGCTGCACCGCATGAAAAACGCCCCGGTGTGAAAGGGGCCTAACTCAAAAGTGAGACATCAGAGGTCTGTTTAGATCCTCGATATTTCACAAACACCCCCCAACGAGGCTCCTAATTTTTTTTATTTTTATAAATAATAAAAAAAAAATATATTGTAAAAAATGATTTAAAAAAATGTAATTGAAAAAAACAATAAAAATAAAAACTATTGACACCAATCTTTGCTCTACTGACACTGTCCACTGCTCTGCTGATGTTACACACTTGTGTGTTTGTGCTCTGGAGTGCACACCCTAATGCAGGGGTCTCAAACTGGCGGCCCTCCAGCTGTTGCGAAACTACAAGTCCCATGAGGCATTGCAAGGCTCACAGTTACAAGCATGACTCCCCCAAGCAGAGGCATGAAGGGACTTGTAGTTTTGCAAAAGCTGGAGGACTGCCAGTTTGAGACCCCTGTCCTAATGCAATAGGCTGTGCACACCAATGACTATTGCCTATGAATTTTCTTTCATAGCCTTCTGTTAGTGAAATCACTACAGCATTATCACCTTTACAGTCACTGTGCCCACTCACACTACAACAGAATGTGAAAACACTAAGTGGGAGTGGTTAATGACATTGTCTCCACTCATCCAACAGCCTCTGGCTTGTCAATCAGAGGCTAGCAATGCTTAGCTTTAGCATTTAGAAGCACATGGAGTTTCTGCTTACATGTCAAAAGGAAACAATATGCAAGTGCAGCTGAAATCCTTAATTCGCATCTTGCAATATGTGGTAGCATGCACATGCACAAGCCAAGGTGAAAGGGTGATTTGGAAGTCCTATAAAAGACAAATCATTTTTGGTGAAAGGAACATATTGGCTGTATTGTTTTAGGGCAATTTCTTTACTTAACCCCAGCTTGCCAATCTTTTTCCTGTTCTCATTTGGTCCACCTTCCAAAAGCTGGCTTAGAACTTTTGAGATAGCAGTGTGGAGGTTAAGAGTGGCCTACTATTACTTCCTTCTTGCTGGGGGGGGGGGGGGGGGGGGGGGACAGTTCTTGCAAAGCACAAGATAGGGTTAATTTACTAAGATTGGAGAGTGCAAAATCTGGGGTAGCTCTGCATAGAAACCAATCAGCTTCCAGTTTTGTCAAAACGTAATTGAACGAGCCAAAGTTAGATGCTGAGTTTTAGTAAATCAACCCCAAATGTCTAACCTAAGCTGGGAATGGCAAATGAGAAATTTGAGCAGTTATTTTTTACTATTGTACTATTTCTCGCACCTCTACCTTATGTAGTTTGGTACATTCTGTCTAAATGGCCTCATGATCAATAAATATCATTTATTACAAATAATTCTAAATGAAAAAAATCCATTATCCCCTTCTTTTTACTACCTTTATTCCTATATTTTATAAATATTTTCTTTTATTGGTACTTTTATTGAATTTTTTTGATGTATTGCTGTAAAATCCGATGCTATAATTTTATGAGAATTAGAAATTTGTATTTTTTTTTAGCTGCATGGTGCTGAACCATACTAGTTGGTAACAATACCTATTAACTTGCAATTTCTTTGTTATTTTTTTCCCTTTTTTTTCAGGTGACACATGGTCAGAATGTGAAGATTTTACTGATGACTATAATGTAAATGTTGCTACATGACATGACAATATTCGAATGGTTTCCAAGTTCGATTTTTGTGACATCACATTTACACTGTGCTAACTCTAATGCATAATGCTGCAGAGAATGCTCCAGGATAAGAGGGATGCTCTGTCATGTGATCTGTAAAAGTCATGTGACAGGTCTCCTCCTCCTGGCATCACATTGTTTTCCTCATTCGTTAGAATAAATGGAGCTTTGCTTGTTACAGAACAAGCAAAGCAGAAAGCACATTTCTAACTCACAATGCCATATTTTTATCAGTTAAGCCATACCACTGGTTTATAAATTGTCCCCAATATAACAACAGGGAATGAAAATGTCCAGATGGGGGGAACATTTAAACCATATAAACCTTCAACTAGTGCCTTTTGCTTGAAAAAAAAAAAACGATTGACTGCTAAGGGTTTTTCCAAGGAGGTCATTGCCTACAAGTGTGTTAAAGTGGAACTATTATTATTTATTATTAATATTATTATGCAAGATTTATATAGCACCAACAGTTTGCGCAGGACTATACAACATAAGGGCAGACAGTACAGTTAGTATATAATTAAATACAGGAGGAATCAGAGGAACCTGCTCGTTAGAGCTTACAATCTAAAAGGGAGGGTCAAGTGATATAAAAGGTAATAACTGTAGGGGATGAACTGATGTAGAAAATAAAAGTACAGCTGTTGATGGAGGCAGGTCGCCTAAAAGTGGATAGAGTTGGAGATAGTCAGACAGATTGGGGTAGGGAATTCCATAGGTAGAGAGAGGCTTGAGAGAAGTTCTGGAGGTGAGAATGGGAGGAGATGACAAGAGAGCTAGAGATCAAGAGGTCTTGGGAGGAATGAAGAGGATGATTTGGTTAGTATTTTGAGACTAGGCTAGCGATGTGACTGGGAGCCAAGTTGTGGATGGCTTTGTAAGGTATTATTAGTATTTTGAATTTGATTAGTTGGATAAGTGGCAGCCAATGGAGGTATTGGCATAAACAGGTGGCAGACACTGAACGGTTGGTAAGGTGGATGAGTCTGGCAGCAACATGCATGATGGACTGAAGGGGGGATAGCCTATGTAAAGGTAAGCCAATGAGGAAGGAGTTGCAGTAGTCGAGATGAGATATAACCAGGGAGTGAATCAGGAGATTTGTGGTGTCATTGGTTAGGCAGGAGCATATTTTGGAGATGTTGTGGAGGTTGAGGTGGCAAACTTTAAACAGTGATTGGATGTGGGGCCAAAAAATGAAGAGTACCTGTCACTTTTTACATTCCTTGTGACAGCAATAAAAGTAATCAGAAAAAAATAAATTAAGGGACAGTGTAAAAAAAAAAAAAAAAGAGAAAAAAATTTAAAGCGCCCAATCCCTCCTTGCTCGCAGAGAAGCGAACACATACATAAGTCGCCCCCACAAATTTAAACAGTGTCCAAATCACAGATATGAGGCATAACCGCGATTGTTAGCACGAGAGCAATAATTCTAGTACTAGACCTCCTCTGTAAATCTAAGCTGGTAACCTGTAGAAATTTTTAAAGCTTCGCCTATGGAGATTTTTAAATACCGTAGTTTGTCGCCATTCCACGAGTGTGCACAATTTTAAAGCATGACATGTTAGGTATCTTATTATTATCCTTATTTATTAGCAGGTGAATGCGGCCCTCCATGCATTCACATACATTGATTCCGGTCCTTAAGTGGAAAAAGGTTGCTGACCCCCTGCTCTACTCCTTACTTCAACCCCTCAGTCTCTTTAGACATCACTACAGGCATACCCCACTTTTAAGTACACAATGGGGTTTATTTACTAAAGCTGGAAAGTGCAAAATCAGGCTCCCTTCTGCATAGAAACCAATGAGCTTCCAGGTTTTATTACCAAAGCTTAATTGAACAAGCTGGGGTTAGAAGCTCATTGGTTTCTATGCAGAAGTGAGCCTGATTTTGCACTTTCCAGCTTTAGTAAATAAACCCCATTGTGTACTTAAAAGTGGGGTATGCCTGTAGTTTACTATCAGTATGGATGTCACACCACTTCCTAAAACAAAATCTTTAAGGCTGCTTTCACACTAGGGTGGGCGTTGCTGTTTTAGTGCCGTTTTAGTGCCGCTATTTGGCAGCTAGTGGGGCACTTTTAACCCCGCTAGCGGCCGAATAAAGGGTTAAATGCGCCCATGTAGTGCCACTGCCGAGGCTCTTTGCAGGCGCTTCGGCAGTGGTGCCCATTCATTTCAATGGGCAGGAGCGGCGTATACAGCGCTCCTCCACTGCCCCAAAGATGCTGCTTGCAGGACTTTTTTTAACATCCTGCCAGCGCAGTGCACCCGTGTGAAAGCACACAGGGGAGGCGTTTTTCAGGCTCTTTACAGGAACTATTTTTAGCCTAAAAGCGCCTGAAAAACGCCTCAGTGTGAAAGGGGTCTAACTGAGCTCATAATATCCCCCCCTTTCTTCTCCTACCCAGCATGCCCTTTCCTCCGTCTTTTCCTTCAAGATCAATAACACAACTATCATTCCCTCCCCTCATACTAGGATGCTAGGTGTAATCCTGATCTTTCCTTTCAACCGCACATCCAATCACTGTCTAAAGTGCTGTACACACTAAAAGAAAATTGGGCAAACAAGCGTCCGGTTTTCCTTGTTATTTCACAGCAAGTCGGAACCAAGGAAGGAAATAATGTACGGAAATTCTCTTACGACAAAGGGTTTTTTTTTTGGTCGTTTATTGTTTCTGACCATGCACAGTCTTTCATTTCAGATTTTTCACATATTAAAATTTGTTCGAAAATGGTACACATTAAACGAAAATCGTTCCTTTGGTTCCATTATGAGAAAAAATTTGTCGCTTGCCCCTTTGGAAATTTCCTTTTGGAAGGTTGAAATCGGCTGTCAAAAGTTGTGTAAACACTATCAGAAAATCGTATGATCGTTCCTTGGACGAAAATGTTTCCCTGATTTTCTCATAGTGCGTACGGGGCATAAATCTTACCGCTTTCACCTCTGTAACATTTCCAAAATGCGCCCCTTAACCGCCATGACAGGAGGCTGATATCAAGAAGGGTTCATGTACATATGCTAGCTGTATGTTAAATATATTTAATGATTTTAAATGAACACATAGGTGGATTAAATGATGCCTTTACATCTGCCTGGAGTTCAGTTTTAAGTGTAGAATTTTGAATTGACATCTGATATTAAACGTCTAATATTATTTAGCTCTAAGGTTGTGCAGGCATATGAATTATTGCCTTGTGTGTCCATACATATTCATTCTGCTTTAACTATGTTAAGTTGATTAAATCAGTTTTGATTTTTAAATTTTTTTTTTTGTCAATCAATACGAAAAGCAAATGTGACTATAAATGTATTGGTGTTTTCTAAATCCTGGCAGCACTGCGCAGAATTCATAAGTCATATGTTGACTTTTCTGTATACAATTGATTTTTATTTACATTTAAAATTGCATGTCAAAGAAATGCTTTGATTCATTTGACACTGACAAAATATCAGTCACTTTCCCTAGATAAAACCAGTTAGAGCTCTTATAATGGTTACATTATTATTTACTCTCCTTTACAATGCAGTTTACTTTAGGTAATTATTCATTTCAGCCAGTTATGTAGCTAAAACCACTTCTGACATATGACATCATTACTTATACATGTTCCTACCATTTTCTGACAAATGAATTGGGAATCTGTATATGATCACTGACATAACAACAATTATTCCCTCCTGTCAATATTAAAGGTTTCCACTCATTTTAGATTTTTTTTTTTACATTACACCCCTGTGGCTCAATAAGCTTAATAGATTATGGATTTGTTTATATTGCTTTTTATTGATACGGCTGAATCATGCTTCTCCAAAGACACTCAGTTGTTACAGTTAAAAGATATCTTTTAAAATTACAGCATATACAAATAGCAAAAGAAGGGACTGCAGAGACTTTACAAACTACAGTGAACAAAGCAGCATAGATACATACTAGAAACATTATTATATCTGTGTTCTCGTCATATTACATCTTATAACACTACTCAACATGCTCACAAAATTTTGGTAAATAATGAAAGGAAAATAGATAAGATTGAGCCAATCATAATTTCACTGCTGATTCAAGTCTAGTGTTAGGAAACAGGCCAAACATTCAATGATTATTTGCTTGTGCAATAAACAACTACAAACTGTTATCATATGAGTCTGAATGTCCATGCTTAAAGTGTAAGTTCACCTTTACAGAAAGAAAAGTGATAACGTTGCTCTGCACCTTGGATGTGCTATTTAACCACTTCACCCCCCGAAAGGTTTTGCCCCTTTCATGACCAGGCCATTGTTTGCGATACTGCAGTGCGTTACTTTAACTGACAATTAATGCTGTACACAAATAAAATTGATGTCCTTTTTTCCCCACAAATAGAGCTTTCTTTTGGTGGTATTTTTTTTTTTTTTTTAAAGTATTTTTATTGCAGGTTTTGAAGTTAACAGTACAGTTAACAGCTTGGCTAGGAGCAAGTGGATCTACAAGCCCCAGCAAACATATTTTCACCCTCAATAGAATCTGAACCGTAGTGACTGTCCGAATGAATGTGGTAACCTCATTCCAAAAGCTCTTGACCAGGGAACAGCTCCAAAAAATATGTATAAAGTCTGCTACAGGCGTGGCACACCTCCAGCAGGAATCTGAAATAGATGGGTATATTCTGTGTAGGCACATGGGTGTAAAATACACTCAATGCGTAATTTTAAACTGAACCAGTCTGTCCCTAGCAGAGACCAGTTGAGAGAAGGAGCACTTCCCACTCTTCCATGCCCATTTCAGGGAAGTTCCTCACCCATTTAGCTTTTAGAGCTTCTAGTCCCGTGTGCACGTTGGGCAGTAACGTTTTATAAATGCTGGACAAGGGCTTGGACATAGATTCATCCCTTAGCAAATCTTCTGAGTCGATGTATATAGGGCCACTTGGGAATGCTCAAATTAAGTATTGAAGGCATGTCTAAGTTGCAGAAACCGAAACAGATGTGAGTTAAGGAGGTTGTATTTCTGTTTTAGTTCATCAAAGGTTTGTAATTGGCCCCCAGAACATATTTGGTCCACATATTTAATCAATTTAGGCCAATATGTGTTCTGCTACATATTTTTGGTAAAACAAAATCCCAATAAGTGTATATTGATTATAGCGTCTACAAACTATGGGATTTTTATATAATTTTTTTTTTTTTTTTTTACTAATAATGGCAGGGATCAGCGATTGATTGATTAACCCCAGGGGCAATCAAAGGGTTAAGTGTGTCCCTAGGGGGTGCTTACTAACTGTGTGAGGATTGCTCTGACTGGGGGAACACAGAGATCCATGTTCCTGCTTAGCAGGAACACAAGATCTCTATGTTCTCTCCTGTCAGAATGGCGATCTGCCTTGTTTACATAGACAGATCGCCATTTTGCCTCTCTGGGGAATGATCACAGGTGGTCGGCAGACATCGTGTTCGCCAGACTTGCTGATTGGCTCCCCCTCTGTCCAACAGCGCACGTAAGGCTACTGCACAAAGCGATGTACAGGTATGTCGTTTCGCACAGCCGGGACGCCTTGCCTTAGTAAATGTGCAGAAGGCGGTCCATAAGTGGTTAAATAAATAAGTGCTAGTGCAAATAATCTGTGAATGCTGCAGTATCGAGCCACTTATACCTCTATAAATAAACATTGCATTACACAAAAACTATCAATATGCAATACAGAAAACAATATGCTTCTTTATATTACACCTTTAAGAAAAAAGAGGGGGGGGTGCATTGGACTGCATCAAAAATGCACTAGAAACACATCAATAATGCACCAAAAACGCATCAAAAATGTACCAAAAACATCTGGAACATATCTGGACTGCATTTCTATGGTGTAAACTGACTTACAGAAAATCCATTTCCCCCCCCACCCCCCCTGGTCCCCGCTGTACTTACTTCCCACAATCCTGAGCTCTCAAGGCTCCCGAAAGCCACTTCAGCGGTCAAGGGATTTGAAATCCCTGATCCTTTCTTTCCATTCAGCGCTGTCAGTACAGACCAGACAGATTCGAATTGGTCAGCACTGTCACATGAACAGTGCTGAAGAAATCAGAATCCATCTGGTCCATACTGGCAGCACTGGAAGGAGAGGAGAGAGAGCAGCTTAGGATCATGGGAGGTATGTACAGCAGGGACCGGGGGGTGTTGTGTCTGATGTAAGGTCACCTTTACAGATTTTCTGTAAAGGTGAACTTACACTTTAGGGAAACCCACCAGTTTATCTTACTGCAGGTGAACAAGAGGGTACAGGCTACAAATATACAAAGATACTCAAAGATACTCAATGGCAAGCATTATTATGCATATTGCAGTCCCTAGTATCTCCTAATGCAGATGAACAAAAGGGCATCAGCTATAACAGTTGTAGGAACTGTTACTTTTTTGCAGAATCTGGATATGCCTTTGACATCTGTAAGTTTGGAATCAATTGCTTCACCTTCAGATATGCTTTTTGCATCTTCTGAATAATTTTTACACAGGTTCTTCTATGTTAAAGCTTAAGGCATTTGTGGCACAGATCCTTTTTTGCAGAACTACAAACTTATGCATCCCTAAAGCACATCATATGACCATATGCAACCGTTATCAGTTGTTTCTAACGTGTTGATTTTCCAAGGGCATAAAGTCTATTTTTGCCCTATACATATGCAGAACGCATGCACAGCGAAAGAGGGATGGAGGTGAGCACCCAGGTGGCATCCATCAATCAAGTCACTAATTTTCTGAAAGCCAGTGCACTGGGGGAATTGAGGGGAATGATGTGGCTGGGAATCCTATGGATGGAATAATTGGCACAGAGAGGCAGGCATGACATTGATAGGAATGACAGATACAATTTCAGCTAACAATTACGGTCCCCCCACTAGATATTATTTTTTATTTTTTGGGCAGACTAAAAATTACAAAAAAAAAGTGGCACAATAAGGATTGTATAATTCATTTGTGGGTCAGTCACCATTTCTGATCAGTAATCAGAAATTAAAACACACTATCTTGGGACACAGTAAGAATGGTCTAATTTTTGGGGATGACCTCACTTCTGGGCTGGTAATGCTGGGATTTGTGTGGCCATCTTCCTTAGTAAGAGAACAAGAAAAGCCTAAAGTAATCCGACTGACTAAAATTTAACAAACTAGACCCTTTAGCACAGTAACAATGGTATAATTTATTTGGGAGAGGGATATCAGCAAGTATTCTTTCCCAGATTGGCAAGTCTTCTATGATTGGAGGAGGTAAATTAATTTGTCCTCTAGTTGTGGAACTCTTTCACACTCGAAGCAGCTGATATTAACCCCATCAGTGCTGGAAGATCAGCGTTGTGGAAAGGAATTGGTGGCAGTAAGAAGAACATTTCTACATTATGCGACAGCTAGCCAAACATGGAGCACACTTCATTACAGGTAAGGTTTCTGCTGCAGTATCTGAGAAAAAAATAAATAATAATCTAAACTGCCGATTAAAAAAATGTGGGTACTGTTGAAGAGCAAAATAGTTCTCTAAACATTGTTAAACTCTATGTAACTAATGTCAACGTATTAAGGACTGGGTAATACAATGATTTCTGCTCTGGTCATCATACTCATCATAATTAGCCACATTTGTTTGATCAATTACTGTGTGTACCAAGTACCATTGACCAATTACTGTGTTTTCCTATCATCTGCTTCTTTTTTGTTATACACATTCTGCACAATAGTGTAGAAATCATATAGAACCATTTTTTAGAATATATGTGCACAATTGTGGTACAAGATACTAGGTACAAGATACCACATCTGGTGGACTTCTACCTCGTTTGCTCCTCGGTAGTGTACTATTGTATACTACAGCCCATATTGCCACATCTAGCCTTTGTGTAGAAAATTTGGAGTATTGTACAGTACACTGAGGTGGTATATATTATAGGCTCCATGTCTGTCTGGAGATCACTTCTTTTATGTTTCTATGACATTGCAGCACATATTTTTTGCACTTTTTTGCATTATTCTGGCAGAATTTTTGATTGAGCCTATAACATTATTCATACATGCATGTTACTGTAAAAAAACTCCTTGACCAAAGATTTTTATGTGCATTCGTTTTTAAATACTGTATGTTCAATAAAATATTACTTATGCCTCGTACACACGTACGGACTTTTGCCGGCGGACCTAAGTCCAGCGGACAATCCGCTGGACTTTCCGGCTAGGTCCGCTGGACTTTCCGAGGGTGTGGACTTGCCCACACACGCACGGACTTGTCCAGCGGATAATCCGCCGGCCAAAAGTCCGCGGGACTTTTGAAAATGAACGGACTTGCCCACACACGGAGCAGTCCGTTCATTTCGAACGTAACTTCAGGTTACGTAGCTAGCGTAGGCAGTAAATGCCGCCGCGCTAGCTCCGTGACCTGGCATGGATTTAAAGGGAATCCCCACGCCGAAAAAACGGCGTGAGGGTTCCCCCCAAATCCATGTCAGACCCTCATCCGAGCACGCAGCCTGGCAGGCCAGGAAAGGGTGGGGACGAACGAGCGCCCCCCCCCCTCCTGAGCCGTACCAGGCCGCGTGCCCTCAACATGGGGGGTGCCCTGGGGAAAGGGGGGCCGTGCGGCCCCCCCCACCCCAAAGCACCTTGTCCCCATGTTGATGAGGACAAGGGCCTCTTCCCGACAACCCTGGCCGTTGGTTGTCGGGGTCTTATCGGAATCTGGGACCCCCTTTAATAAGGGGGCCCCCAGATACCGGCCCCCCACCCTATGTGAATGAGTATGGGGTACGATGTACCCCTACCCATTCACCTAAGGTGTAAAATGTAAAGTAAAAAAAAACACCCACACTTTTGAAAAAATAGTTTATTGCACTGCTCCGGGGGTCTTCTTCCGTCTTGGGGGTCTTCTCGCCGGACTCCCCCGCCATTTACCAAGCTCTTTTACCGAGCGAGGGGAGTCCGGCTACCTTCTTCGTCGTCGCCGCCGTCTGGGGGTCTCGATCCGCCTTCGGGGGTCTTCTTCCGTCTTGGGGGTCTTCTCGCCGGACTCCTCCCCTCTCTTCTGCTCTTTTACCTAGCTCTTTCACGAGGGGAGGTGTCCGGCTACCTTCTTCGTCGTCGCCGCCGTCGTCTGGGGTCTCGATCCGCCTTCGGGGGTCTTCCGGGGGTCTCTTCTGTTCTTGCGGCGGTCGTCGTCTTCCGCGCCGCCGGCGCCTTGTCCTTCTTCTTGTCCTTCTTGTTCTTCTTGTTCTTCTTCTTCTTCCGATGTTGACCCGACGCTCTCTCTGCCCGGAATGCCTGTGCCGCTCTGAGCTCGGACTTATATAGGGACATGGGCGACAGGGTCACATGTTCATGTCACATGGTGACCCCGCCCCCTTGCGATGTCACAGTCCCAGCATCCTCCGGGACTGTGACAACACAAGGGGGCGGGGTCACCATGTGACATGTGCATGTGACCCTGTCGCCCATGTCCCTATATAAGTCCGAGCTCAGAGCGGCACAGGCATTCCGGGCAGAGAGAGCGTCGGGTCAACATCGGAAGAAGAAGAAGAACAAGAAGAACAAGAAGGACAAGAAGAAGGACAAGGCGCCGGCGGCGCGGAAGACGACGACCGCCGCAAGAACAGAAGAGACCCCCGGAAGACCCCCGAAGGCGGATCGAGACCCCCAGACGACGGCGGCGACGACGAAGAAGGTAGCCGGACACCTCCCCTCGTGAAAGAGCTAGGTAAAAGAGCAGAAGAGAGGGGAGGAGTCCGGCGAGAAGACCCCCAAGACGGAAGAAGACCCCCGAAGGCGGATCGAGACCCCCAGACGGCGGCGACGACGAAGAAGGTAGCCGGACTCCCCTCGCTCGGTAAAAGAGCTTGGTAAATGGCGGGGGAGTCCGGCGAGAAGACCCCCAAGACGGAAGAAGACCCCCGGAGCAGTGCAATAAACTATTTTTTCAAAAGTGTGGGTGTTTTTTTTTTACTTTACATTTTACACCTTAGGTGAATGGGTAGGGGTACATCGTACCCCATACTCATTCACATAGGGTGGGGGGCCGGTATCTGGGGGCCCCTTATTAAAGGGGGTTCCCAGATTCCGATAAGCCCCCGCCCGCAGACCCCGACAACCAACGGCCAGGGTTGTCGGGAAGAGGCCCTTGTCCTCATCAACATGGCCCCCCTTTCCCCAGGGCACCCCCCATGTTGAGGGCACGCGGCCTGGTACAGGAGGGGGGGGGGCGCTCGTTCGTCCCCACCCCTTTCCTGGCCTGCCAGGCTGCGTGCTCGGATGAGGGTCTGACATGGATTTGGGGGGAACCCTCACGCCGTTTTTTCGGCGTGGGGATTCCCTTTAAATCCATGCCAGGTCACGGAGCTAGCGCGGCGGCAGTAACTGCCTACGCTAGCTACGTAACCTGAAGTCACGTGCTAAATGAACGGACTTGCCGATGAGCGGCAAGTCCGTTCATTTCAAAAGTCCCGCGGACTTGCCCACTAACGGCGGGATTGTCCGCTGGACTTCCAAGTCCAGCGGATAATTTGAGAACAAAACCTGAAACTTTAGTCCGCCGTACTTTGGCGCCAAAAAGTCCGCCGGCGCCCACACACGAGGGGATTATCCTCTGGACTTCAGTCCAGAGGATAATCCCGCGGGATTGTCCCTTCGTGTGTACGCGGCCTTAGATTGCCTTATTTGACGTGTCATATTGCCTTGGTTACTTTTGGGGTTGCAGTCAAAGTCTGGATTTTTACGTATTGATTACAATAATAGTAATCCACAGCCACGCTCCAAAAGCATGGCTGTTGGAGTGATGTTATTAAGAACCACCTTGTACTTGGAACCGAATGACCAGCAACATAAATGGGCCTAGCCACTGGCCAGTGGTCACTAACAATCTGCCACAATTTGGACCTTTATCCTATAGTAGAGCGCTCAATTAAAAAAGATGCTGCTCAAGAGGCCTCTCACCACACCTAATGGTTTGGAGATGGTGATTACTGTAATCTTGTCCCAGTGCATTATTCTCTGAGCGCTGTTAAGTAGTATCACATTGGAATAGCTAGACCACTGGAACAGCAGGAAAAATCGGAAATGTGGGAGTGCTGTGAAACATCTCCTTTCTCTCTGAGCACTGCGGAACATGATTTAGCACCTCTCTTTTCCCCAGCAGCAGGCAGCCTCTTGCAGAAAAAACATTAGTGTTCTTCAGCAGCATTTGTAGTCCTGTACACAGGTTCCCAGAAACTCTACTGGTATCTTGTCCCTCACTTTAACTTGTCCCTCACTTTAACTCTCCTGAGCAATACAGCCTCCCTCCCAAGCCCTTCTGCCTATTCTCTGTCTCCAATCAAGGAGGGAGGAAAGTTCTGTGTGGCTGGGAGGGAATACTCTACATTTGTCTGAATATATGTGCATGATTAAGTTATAAATACTACATAACCAATGTGAACATCTTGAGGACTGGGTACAGGATTTTTGACACCCTAGGCGAAATCTTATTTTGTCGCCCCCTTGGCTTTGCCCCTGTCCATGTATACTGTGGAGGTGGTGGGGGTGGAGATCTTTGTGGCGCATCTCCACCTTTTTTTTTTAGACATGGTCTGCAGGCCCAAACTCGGGGGAAATGTAAACACTGACAATGTATAATCATCAGTTGCAGTGTGGAATCTACATACCTCAGCTCATACAGACAGACATACTGCTGAGAGTGCAATCCTGTTTAAATCTTATACAAACGTACACATAAGCCTTGTGTCACATATCGTCTTTTTTTATGGTATATGGCTATTTATAGCAGATCACTAATAATATAATATAGAAATAATAATCATCGACCCCTCTACAGCAAACACAATCGTTCTACGCAACACACACAATTCAGCCTCCAGACACAGAGGTGTTGATTTTTTTGCTGATATGACATTCAATAAACATTCTTGATAATCAGATAATTTTGGGAACGCAGACAATGCCAAGATGACCGATCCTTGCAGATTTAAAACGTAGATAGGAGTGATAGTAAGGGGTGGTGTCTACAGCCTGTGTCCTCCAGCACCACAATAAAAATCTTAGAGAATTTCAGAAATAATTTTGATGGCAGTGATGAGATTTTAAGATTGGTGACATTGATCAGCCAACTTTTGATTGGCAGGGGAAGCCATGTTAGAGATGATAGGTGGAGGCTGGGGGTGCAGTGCTGGCAGCCTGTACAGGGATACTTTCTCACCTCCTTGCCAATGTTAACTCTGTTAGTGAGGGCAGTATGTGGTGATAGCAGTATGTACTGGGGGCAGTATGTGGTGATAGAAGTATGTACTGGGGGCAGGATGTACTGGGGAGGCCGTATGTGGTGGGGGCAGTATGTAGTGGGGGCAATATGTGCTGGGGGCAGTGCAGTATGTACTGGGGGCAGTATGTACTGGGGCAGTATGTGCTGGGGCAGTGCAGTATGTGCTGGGGGCAGTATGTACTGGGGGCAGTGCAGTATGTGCTGGGGGGCAGTATGAAGTTGCACCCCTGGGAGCAGTTCCCTGCTGTTTGTGTGCAGGTTAGGGAGCTGAAGCATTATAGACAGAAGGAACTCCTGCAGGGGAAAACTTCAATTACTCACCTCATGGCTACAGGTGAAGATTGCCGGGGCTGCCATCTCGGCACCTCCTCCCAGTGCAGCCCAGTGCATTTTCCGCCAATGTATGTGGGAGTCAGCCACACCCCTACCCCGCCCACCATCCCGATCAGCCCCAGGAGAATCTAATGGCTTCAGAGAGAGTCCTTACAGGCTGCTTGCCCTACGGGGCTAATTTACAGATATTGCAGCCAGAGACAAAGTAAGAGGCTGCTCCTGCCAGACCCCTTTGCAACCTGATGGAGCAGAAGACTAAGCACCCAACTGTCGCTGCTCCGGGGGAGGGGGATCTGCCTGCTCCTTCTCCCTGCCCAGCAAATCTGCACCAGCAGCCAGCCAGATGGAGCCGCGGGAGCCGCCTCCTGCGCCTCGACACTCCATGCCATGCCACCACCTGCCAGGGGGGAACAAATCCTCTGGAGGGGACCCAGGAGCCGTGGCTGCACCCCTAGGCGGCAGTGCACTCCATGCGGCTGCCCAGTCTGCCTAGTGGTAGCACCAGCCCTGACTGGGTAATACAATGGTTTCAACCATCGGTCATCATCCTCATCTTACTCAGCCACACTTGCTTGACCAATTAGTGTGTACAATGTATGTTATTTTCCTGTCATCTGTTAATTTGGTGTTATATATAGCTTGGATGTTGTTCACTGGGAATAATAATGTAAAAAACCTGAAACTTCAATGATTTCAGCTTTTACAGGGCAGAGTGAATACTTGTCACTGAGTTCAAGGAAGTAAATATATGGGAATCTTCACAAACGTCAAGATTGATCAGATTAATAGTAGTAGGCTAGAAATGGTGTTACTGTTTGATCATAGATATGTTTTAAAATAATTAGGAGGGGCGCAAAAAAATTTAAAATAAGAGCACAAAGGGCACTGTCTGCCAAGTGCATGAGGATATGGCCAATACCGTGAGTGTGGCTTTACAGCATATAGCTTGTAGTATCCCACCTTTCCCCCTTATTTGCCATGTTTTTTTTTTAAATCTGATTATTTTTATTAGGATTTTCAAAGATACAGAGCGAGAGATCAAGGGATCAAATTTGTGCACAGAGTTATACATGTCAGACAGTATAACTGCAACAAAATCATATGCAATAGATATATGAGTAATAAACAGGTTTGTAAGTAATTATACATACTGCATATATAGGATTACGAAAAATAAAGTATCTGAAGAAAGATACAGTATACATTTCTAGCAATATAAATGGTAGGTATAAGAACCTCAGTCCCTCTTTCTCTCCCTTTTTCCTCTCCTCGAACCAACCAAGGCTTGGTAACCATGTAGGGAAAAAAAAGGGGGGGGGGGTGTACACTGCAGTTAACCACCGTGTACTTTACAGTCTTTAATAAAATAGCAAGCAAAAAACAAAAAATAAACAAAATAAAATAGAACAAACAACCTCTGCATGTCCAGGTTTTACGGTGCTAACATATCACAAAGCTGAGAAATATGTTAAGGGCTAATATCTCATAGTAGGTTAATCTACGTCCCCTATCATCGTTTTACACTGAACCCGAGGAGACTCTCCTACCAAGGATCCTGTTTTGGACTAGTTGTAATGGGGCCAGCCCGGGAGTATCTAGCCAGGCATCCCATTTTTGTTCAAATTTTGTTGGACTACCTCAATGCTGGTAGACTTGTTTTTACTTTAGCAGAACCGCATTAACAGCACTAACCCAATTGGCATGAGAGGGAGGTGTGGTCAAAAGCCACTTCTGTGCTATAAGTTTCCGGTCAATGAATAGAATTCTAATAATAGCTACATACGTGTGGGGTGTGTATAGTTCCTCATCTAGCCATCCCAGTACATGATCTATCGTGAGGGTAAGATTCCATATCTAATTAATAGAATCAATCACCTTTGTCAAATATCGCACCAATTTCAGACACTTTTGCAACATGTGAAGGAGAGTACCATTTTTCACTGCACATCTCGTGCACAGAGGAGTATCTCTTCTATGCCAAGCATGTAGTTTATGAGGTGTACGATAGGCGCAGTGTATAATGAAGAGCTGAGTGAGCTTTTGGACTGTGGATAAAAAAACCTTAGGTGCATTGTCAAGGATAGTGGACCATTCCTCGTCTGAAATATATCCTAGGTCCTCCAACCATTAAATTCTACACTTGAGATACATAGATTTGGAGACTTGAGACAGAAGGGAATTGTACAGGGATGAAACTTGTCCCTTTCGAAAGAATATGAAGTTACCAAAGTATTGTAGGCTCAACTAATACCCAGGTAGATACCCTTGATTGGAAGGAAATGGCGTGCCTGAGTTGTAAGTATTTATAAAATATGATACATAGTTGGTGAGGTTGAAAAAATACACAATTGTAAAGTTGGAATGCTGCCGATGATCCCTCAGCCTGTATTTTTGAAGGCCTTCTCCTTTGCTTTTATATGCATTTTTATGGTGGAGTTAAGCCACCCAGGATTTTTACTAGCTCTTTTAAATGTATTTCCCATTGGGATGCACTGGCTAATACTCTTGTTTAATATGCTCTTAATGCAAACCAATTTTTCTCCGTATTCTTTGTTCCTAGGATTTTATCCATTTAATATCTTCTAGCAAGGAGTGTAGTTTATGGGAGTTGGCTGAAATTCAGTTGAAATTCAGTGTCTTTGTATTCCCTTTATGTTTCCTATTTGTTATATTTATACTGAAACTAATTGACCTGTGGTCGCTGTTGTTTGGCTTTACACCAGACTATATCTATTAAGGCTAAAGTAGGGTATTGAGATAGTTCTCCAAATTCCACAGCTTTCAGACAATCAATCAGATTGTTGTTAGATAGTATGGTTGTAAGGATATGTTTAATGGGATCCCTAAAAATTGGGATTATGTCATGCTGTGAGGTGCTGCAGTTGTGCCACCATGTAGTAATAGAGTGGATTGGGTACCGCCAGTTCACCTGCATCTTTTGGTTTCTGCAATATTTCAAGCTTAATACGAGGGGTTTGTTTCCTCCATATCAGAACATAAAATGTTGTATTACATTTTTTAAATATATGGATAGGGATCTAAGTAGGGGCATTATGGAGGGCATAAAGAATTTGCGGGCCCCAAATTATTTTTCTCAAATTGCATCGTCCAACCACCGATAATCCCAGTTTTATTCAGCTAGTAGTTTTTTTTTACATTTGTGTAACAAAGGGTTCATATTCAACTTTACCTACATTTCTAGATTTGGATGGATATTTATTTCCAAATAGCAAAATGTGTCTACCACCCGGATCTGTGGCGCAATTGAATGCAAAGCAGATCCCAAAGGATCCAGAGGTAAAAGAAGCCAGAAAAGTGTCATCAGATTAGTGATAGAATTGGAAGTATCGCCCAGGAATAGGAGGGCATCATCGTCATCTAAAGGCCCTTTTTCCTCTGTGAACTCTGTTTTGGCATTCTAATACATTTTTAAGACATTGCAGTGTGGCATTGTAAAAAAAAAGTTCACAAGTTAAACTATTAGTATGTTGTGCCAAACTTGCACAAAGGGCTTTAGATTTTTTTTTTCCTCCTATAACTTTTTTTGCTACTTTCACCATTCAATGCAGGCCTTTTACAGTTCGATAAAAAATCAGGTGTCGTAGACAAACTACCAAAGGCCTTTTATTCAAGATGTAATGAATTAGATTGGGGTGATCAGTGCTTTTCCCACAGCATCCTCGAAGTTGCAATAAAAGGAGGTATCCTCTCTCTGCTGTACTTCAATTTTTCTTTTACATTGGTACATGTCCTCCATGGTAGTGGCCAGCTTCCCTTACCCGTTTTTGATAATGCCTTGCCTGTCAGCCTTGGTAATTACCAGATCTGTTTATCAAGATTATTCCCATAAACTTTAATGGGGTTTGATTTTAAGTTCAGAACTTTCAGACTTAACGCAGGATTTGCCAAACCCTGTGAATTGAACCTGGGTACATGCTCATCCAAATTTTATTTACTAAAGGAGTAAGAAGTTACTTTAGCTTGGCAATCTTTGTTCAGTTCAATCATCCATTCATGTGCAGGGGAGCGCTAAAAAGATAGAGTTTTAGTTTGCACACGTTTTGGTAATTGAAGTGAACTTTTTTTACTTTTAGTAAATCAACCCTACTGACTCCAAAAGTATCTTTGAAATGTTTTGCGCTGTGTTCTTTTTTTATTTGTTAATAGAATCATTTGTAATGGGTATAACTATATAATCCTATGGTATTAATGTAATATAACATTTACAGAGTTTTTGTCAAAGTTTAAATAAAAAGTCTTATTATTATTATTATTAGGGTTATGAGTAAGCTCGAGTGACTTGAGTGAAACGCGTCAACGTATCTTGTGTATGTCTGGTTGGATGATCAATAAACATCTTCAAAGAATTTTGACTACGTCTGTGGTGTGCCACCATTTCCTGTTTTTCCTAAATAAAAAGGCTGCATGAAAAAAATGCCTTGAATGTCAAACTATAGAGCAGCAGTGTCATTTAAAAAGAGGATGTACCTTTATCATTAAAATGCAGTCTTTGGGCTTATAACAATTGACTTTACTATTCTCAGTCTGCTGTGGGCTTTTTTTCAGTCTCTGGTGATCAAGCTATAACATTGTAATTTTGAAGCAAGTCACACAACCTGAGTGCTGTAGCAAAGGGCTGATCTGAGTCAGACTTGTGAATACAGCCAAAAAGCTAAACAAACCCCAGACATTACATGATTTGTCTTTTCTGAACCTGGAAGAATATTAATTGAACAAAAATGGATCCATCCTTGGGAGAAAAGCAGATGAAGACATTTTCAAAGGGAGTACTATGAGAGGTCAAAAAAATCCATGTTACACTTACACATTGCCCAGAATGCATGCACTTATCACAAAAACAAGTCCACTCTAAGTGTTTTAAGTATGCTCTTGTTTTATTTTGCACAACTATTGTACTGTACATTTAGATTTTATATTGACTATTAATGGAATTATTATATAAAATCTTTTTTTTTTTTTTTTTGGTTAATATATTGAATTTCATTTTAATCTACTCTGTTTCCTATCTATAACTTATATATACATGCAACATTCAGGGTTTTTTCATTGGGCTTGGAAAGACGCCTGGCAGTTATTGTGCTATAAATTCTTTTTATATGTAAACGTGGATTATCCCCACATTTCTTGTCACGTGATAAAAAACATGAATATTGCTGACTGGGCCTTGAATATAAAACTAATAAACATTTTTTCCTAGCAAGCATAAAAATGCCTTGCTCATTTAAAGGGGCAGTGCACCTACTTTTGGCTATACATTAATAAGTTTTGCGCCTCCTAATAATCTGATGACTGGCACTGGACTCCTCTCAACACGTATAAAGCTCTGAGCCCTGCTTCTCATGTAACGACACATTTTTCATTCTCCCCTCATTGATTCACTTTGCATACATCAAATCACATTTTACAGTATACTGTTGTGCTGATGTAGACATAACAATTGCACTAAGAATAATGTGTGGGTCACATCGAGTGATTTATTGAACTGGTTGGTTTGTAGGGAGAAAAAAGCAAAAGGCTAATCTGATTTATGGGTCTAATTTTGTTTGGTCACATTGCAACTTGCCATTTGTAGTGGTATAGAATTACCATGTACAATAAATGTCAAAGATTCATTACCTATTGTATTAGGGCTTTTTAAACTGCATACTTAACAATTTTGCCCAGGTTTATGATTTCTGCATAGAGCAGAGATGATGGAGATTACAAGATAAATCTGGAATTATATGCATGTGACCAAGAAACAAAATTAAATCATGAGCATGTTACATGTAGAAATTCTAATGTATTCTGTCCTTTCCTGCTTTAAATATACTAGAAGGAAAGGTTAATAGTTTGCATAGAATGTGTATTACATTGTGTAATAATTGTGATATTAAAAAAAGGTATTATCCAGCTTGTCTGGGATGCTGATACATTTTTAAGAAACCCAAGCAATGTACATCAAATAAAGAAAAAACTTCTAAGGCCGCATGAAACAAACCCTAGTGTAGTTTTGTTCACCTTACATAGTTACATACGGTAGTTACACAGTTGGTAATGTTGAATAAAGACACCAGTCCATCCAGTTCAACCTGTGTAGGTGTGCCTGTTCATAATCATTTCCCGTATCCCTGTATACAGTGCTCACTAAGATACACGTCCAAGAGTTTTTTTAAATGATCAATACTTCCTGCTGACACCACAGATTGTGGAAGTGAATTCCACATCCTTACGGCCCTGACAGTGAAAAACCCTGTATGCAGTTTAAGGTTAAACCGCTTCTCCTCCAGTTTAATTGAGTGGCCCAGTTTCCACTCCCTGAGAATACTTTACTTTACTCCCTATGCAAGTATCACCATTGAGGTATTTGTATATCACTATAATATCTCCTCTCAAGCATCTTTTCTCCAGAGAGAATAAGTTTAGTGCTTGTAGACATTCCTCATAACTGAGGTCCTCTAGTCCCTTTATTAACTTTGGTGCCCTTCTCTGAACTCTCTCCAGTTCCTGAACCTCCCTCCTGAGGATTGGAGTCAATTCCTTTTTTTATGCATAGTAATATTCTGCCAGCTTTGCTTGCTGCAGCTTGGCATTGCATGCCATTGTTGAGTCTGTGATCTACTAGGACCCCCAGATCTTTCTCCATCCTGGATTTTCCCAGAAGTAACTTGCATTGGCATTTTTAGCTACCAAGTGCATTACTTTACATTTTTCGACATTAAATCTCATTTGCCATATGGTTGAGCAGCCCATTATTTTATTGAGATCTTCTTGTAAAGTTTCTATTTCTTGTTGTTAAGTTATTTCCCTACTTAGCTTTGTGTCATCAGCAAACACTGAGATTGAGCTTTTTATACCAACCTCTATATAATTTATGAAAAAATTCAACAGAATTTGTCCCAGGACAGAGCCTTGACATACCCCACTTACCACTCCTGACCAATCTGAATATTCGCTATTTATCACCACCCTCTGCACACGTCCCCCCACGCTAACCAGTTTTCTATACATGTACAAACCCTGTGGTCCATGCCTACAGACCTTAGTTTGTGAATTCTGTGTCAATCAGTGGTCCCCTAAAGTTGTTGCACCAACGTAGAGTGAAGGCACATCCCACCATTCCAATTCTGGGGTAGTGACTCGGAAAATACTAAAATCACTAGGTCAACCAAGGGATTCATATTTTCAGAAGGTAATTTCACCAATGACGGCCATATTTCTTAGCAAAGGTTTAATGTAGGGTAAGCCAGGAGGATTAAAACTTTAAATAATTGTGCAGCTAATAAGCTAAAGCTAATTAACGTATCATAGATGTTTGTTGCCATTTTTAAGACATTACTCATTTTTACCTGTTAATTTCTGAGGAATAGAAATCTATTTTTAATTATAGGTCATTTACAATTCATTAAAATGTTAGCAGCTTTAACTGCATCTGGATTGAAAGGAATTGAAGCCGCAGGATATCTGATGCCCTCAAGATATGGCATAAACATTGCAAAAACATCTGTGGTTTTAACTAGTGGTGTGGGATACTTACAGAATATCCCACAGACTATGTTTTTAAGCAAAAATTTGTAGTCTACTGTACAACAGAAAAATACTAAATCAGGAGTTGGCAGCCTGCAGCACATATGCCAAAGCTTGCATGTGTACTGCTGTCCCAGACCTATTGGGATCCTGCAGTTTTAATTTGACCGCAGCAGCACCCTTTAGGATCCTGCATGATGGCAGTAGCACCCGGGGCATAGATATGGTGTAGGGTAAGGGGTCCAAACCCTTTAGAGCACCCGTAGCAAAGCATTTTAGCATTGCTCACTGCACTTGTGTTTCCTCTGTTGAGCAGAGTGACCTCCTGCCCAACACATAAATTAAAGTTCTGGAAGAGTGGCTGATCATGAGACAGGGAACATTGTGGGGCCTGCACTGAGGTAAAACCAGTGAATGCCAATGCTGTTTTTTTTTTTTTTTTGCGACACTGAACACCTAGGATTATTACACTACACTGACGCCAATCCTGGTTTTATTGTGCTGTACTGACACCTCCCCTTGGTGTATTTTACTGCACTAACACCAGTCCTGGGGGTATTTTACTACATTAACATCAGCTCAGGTTTTTTTTTGCTGCACTGACACCAGTTCTGGGGGTATTATGCTGCACTGACCTGAATCCTGGCTGTATTTTGCTGCATTGACACCAATCCTGGGGGTGTTTGCTGTGCTAACACCAGCCCTGGGAGTTTTTCGTTGTTGTTTGCTGCACTGTAATTTTTTTTTAGCAATTCACAAAGTGAAAGGGTTGTTGCAGATGGTTAATTTGAGAACCATGCTGCACTGACAAGAAATCCTAGTATATTTTGCTGAACTGACACCAGTCGTATTGGTTTATTAGTACAGCGACTCACATAATGCTGGGCGTTGTTATTACCTACTATAAATTACTTTTCATTACTGAAAATGCTAATAAGATATTTTCTTTTATATATCTGGCACTCTCAGTTTCTTACAAACATTTTTTGGCACACTAGTCTGAAAGGATTGTCTATCCCTGTCCTAAATCATAAATATTTGCAAACAGTACTAGAGAGGGAAACACACTAAATACTGATACTGGTGGTAGGTGCTCTGATGATTTCAACATGTCTGTCAGTGTATATCACTGATACAGCTAATGATAATGTTGCAGTGTCCTGCATGGCTCTGCTCACCTACACTGCATTCCTCATTAAAAGCATGTACTCTGGTCAACCACCTGACAGTGCCTGCATATTTTAAGTACTCAGCAGAGCAAACAGCAGTAGTAAAATTTCCTCTGCTTCATCACAGGTAATTAACTCCTGACACTAGTTACCCTTAAGCTGAATACAGACAACCCATGTAAGGGAACAATTCTCAACTGACCACCAATGTAAAAGGAAAGGGGGCACTTAATTTTCACTGGTCACCAATGTAAGGGAGAACTTTTTTTACTGACCACTAATGTAAGGGAATCTAGTGATTCCTGCCACTGAGATTGACAGCTGCGTGTGGCTGCTGAGCTTATACACTGCAATGACAAGCTGTTAGTTTGTGTGCGTCCAGCCACAATCACCACAGGTTGGTTTTCCAAACAGTCACGAATAACTGCAGCCACCTGTTATCTGCACACAACAGTAGATTCCTGCTGTTTGAATCCCCAGCATGGCAAAACGCCGGTGTGAATGGTGCTTAAAACAGACAAAAGAGGGCCAAACACATTATCAATTCTGCTCAGAAAGAGAAGGCAATGGTTACATCTAATAAAGTGGAAGTAAACCCTATTTTTTGACTTGTAGCTACAGGTAAGCCTATAATAAGGATTACCTGTAGGCACAGTGAATATCTCCCAAACTTGCACTGTTTAGGAGATATTCACACTGCATGCAGACAGTAACGTCAGCGGCACATGTGCTCTGAAGGGACGGCATAGCCATGCCGTCCCTTCAGAGCTCCGTGCTGCAGTCCTAGACTCCCGCGTGCATGCCTACGTGTCGCTGGAGGGCTTCGTTCTAATGTAAGTATTTCATAATGTGCTAATATGCAATGCATACTAGCACATTATGCCATTGTTTTGCAGGGTTATAAAAAACAAAGTGCGGCTTACTACCACTTTAAGAAAGTAGACAAAAATCTTTTTTAGGTACATCAGTGACAGAGTTAAAAATGCCATGGGATTACAAAAATTAAATCAAGTACAACACTTATTTATGTAACAAACCAGTTAAACAATCTTCTCAGAAATAAATGACACTAACAAAAATGAGTTGGGGGATCATATTGGTTCTAGTAATGAATGCTAATTTTCAGGATTTCTAGAAACAGAGGTAGCGGAGGAATCAGTTAGGTTAAAGCTTAGAAAAGCAATGGGCCCTGATGGTATTCATCCCAGAGTTCTAAGAGAAAATTGAGGTAAAGTTGTTGGTCCAGGGTAGCAAGGTAGAAATTTTCATCTACTGCTGTCAAAATTAATGAATCCACTCCTAAACAAATGGATCATCGATCACTTAAAAACATACAACCCGCAGGACCCAAAGCAGCATGGCTTTACTGAGGGCAGATGATGTCAGACTAATCAGATTTTTTGATTATTTCACAAATATTTTGGACCAGGGTGAAGCGTATCTTGATTTCAGCAAAACATTTGATACAATTAAGCTTTGACAGTAAAACCTGGAAGCTAATTGGTTACTATGTACAGCTGCACCAGATTATGTGTGCACCAGCTTTAGTAAATCTCTCCCTTAGTGCTCATAATTGGGACAAGTTCACACTATAGAGGAATATGCTTTGTTCATATTTCATGTCTGAGGTTTACAACCACTTTAACATTCACTGATGAAAAAATATTTATTTGTAGTTTCCCTTTGTCTTCACTATCCAAAAGCAAATATCTGTAAAATTTGCGTACAAAAATGTATTATTGTAAATATTCAAAATATTGAATCATTTATTATCATCAACAATTAAAGGAAAAGTACATCCAAAGCTTGTTTGGCTGTACTTGTCCTGTGGATCACAGCAGTGCAGTTTGTTCTGCACTCCTGTGAAAAGGGTGCCCGCTGTCAGCTGACGTCACAGAGCAAATCCAGGCTCAGGCAAGATTGCGACCACATGGGCAGAATCTGCCCACATGCCTGGACCAACACCTGGCTTAGCCTCTCAGCGAGCTGCTGAGAGCCTGAGCTGGCTGCTCCCCCCCCTCCACAGCCCAACACTCCAATAAACGAGGGGGGGCAGAGCAGAGAGTCAGTGACTGACAGTCACCAGCTCTCTGCTCAGGGAGTTGTGAGAACCGAGCGATCGGCTGTGTTTGATCGGTTCTCAGTGTTAGAGCCGGCGGGGGACATCGGACCGATGCTGCATCCAGATAGGTAAGTATGATTCTTAAAAAAAATAAAACCTATACTTCTCTTTTATATACAACTTATTAAGGTTATTGTTGGGAAAATAATTTAAAGAAAGCTCCCCTTTATGACAGACATCAAACGTTCAGGACAATTGTATATTGCCTGTGCACTCATGCACAAAACTGATTTTATTGTACCCCGCACAATCAGTCAATATAATTCAGGTACCACATGTTTGGATCCATCAGATTGTGTTGATATAATGGACAAATCTGTTTTAGATGAGGCCCAAAACCCCCTAGTTCAATCTAGGTCCAGAGGTGCATATTTACACAGATTGGCACCATTTACAGGTGATTCACAAATGATTATTCAATTTCAATAAATACTGTATTTATTGGCGTATAACACACACTTTTCACCCTGAAAAATGGGTGCTAATAGTGTGTGCGTGTTATACGCCAATACTTAAATTTTAGCTGCCTCGGAGGGCACAGGGAGGGGGCGGGGCGAGCGCCGTCAGATTACATACAGTGAGAATCTCCTTTTTACTTGGCGGCCTCTGTAATAGGAAGTCCCATCTTCTGGGCCACCATTGGATCACTGTTCTGTCTATCATAGGAGATTCTCACTGTGTAGACTGTCAGCGCTCGTCTCGCCTCCCTCCCTGTCCCCTCTAGGCTGCAGATGGGCATCGATCAGGCTGCACTGATGGCAATGGTGAGGCTGCTGCATTGAAGGCAATGGTGAGGCTGTTGCATTGATGGCAATGGTGAGGCTGCTGCACTGATGGCAATGGTAAGGCTGCATTGATGTGGACTGATGAGGCTGCATTGATGGCACTTGCGAGGCTGCATTGATGGCACTTGCGAGGCTGCATTGATGTGGACTGATGAGGCTGGATTGATGGCAATGGTGAGGCTGCTGCATTGATGGCACTTGTGAGGCTGCATTGATGTGGACTGATGAGGCTGCATTGATGGCATTTGTGAGGCTGCAGATAGGCATTGATCAGGCTGCCTTGATGGCAATGGTGAGGCTGCAGATGGGCACTGAACCTTATTTTGCTTCAAAGTTCATTTTAGTGCCTCTTAAAATGAATGTGGGTGTTATATGCCTGTGCGTGTTATACGCCGATAAATACAGTACTTATCATGGCATGGTTATAAAACAAGTGACTAGTGTCATTTGATTAACACAAAATACAGCCTTTCTCTATCAAAAGGAAAATAGTAACCATCAGCATAGGTATTTAGATAGTTAAAAATTAAAAAAAAAAAAACAGATGTTCTAAGAGCATAGAAAATTAGGTTAAATGTGTATCTATGCCTAAAAAACATAATTTATTATATTGCAGTCCATTTGTCTTTAGGTGTTGTGGTTGCATTAGTTTTTTTATTTTTTTGGGTAATCTTGCTACTAACACACATCCTGTCCTATAGTAACATTCCCTCACTTTACTGAATCTATAGAAAACCAAGACTGTCACCTTGGAACAATCCTAATCTAAAAACATATAACAGGGAGGTGTTCTGTAGTCCACGGATAGGGCTGTTAACAATGCTAACCAATAATTGTCAGAAGATGCAGAATGTACAGTAAGTTATAAGCTCACTTGATTTCTGGCAGAATCAAAGGGTATTTCTTTTACTTATTGGACATATATAAGAAGCTGGATTAGCACAAAACAAAAATGTTTTAAGAAAAAAAACTATAAATACTGTAGATTTCACTTATGTTCATGGTTTTCTTTAGTTGTTTGATATGTGAGAAGGATTAGTAATAAATTCGAACTGTATGTAATAATTTATGGACAGCCATTGAACAATGATATAACATAGGATTTGACTTTTGTTCATGTCCCTGTCCCCAGGGGCAGAAAGAGAGTCAGACAGAGCAATTGCTCAAATAAGACTTATGACTATAATGATACACAACAAAAAAGGTGGATAAAGATAAATGTTTTACCACACATTTGTAATAATATTTCATTTACCATATATGCTGTGTAGTTCATAGATATAGATAGCTATAGCATGACAGATTCTTTATCCTGCTTGACAGAGAAGCCTTGCATTTTATTGACTATGCTCACAGTGCAAATGAATGTAAATGAATGCCTCACATTGTCTATTCAACCCTTAGATATAACTTTTATACACATCGCCTGGGTGAGGCACACAAACGCCTAAGAAAGGCTGGACAGCCATACCGTATAGGGTAAAAATGCTAGTTTTAAATTAGTAATGATCTCTGTGGAATTTTCAATTCTTCTGAAAACTCAGAGTTCTAAATAAAATATTTAAAAGTAACAGAGGAGAAGGTAGGAGGTTTCAAAGTAGAAAGCATCACACGGCACTTTCAATGTGCAAAAAAATCATCACAGTTCCTCACACAGCTGAGAAGAAAATATTCTTATATAAAGTATAATATGTAGCTAGTGCCACTGGGTAGAGCTGCCTTCCACAGTCAACTCTCAACTCTTCTATATAAAGTGAACAGTTCAAATAAAGAACAAAAATTCACTGGATGGGAGATGTGTAGGAATGAGTGAATGTGTCTTGGTTCGATTTGCGGGGAGTTAATCGAACCTGTCATAAAGTCTGAAAATTGCAAGTTAAAATCTGAAGCCTTATTCATGCCTACAGAGGGGTGGCAAATCCTGAACATGAACTCTGGCCATGTTTAATGCTAAGCTGCAAGGAACTGACAAATAGAACAAGTAGCTGGGCACTGACATGGGGGACATGTACTAATGCATTTTTTTTTTTTTTATTAAATATCGTTCAGTGGGGAGAGAGTCTTCCTTTTTATGCAATTTCAGACTACATGCTTTGAAAGATGTCTTTAAGCTGTAGGCGTTACAGATCAGTACGGTTCTTACAAACAGCACCAATGACGCCGTATTTTGACATCACATATTTTGCATGTGTAATACATTTGTTATTTTTACATTATTTCTTCACTTAAACACAGCAACACCAACGCTCCAATCTGATTCATTTTTACTGGGAAAAACTATTTTTCATTAGTTTTGGTTGTGACACCTATTTTTATTTGGAAATCAAAATATAAGAGCGCTACCCAATGCTGAATACTAATACATTATTACCACAGTGCAAAAAATGCATGCAAATAACAATAATCCATATATAACCATAACTAATTAAAGTCCATAAAAAATTCATAAATCCTTATAAAGTTCAAAGGTTTCATAATCTTCAAATTTTTAATTGTGTAGTATAAGTGCCAAGTGCTTCTATTTTTTTTGTTATCCAGCAGTAAAAGGTCAGAATTGGCCAGTGGAAGGAAGTAACAGCCAGATCTAAAAGCTATAGGAACATGTAAAGCCCACAACTTCAAACCAATTGAACTTCTTCTTTGACAGTATCCCACTATATTATCTTAAAAGTAGAATAGTATGTCAAAACAGAGTGCATAAAACACTGGAAAATCACAACCCCACATTCCAGAAACAAGGCAGCTTTTATTCTGAAATAAAAAGTACAGTGGATGCACAGTATATGAGCAATTTTATTACATCACAATTTAAGAGGAAGAAACAAGGTGCGTAATTTTGTAAAAAATAAATAAATAAAAAAATACAAACATTGTACAAGCAATAGACTGTATGTAAGCTGCTTTATTTGGCTGCCATTCAATGAGGAGAGACAAGGAATTGTTAAATCAAGAAATACAATTTAGAGTAGCCTAATTCACAGAAAATATTGTATAGTTAATGCACAATAAATAAGACACTTTATTAGGCTGCAATTTAAGAGGGGGCGATGAGGCAGGTTTTGTTAAGAAATAAAAATGAGATTGTAATATTTCATAAACAATAGCCAGAAATATTGTGTTAAAGCATTACATTCAAACAGTTTTACTACTCAGCATTATAAGAGGGAGAGATGAGGCAAGTTTAATCAAGAAATAAAAATATGATTGTATTATTTCACAAAAAATAGCCCAGTAAGTAAGTTGCTTTATTAAACTGCTATTTAGGAGAGAGAGAGAGAGAGAGAGAGAGAGAGAGAGAGAGAGAGAGAGAGAGAGAGAGAGATAGAGAGAGAGAGAGAGAGAAATAGGTCAGGCAGGCTTTATTAAGAAGTAAAATTTACAGTGTATTATAAGAAAAAAGCTAAAACTATTGTACAGTCAATTAACAGTATATGATCAACTTTATTAGTCCGCATTTTAAAAGAGAGAGATGAGGAAGGTTTTATAGATATAAAAAAAAAATTGAGAGTATAATTTCACAAACAATGGCAGGAAATATTGTACAGCTGATATATAGCATGTGAGCAGCTTTATTAGACAACAATTTAAAGAGATGAGGAAGACTTTATCAAGAACTAAAAATTAGATTCTTATTAGATTTTAAATGCACAGTGTGAAAGCAGTAATATAAAAGATATATTTTACAGTTGATGCACTCTAGTTAAGCAGCTTTACTAGGCTGCAAGTTAGGAAGAAGTGAGCAGGCTTAAAATTGTATTATTTCACAGAAAATGTCCAAAAATATTGTAGAGTCAAGCATAATATGTAAGCAAAGTTACTGGGCCATACAGGTCAATATTTGAACCCCTTCCTGTCTGCGCTATAGACGAATTATGGCTACAGCGCAGACCTACATTGCTGTGGGACACGTGGGGCATGCTCTGTGATCACCGAGTCAATGAGACTCAGGTGATCATAGATCGGAGTAAGGGGAGGATCCCGGCCCCTTACCATGTAATTAGCTGTCAGCCAATGACAGCTGATCACGTGATGTAAACAGAAGATCGTCATTTTTTTTCTCCTCACGCCAACAGCGTGATGACAAAAAAAGCAGATCACTGGCTTCTGTGAAAGGGACATCAGTCCTGAAGAGTAAGAGGCGCAGCCACCTCACCTGTGCCCACCAGTGCCACCTGCCAGTGCCCACCAGTGCATATCAGTGCCACCTGCCAGTCCCAACCAGTGCATATCAGTGCCACCAATTATTTCCAACTATCAATGCCCACCAGTGCCACCTATCAATGCCCGCCAGTGGTGCCAATCTGTGCCTCATCAGTGCCACCTACCAGTGCTGCCTATTAGTGTCACCTACCAGTGCCTATCAGTGCCCATCACTGCCACCCATTAGTGCCCATCAATGCCAGCTATCAGTGTCACCTATCAGTTCCACCTATCAGTGCCACCTATGGTTTGGTTTGGATGTGTTTTGTTTCACTGGTAATAAACTTACTTTAATCATATATAGTTTTCAGTTTCCTGAATGTAGCTACATAGATCTGGTCATTCCTGCTGCTGGATGCCTGCATTCGGTATCCCTGACACTAGGGGATTGATTTACTAATACAGGAGAGTACAAAATCTGGTGCAGCTGCACATGGTAGCCAATCAGCTTCTAACTTCAGCTTGTTCAATTAACCGCTTCCCGACCGCCGCCTGTACATATACATCGGCAAAATGGCACGGCTAGGCAAGGCACGTATATATACGTCCCCTTTAATTGCCTAGCCGTAGGGTCGCGCGCCGTGACCACGGCCACGGGACCAGCGGACCCGATCGCTGCTGGTGTCCCACGATCGGGTCACAGAGCTGAAGAACGGGGAGAGTTCTGTGTAAACAAACCTCTCCCCGCGCTTCCTACTCTGCCTGTCATTGATCGGCTGTTCCCTGTCATCGGGAAAGCCGATCAATGACGTCAGACGTACAGCCATGCCCCCTACTGTAAAAAAAACACAACCCATCACACTTAGCCCCTCCCAGCCCCTAGTGGTTAACTCCTTCACTGCCAGTGTAATTTACATAGGAATCAGTGCATTTAAATAGCACTGATTGCTATATAAATGACAATGGTCCCAAAAATGTGTCAAAAATGTCCGGTGTCCGCCATAATGTCGCAGTCCCAATAAAAATCGCTGATCGCCGCCATTACTATAAAACTATCCCCTATTTTGTAAACGCTATAACTTTTGCAAACAAATCAATAATCTCTAATTGTGATTTTTTTTACCAAAAATATGTAGAAAATTTTTTTTTTATATCTTTTTGGGGATATTATAGCAAAAAGTAAAAAATATTGAATTTTTTTCAAAATTGTCGCTATATTTTTGTTTATAGCACAAAAAATAAAAACCGCAGGGGCGATAAAATACCACCAAAAGAAAGCTCTATTTGGGGGACGTCAATTTTGTTTGGGAGCCACGTCGCATGACCGCGCAATTGTCGGTTAAAGCGACGCAGTGCCGAATCGCAAAAAGGGGCCTGGTCCTTTGGCTGCAAATTGGTCCGGGGCTGAAGTGGTTAAGCTTTGAGAATAAAACCTGGAAGCTAATTATTTCTATGTAGAGCTGCACCAGATTTTGCACTCTCCAGTTTTAGTAAATCAACCCCTAGGTGTGGTAAGAAAAAAAATGCATTTGCAAATACACTATTAGATTACATTTTTATATTTTCATAATCTGCCTGGAAACCAATTTTTAACAATAATTATCTGATAATAAATTAAATTATTTGCTGTCAGGTCTCCCTTTGCTTGCATACTCAAAATTATCATATTAAAAAGTTTATTATACCACACATGATAAAATTCACATACAAAACAGGCCATTTTATAAATATATTTATTTTGAAATGTCACATATGTGCTAGTTCTCAAGGATCAAAATGCTAGAAAAGTTATTGGCCTGAAGTTATTGGATTGAATGTTTATATAATACTAGACTGAGATTTTAGATGTCATTTTTTTGTTCATGTAAATTACAGTAAATTATATGATTATTGTGAATAGTCACATCAATTATCATGTGCAGATGAAATAAGTAAACAGGGATTTTATTTTCACACTTGGATAATTGAGGTGAATTTGTACACATTTTATTGTTTGAACATTCTCAAATCCTTTAGTAATCAGCCGCATTGTATCAGTGTTTACATTTTAACAAACACTGGGCAGGAACAACTATTCCTTCCATTCATAGCTGAATTTGCTGCTTAGTGCAGCTAACATACACGGAACAGAACTTTTTCTGTCATTGGCTGACGAAAGGACTCTTAAAATGGAGTTGCATCCAATAAAAAAAAATAGCATGAATGTTTCTAAAAAAATAAATAAAAATAAATATTTGGAATTTTTTTTTTTTTTTTACTCACCTCTAAATGGCTGTTGCTAGGGGGTCCCTCGTAATCTGCCTCCTTCAGTGCCTGGGCTGGTGACATCACTTCCCCTCTGCGCAGGAAGGGCTCAGCTCTGCCCCCTCCCTCTTGTCATTAATCTGGGACATGTGACAGGTCCCAGATGTCTGCGCGGCCAATCATGGCGCGCGGCGCCGCTCACGCATGCTCAGTGGGTTCCCGGCTGTAAAAGCCACAGCCGGATTGCCCACAGTTACAATTCCAGCGCCGCCGAACGGAGGGGGAGACGAGCGGGGCTTCGATCCCCCGCATCGCTGGACCCTGGAACAGGTAAGTGTCCGATTATTAAAAGTCAGCAGAAGCAGTATTTGTAGCTGCTGACTTTTAATTTTTTTTTACAATGGGAACTCCTCTTTAACTACACCTTAGAATTTAGATTATTAAGTTATTAACATCAGTAAAAAGTAGCTGAAAAACATAAGTTAGACACGTTACACATTTTTACTTAGCAGTTATATATATATTAACAATTAGTCACAAAAAAACTGAGCCATTGCTACTGCAACTTACATACAGCTAGTTTCTTATGTGTTTTGATCTATTTATTTCTATCTAGAACGACTGATTAGTTCAACTCCAGTAGTGAATAACTGAATCACACAAATGTACCCAGCTCAATTAAGCTGGCCATACATGGATCGAATGTTGAATCAGCTGGATTTTGATGCATGAGTGGCCACTGTGGTTAAACAGAAGTCAATCAACTTCTGTTCAACCAACCTGTTGGTATATTCTCACTTGATCTGTGTAATCTGAGAGTGGGGAGATCTCCCTCTGTCAGAATACAATGACACAGCAGGAAGGATTCCCACATCCACATTAAATGTGTTTTTTAGATTTTTTACATTAAACCTGCTGATTGAACAAAAAAAAACCTATGCCTGGTCAGCTTTAGTAACTGGATTTAGTTTAAGCCACCGTACACACGGTCGGAAATTCCGACCACAAAATCCGTCGGATTTTTTCCGACGGATTTTGTCCGACACTGGTGTTACATACACACGGTCGGACAATGTTGTCGGAAAATTCGATCATTCTGAAAGTGGTGACGTTCGTTGCGTACGACGGAACTACGTAGAGGCTAGTAGCCAATAGCTTTGGTCTCGTAATTTGATCTGAGCATGCGTGGCACTTTGTCCGTCGGAATTCTCGACACACGATCGGAAAAAGTCTGATCGGATTTTGATGTCGGAAAATTTGAGATCCTGCTCGGAAAAAGTCAGACGGAGCCCACACACGGGCGGATTTTCCGACAACATGGTCCGATGGGACATTTTCCATCGGAATTTCCGACCGTGTGTACGGGGCATAAGATCAGATGGGTTACTTCAGCTTTACCTCTGGACCAAATTGTAATTTTCAAAAAAGTATACAAATAAAGGCAGGGTGCATCAAAATGGTAATAAATATCTTACAGTTGTTACTTCCTAAGGCTTTTCCAGCTCTAGTGTAAGAGCAGTGGTCTCTGCAGTGGTTTTACATGCACCCTACCATGTCACAACCACAGCTCTGCAATCAGCAACACTGACAATAGCTATTCACTGCACAGCTGTACTTTTGACTAGGCAGGGGGCACATCAGACCTCTTCAGAAAGATGAACTCACACAGAGTGCAGAAGTCTTTATCTACAGCTTCCTGTAGGGCACAACTTTTTTGCTGAAGCTAGGGTAAAAAACAATAACGCATTACAAAAGGCAAATATTTTTTTAAATATCTGGATTAAGTAGGGAAAGGTTAGAACCCATAAGGGTTGTCTCTGTCCCCATTAAGGAGATTCACTCTCTCTCTCTAATTGTCTCTATCTAAAAATACCTATTTAACACATGATATGCACCCTGGCTTTTCTCCGTATAAACTCTTTTGAAACTACAATTGGGCTTTAATGCAGTATTCATTTTAGTTTATTTGAGTGTTGTTGTTTGCTAACCAACCATATTGTGATGTTTCTCTCAGTGTTTTAATATCAAAGTAAAACATCCCTATTTCTTACATGATTCATTTGATTGACAAAAATACCTCTGTGCCACTGTAAATCAGCAGTGAGCTCCAGTCTGTGGCTGCACTCCAGTCTGTCGCTGCAGGCAGAAAGTTTAGGGTTAACCTGAACTTGAACTTCGCTCATTTAGTTCTGAATAGCTGGCATAGAAAGGACCCTGAATCTTATATTTTACACACTTCCCCGTCTCAAAAAAAATACAAAGAGTATTACCCAAACCACAATATAACCCAGCCTCCAACTGTCATGCCTCAGTTTTGAAAACGAGAAGTACAGTACCTCACAAAGGTGAGTACACATTTTTAATTTTTTTATTATATCTTTTCATGTGACAACACTGAAGAAATGACACTTTACTACAATGTAAAGTAGTGAGGGTACAGCTTGTATAACAGTGTAAATGTTGCTGTCCCCTCAAAATATATTAGGTCTGGAGACATGCTCAGCCAGTCCATCACCTTTACCCTCAGCTTCTTTAGCAAGGCAGCGGTCATCTTGGAGGTGTGTTTGGGGTCGTTATCAAGTTGGAATACTGCCCTGTGGCCCAGTCTATGAAGGGAGGGGATCATGCTCTGTTTCAGTATGTCACAGTACATGTTAGCATTCATGGTTCCCTCAATGAACTGTAGCTCCCCAGTGCTGGCAGCACTCATGCAGCCCCAGGCCATGACACTCCCACCACCATTCTTGACTGTAGGCAAGACACACTTGCCTTTGTACTCCTCACCTGGTTGTTGCCACACATGCTTGACACCATCTGAACCAAATAAGTTTATCTTGGTCTCATCAGATCACAGGACACAGTTCCAGTAATCTATGTCTTAGTCTGCTTGTCTTCAGCAAACTGTTTGTGGGCTTTCTTGTGCATCATCTTTAGAAGAGGCTTCCTTCTGGAACAAAAGCCATGCAGACCAATTTGGTGCAGTGTGCGGCGTATGTTCTGAGCACTGACAGGCTGACCCCCCCACCCCTTCAACCTCTGCAGCAATGCTAGCAGCACAAAGACAACCTCTGGATATGACGCTGAGCACATGCACTCAACTATATTGGTTGAGCATGGCGAGGCCTGTTCTGAGTGGAACCTGTCCTGTTAAACCGCTGTATGGTCTTGGCCACCGTGCTGCAGCTCAGTTTCAGGGTCTTGGCAATCTTCGTATAACCTAGGCCATCTTTATGTAGAGCAACAATTTTTTTTCAGATCCTCAGAGAGTTATTTTCCATGAGGTGCAATGTTGAACTTTCAGTGACCAATATGAGAGAGTGAGAGCGATAACACCAAATTTAACACACCTGCTCCCCATTAACACCTGAGACCTTGTAACACTAATGAGTCAATGACACCGGGGAGGGAAAATGGGAAATTGGGCCCAATTTGGACATTTTCACTTAGTACAAGGAAAACTAAGACTGATAAGATATAACCAAATCAAAAGACCAAATGGGTATTAACCAGAGGCATGACTGAAAACCCCCTTAACCCTTAACTTTATCTACAGGATAGCTGGATAAAGAAAGTATGCCCAAACAAAATGAGTACCTGTGAACAGCCTGAGGTTTAAACAAAACACCCTTGGCACTAACGTTCAAGGAGAAGAAGGTACATAACATACACAATGAATTTGAGACATGACAAATATCTGAGAAGATAAAAACATGTGTGACAACTCTCTCAACAAAATCTACATGATGAAAAGGACAGAATCATGACAAATTTCATTGGGAGTTCAGGAGGAGCAAAAATAAAGGTGCTCCTAACTTTGGTGTACAGTAATTGGTGTTTATTGGGAAAAAATAAGGGTCCCACTTTATTGGTATTCAGTAGCAACTAAAAAAAAAATCCCTCTTCATTGGTGTTCAGTCATTGGTGATTAGTGGGAGAAAAATCCTACTTCACTGCTGTTCAGTGGGAGTAAATATAAAAATCCCCCTCTGTTGGTGTTCAGTAGGAGTAAAAATAAAAATCCCTCTCTGAGTAGCAACAATATTAAAGCCCCATCATATGACATCCTCCCACTCGAACGCCTCATGCATGCCCTAGGGGGTGCGCAGTGGTTATATCTGTCACCTGCAGTGTCCACCACACATAGTGGAAGACTGATCTTTGTATCAGGCCGGCCCTGGTACTATGTGATTGCTGTGACCAATTACAGCGATCACATGCCAATAGTACACAAGGACTTGCATTCATAGCTGTTTATTGTATACTATTGTGATACCTGTATCATGTGATAGCTGTGGCCAATTGATATTATCAATATAATAGTATACAATCGCACATGCATTGATGCCATTCACAAAAACGATTTCTTATAACAGTGATCAGATTATCACTGTAATAAGCAATTATAGTGAAAATAACTTGTGATCACCTCACCAGAGCAGGACAGTATCACTATGGTGACACTGCCCTGCTCTGGTCACAGTATTTAAAAAAAGAAGGAAAACCAATGTAAACAAAAAAAAAAAAGAAAAAGTTATTTAATTTTTTTTTCTTTTAAATATGGTCACCAGTGTCCCTGATTACCGACACACTTGTATATGAGGACACTGTACTGCTCTGGTGACAGTATGTATAAAAATAATGAAAATTTTTATTAAATTTTATCAATTTACAAAAAATTTTCACCAAAAAATTATAACTTCAAAAAACTCACCATGTCTCTTACTAAATACCTTGGGTTGTCTATTTTAGAAAAAAGAGGTTGATTGGGGGGTATTAGCACTATCCTAGCATTTTAGGGCCTCCCTGCCCCCCCCCCTTCGCAGCCTCTGACCTCCTGGGCCCCCTCCCCCTCAAAGCCTCTGACCTCCTGCCCCCCCTTCGCAGCCTCTGACCTCCTGTCCCCCCCCCCCTGCAGCCTCTGACCTCCTGTCCCCCCCTGCAGCCTCTGACCTCCTGTCCCCCCCTGCAGCCTCTGACCTCCTGCCCCCCCTTCGCAGCCTCTGACCTCCTGTCCCCCCCCTGCAGCCTCGGACCTCCTGCCCCCCCCCCTCGCAGCCTCTGACCTCCTGTCCCCCCCTGCAGCCTCTGACCTCCTGTCCCCCCCTGCAGCCTCTGACCTCCTGTCCCCCCCTGCAGCCTCTGACCTCCTGCCCCCCCCCCTCGCAGCCTCGGACCTCCTTCCCCCCCCTCGCAGCCTCAGACCTCCTGTCCCCCCCTTGCAGCCTCAGACCTCCTGTCCCCCCCTCGCAGCCTCTGACCTCCTGCCCCCCTATTCGCAGCCTCTGACCTCCTGTCCCCCCTCGCAGCCTCGGACCTCCTGTCCCCCCCTCGCAGCCTCGGACCTCCTGTCCCCCCCCCTTGCAGCCTCTGGCCTCCTGCCCGCCCCTTGCACCCTCTGACCTCCTGCCCCCCCCTTGCAGCCTCTGACCTCCTGTCCCCCCCCTTGCAGCGTCTGACCTCCTGTCCCCCCCTTGCAGCCTCTGACCTCCTGTCCCCCCCCTTGCAGCCTCTGACCTCCTGTCCCCCCCCCTTCGCAGCCTCTGACCTCCTGTCCCCCCCTTCGCAGCCTCTGACCTCCTGTCCCCCCCCCTTTGCAGCCTCTGACCTCCTGCCCCCCCCCCCCCCCTTCGCAGCCTCTGACCTCCTGCCCCCCCCCTTCGCAGCCTCTGACCTCTCCTGTTGCCCCCCCGCAGCCTCCGACCTCTCCTGTTGCCCGCCCCCCCCGCAGCCTCTGACCTCTCCTGTTGCCCTCCCCCCACAGCCTCTGACCTCTCCTGTTGCCCTCCCCCCACAGCCTCTGACCTCTCCTGTTGCCCTCCCCCACAGCCTCTGACCTCTCCTGTTGCCCTCCCCCCACAGCCTCTGACCTCTCCTATTGTCCCATCCGCAGCCTCTGACCTCCCCTGTCCCATCCGCAGCCTCTGACCTCCCCTGTCCCATCCGCAGCCTCTGACCTCCCCTGTCCCATCCGCAGCCTCTGACCTCCCCTGAGTCAAGAGAGGGAGCGCAGCCAGGATGGGGGTCATGGGAGAAGTCAGACATGTATGGACTGTGGAGAGGAAACTATAGGATAAAACCAGAGCCACCAAGCTGGAGCCGACTGACTGAGCCCTGCATGATGCACCTGAGAGGAGGTCAGTGACAGCACCGCCAGGCCAGTCTAGGGGGGGGTCAATACAATATTGTAAGGGGGCACTGATATAAAGGTTTCCCCCTTATATCAGTAAACCCCCTTATCTTAGTGGTTTCTTTCTCTGGTCACCAGAGTCCTCCCCACATTCCCAGAGTTCCCCTTTACATCATAGTATGCAGGATTCCACCTTACAGTGCAAGGGGGAACTCTGATGTAAAGGGCAATGCTGCAGACCCTGATGCAAGTAGGGAGGCTCTCTGGGGACCCTGATGTATGGGGGGCTCTCTGGGGACCCCGATGTAAGGAGGGGCTTTATAGGGATGCTCTCTGGGGACCCTGATGTAAGGGGGGGGGACCCTGATGTAAGGGGGGCTCTCTGGGGACCCTAATGTAAGGGGGTGCTCTCTGGGGACCCTAATGTAAGGGGGGTGCTCTCTGGGGACCCTGGTGTAAGGGGGTGCTCTCTGGGGACCCTGGTGTAAGGGGGGGGCTCTCTGGGGACCCTGATGTAAGGGGAGGCTCTCTGGGGACCCTGGTGTAAGGGGGGTGCTCTCTGGGGACCCTAATGTAAGGGGGGGGGTGCTCTCTGGGGACCCTGGTGTAAGGGGGTGCTCTCTGGGGACCCTGGTGTAAGGGGGGGGGCTCTCTGGGGACCCTGGTGTAAGGGGAGGCTCTCTGGGGCCCCTCAGCAGAATTTTGCTTAGGGCCTCAGGGAGGTCAGGATCGGCACTGGCCTCAAGAATTGCAGTACATGTAAATTGACACAGACTAAATAATATACACTGATTTGTTTTGTTTTTACTAAAGAAATGTAGCAGAATACTGTTGGCCTAAATTCATGCAGAAATATTATGTATTTTCAAAATTGTATAACAGAAACTAAGAATTTTTTTGTTTTCAAAATTTTTATAACAGTATTGGTGTTCAGTTGTTACCTACATGAGCACACACTCCCACATTGCTTCTTACCTCGAATATCAGACTGAAACTACGCTATCCTTATTAGGCAGGAGATTCGTCCATCCGACAGTTAGTAGCGTTCAAGTGGCAGGTGCCAGAATGCAAAGAGCGATTCACTCTGCATTATGTCCACTGGTAACCTGCGGTCCACAAAATAAGATCCTGTAAACATCACTGAGTTACTATATCAAATGAAATACCTAAAGCCTAACTCTGACCACATTAGAAAAATAAGATTCCCCCCAATCCTTACCCGCCGATGAAGAATCTATTGCTTGTCTTGTTTTTATAGGGCATTGGCCCATAGTGACACTGACCTTATTCCATTGTCCAACAATGGTTCAGTCCTCCTCTCTATGGCATCATAATGTGGATGGGCGCTGTTACCAGTGGCCACATCGCATCTGGTTAACATTGCTAATTGTCCTGCAATAATTAAATGTTCAGGTTTGATAACTTTGATGAGGGGGGTGGCAACAAGAATCTTGGCAACCGAAAGTTCAATTCAGCCAACACCTTTTTTTTAATAGCTTTGAAGGTTGTCACTGTAACGACCAAAACTAGAGAGACATGCTAAACCTTCCTCACTATACAAATCTTTAAATAGGTTTCAACGTAGGAAGATGAGCTGGCCCAAAAAACTGCAACTCACTATACATACAAATAACAAGAGGCAGGTAACAGAAATCCCAATGATAAAAAAAAAATATGGCGGCTGACACTGCTTAACCCATTCTGGGAATTCTAGCTTCCTAGCTGTCTTTGACCTTACCAACTTAGAGCAAGCATGCAGTAAATGCAGTCGAAGTGAAATCAAAAGACCTGTTCTTTAGATTTGTTTAAGGAAGGAAGATAATTCATAAGATATGCATTACAGGAACTATATACAAGATACGGGACTGTATACAAGATTTTAGTAATGCCAATGGTATCATTAGCAGTAATCAGCATGGATTCATGAAGAATCGTTCTTGCCAAACCAGTCTATTAACCTTCTATGAGGAGGTGAGCTGCCATTTAGATAAAGGAAGGCCCGTAGACGTGGTGTATCTGAATTTTGAAAAAGCATTTGACACAGTTCCCCCATAAACGCTTACTGTACAAAGTAAGGCCCGTTTGCATGGACCATAGGGTGAGTACATGGATTGAAATCTGGCTACATGGGCGAGTTCAGAGGGTAGTGATAAATGGGGAGTACTCGGAATGGTCAGGGGTGGAAAGTGGGCTCCCCCAGGGTTCTATTCGGGGACTAATCCTATTTAATTTATTCATAAACGACCTGGAGGATGGAATAAACAGCTTAATCTCTGTATTTGCTGACGATACTAAGCTAAGCAGGGTAATAACTTCTCTGCAGGATGTGGAAACCTTGCAAGAAGATCTGCACAAATTATTGGGGTGGGCAACTACATGGCAAATGAGGTTTAATGTAGAAAAATGTAAAATAATGCATTTGGGTGGCAAAAATATGAATGCAATCTACTCACTAGGGGGAGAACCTCTGGAAGAATCTAGGATGGAAAAGGACCTGGGGGTCCTAGTAGAGGACAGGCTCAGCAATGGAATGCAATGCCAAGCTGCTGCAAGCAAAGCAAACAGAATATTGGCATGCATTAAAAAGGGGATTAACTCCAGAGATAAAACAATAATTCTCCCACTTTACAAGACTCTGGTCCGGCCGCACCTAGAGTATGATGTCCAGTTCTGGGCCCCAGTCCTCATGAAGGATGTGCTGGAACTGGAGAGAGTTCAGAGAAGGGCAACAAAACTAGTAAAGGGACTGGAGGACCTTAGATATGATGAAAGGTTATGAGCACTTAACTTCTCTGGAGAAGAGACGCTTTAGGGGGTATATGATTTCAATGTACAAATACCGTACTGGTGACCCTGCAATAGGGTTACAACTTTTCCACGAAATGGAATTTAATAAGACACATGACCATTCATTAAAATGAACAAAAAGAGGTTTAACCTTAAACTGCGTAGGGATTTCTTTTTTGTAAGAGCAGTTAGGATGTGGCATTCTCTTCCACAGGCAGTGGTTTCAGCAGGGAGCATCGATAATTAAAAAAAATAAGCACCACAACATACAGGGATATACAATGTAATACTGACATAAAATCACACACATATGTTGGACTTGATGGTCTTGTGTCTTTTTTTCAACCTACTATGTAATTATGTAACAGCTAGAAAACTAACAGTTTCAAAAGAAGAGGATAGCAATGGCAGCCTCAAATTAGGTCTCTATTATATCTACAACTCTTGTATTTATTGTACATATTGCTGCTGAGGTCAGGCATTGATGTTGGACAAGAAGGCCTGGCTCACAGTCTCCGCTCTAATATATATAATATCCCAAAGATATTCTATCGGGTTGAGGTAAGGACTCTGTGCAGGCCAGTCAAGTTCCTCCACCCCAAACAAGCTCATCCATGTCTTTATGGACCTTCTCTGTGCACTGGTCCAAATCATTTGGTGGAGGGGGTATTATAGTGTGGGGTTGTTTTTCAGGGGTTGAGCTTGGCCCCTTAGTTCCAGTGAAGGAAACTCCTAAGGCGTCAGCATACCAAGACATTTTGGACAATTTCATGCTCCCAACTTTGTGGGAACAGTTTGCGGAATTTCCCTTCCTGTTCCAACATGACTGCGCACCACTGCACAAAGCAAGGTCCATAAAGACATGGAACAGCGCATTTGGGGTGGATGACCTTGACTGGCCTGCACAAAGTCCTGACCTCAGCCTTATAGAACATCTTTGGGATGAATTAGAGTGGAGACTGTGAGCCAGGCCTTCTTGTCCACATCAGCGCCTGACCTCAAAAAATGCACTTCTGGAGGAATGGTCAAACATTCTCATAGACACACTCCTAAACCTTGTGGACAGCCTTCCCAGAAGAGTTAAAGCTGTTATAGCTGCAAAGGGTGGGCCAACTCAATATTGAACCCTACGAACTAAGACTGGAATGCCATTAAAGTTCATGTGCGTGTAAGGGCAGGTGTCCAAATACTTTTGGTAATATAGTATATGTTGGCATTGGTTGAGCATAGGAAAAAAAATACAACCTGAACAGAATATTTTCCTCAACACATTGTAGTTACATCTGTAAGCTCAATTATAATAAAATAAAACTAATATAATGAATAAAAAATAGAGCAGATACATAGAGTAAAGCATAGTAAACAAGTCTATTACCTGGACCATTGACCTGTATGCTGTCAGTAGTTTTAATGTATCTAACATTTAATACACAACATTTGATAGCCATTATTTTGGCATCCAATTACACATTCTAAGATTTAATTGCTAAAAAGCATTAAACAATAATTAGATAGGCTTGATTTACATGTAATGTGTATAGTTTAAAAGAGCAATATAGCTGGTAATTGGCCTTGACCAAAGTAAATAATGTCTTCCTTTTTACTTACATTTGGTTTGCACATAAACTGCCTACTGTGTTACACTGAAGTAAGAGGCAAGCAAAAAGCGCTATCTCCATCCATCAGTATTAATCTCACACTATAGCGAGGCCCCGTCCATTCATCTTTCCGACACAAATTAGAAATTCAAGAGTTTTAACAAATGAGCCTGCAAATGTAAACTTATTAGGCCATATATTTTTACTACACACTGTGCTGTGTCCTCTACAAAGCTGTCCCTTCAGAGAGTGTTTTCTTATTTTGTGTTATTGATGGCAGCTAACTAATCACATTTTTAATGTTGTCTTTGGGGAGGCCCATTTGAATGAACGTGCAAACCAAAGTGCCTAGAATAAATCTACCTTATTAAATGCCTAAAATTATGTGTCTTACACGATAAAGAAACTGGAAAGCATTATTACACTTGCTAACCTCCGTCCGCTGGAATCAAAATAGAGGGATAAATTAAAATAATATGTCAACAGCAGCAGGCTGTACAGAATGTGTCTCTGGAATGGGAACGTCCAGGAAAAATTGGCTAATTGGCATCTTCACTTCTATTCACTTGAGTGAATAGATCTATATTAGGTTATTACTTTATATTAGTCATTGAGAATCAGGAAATTCCGGTAAATTAAAACAATAAAAGATCCCCCTAATGGATAGACTTGAACAATTACTGTGTTAGAGCCTCATAGAATATTTCCTAGAATAAAGTTTGGCATGTAACCTTTGATAAAAATCCCATATCCATTTTGGTAAGTACTGCTGGTCTAAATGTTGTTCTGCAATTGACTAGACCCTTATGCTGCGTACACACGATCGGAAATTCCACCAGCAAAAGACCAATGTGAGCTTTTGGTCGGAAAATGTGACCGTGTGCTGGCGGAATTTTGGCCAGCAAAAGATTGAGAGCATGTTCTCAATTTTTCCGACGGAAAAAGTTTCTATCGGACATTCAGATCGTCTGTAGCAATTCCGAGGCATGCTCGGAAACAATTTGACGCAGGCTCGGAAGCATTGAACCTCATTTTCGCGTCTCGACGTAGTGTTGTATGTCACTGCGTTCTTGGCGGTCAGAATTTGGTGTGACCGTGTGTAGGCAACACCAGCTTGAGCGGAATTCCATCGGAAAAACCATCCAAGGCTTTTCTGACGAGAATTCCGATCGATCGTGTGTACGCAGCATTAGAAGATGATGTGGGATCAGGGCCAATATCGAACTGCATTGTACCATGTGTGAAATAGTCATTTGGTACTACTCTTCACAGCCCAGCTAATGTGATTAAAAGTTAATTAAAATATAACCATATAGTGACTGTGTAATTAAAAAAACATAGAAAGGCATATGAAATGCATTAAGAACTGTGTAGTCTGCCTTTTTACATTTTTGTAAAAGACATAAATGTGTAAATGCAAGAGAGTGCCAAAAACAAATGGTATTCTTTAATGTGTAGCAACAAATCAGATTTAAAGCAATATTAAACCTAAAACCAAAAATGTTATATATTGCAGATTACCACTCATCAGATGTGGTGGCTGCATTAAATGTATTTATTTTTTTTAGGTTTTTTTTCCCCCCTCTGTTTTCACCTGGTTCTCTGGCCAGTAACAGACCTCCTGTATTAGAGCGCCCCCATTCTGGATAAATGAGCACAGGGGGCACATTCGGACAGCAGCATTGTCAGTTTTTGAGGAGGGCAGTGTTAGATGTAGGGTGATAGGGTGGAGGGGTCCTTATATCAGAAAAACACCTGGCATCATCCCTTCTATGAGATAAATATTAGAGAGAAAAAGTCCCCATTATTCTTCACAAGGAGAAGCAATGAGAAAAAGGGATTTTGGAGGTGCCTGCAATTAATGTATATATAATACCATTTAAAATGTATCACAAATTCTCTATTAATACAAATTTAAAAGTACATCTATAAAAACAAAAAAACATATTGTATTGACATTTAAGACATAACCATTCTGTGGATCAGTAAATAGCACAGTAGCTATTGGATTAACGTGTTTCGCCTGAATGGGGGGCTTCTTCAGGATCCACTTTACGTTATTGGTAGTTTTAATAACAAATTAAGATCACAAAGGTTTCACAAATGTATTTTTGCCTGATGCTCTTGTATTCTGTAGACTGGTATATGTCCCAACATGCATCAGTAACCATTATGAGGAAAAATCGTCAACCCATACAGGTCGTCACACAGACTTAAAATGTGCTGCATGGGGTAGTGTTAGATGTACTAGCAGTTTTAAAAACTGAAGCTAAACTCTAGCTAATACTTTATAAGGAGTTACAAAAAAATATATATTTTGAGATAAAGGGATAATTAAAAAAGAGCTGATCGTTGTAAGCACCACTGTCGGTGGTAGATCATTTGTCTCATCCCTGTAACTGCAAGACAGCTTGTTCTTTTGATAAACAACAGACATACTGCCCAGATCACCAGATAAAAATAGAAAAAAAGAAAGCTTAAAAAAAGAAAACCAATGCAGCCATCACATCTAAGAATTGGTTAGTTGCATTTTAATAAATATTTGCTTTGGGTTTAATACTGTTTTAACCTTCATTAACTATCAGAACAATGAAAAGTCATTATCATGGGGTCCAGTGCACTAACTGGGGTTGATTTACTAAACTGGAGAGTGCAAAATCTGGTGCAGCTGTGCATAGAAACCAATCAGCTTCCAAGTTTTATTGTGAAAGCTTAACTGAACAAGTGAGAAGCTGATTGGCTACCATTCACAGCTGCAGCAGATTTTTAGTGTTCCAGTTTTAGTAAATCCTCCCCACTGTTTCAACAAGCAGATGTGCAGGAATCTCGCCTAGCCACAACCCCTGGTGTGTCAGGTCTTCAGCAGAGCCACTGATGATGTGCATACTTGACAGGAACCATGATTCAGACTGAGACAGAAGTGCAGTAAAATATCACACTATTTAACCACTTAAGGACCGAGCCTCTTTTTGACACTTGTTTACAAATTTATTTTTTTTTGCTCGAAAATTACTTAGAACCCCCAAACATTATATATCTTTTTTTACCATCGTAGAGAATAGAGAATAAAATGGCGGTCATTGCAGTACTTTCTGTCACACCGTATTTGCGCAGCAGTCTTACAAGGGCACTTTTTTTGAAAATAAAAAGATTTTTCTGAAAGAAAAAATAAGACAACATTAAAGTTAGCCCAATTTTTTTTTTATATTGTGAAAGATAATGTTACGCCGAGTAAATTGAAACCCAACATGTCCCGATTCAAAATTGCGCCCGCTCGTGGAATGGCGACAAACTTTTACCCTTAAAAATCTCCATAGGCGATGTTTAAAATTTTCTACAGTTTACCAGTTTTGAGTTACAGAGGTCTAGGACTAGAATTTCTCCTCTCACTCTAACAATCGTGGCGATACCTCACATGTGTGGTTTGAACACAGTTTTCATATGCAGGTTCTACTTATGTATGTGTTCGCTTCTGCGTGCGAGTTTGTCGGGACCTGGAACAAAATATTACAGCGCACACATGCAAAACAGACATTTACCTCCTGCATGGCTTATTTAAAACACCTGAACATTTTCAAAAAACATTATCAAAAAAAATATGGGGATTTGGTCACACCATATTGCTATATGGTGCTTAAGCCCACTTACTGCGACAAAGTACCCCATGATTAGTGGGTCCTACACTATCCATAGACTGGGAGATCCTGCTTCTCTAAACCATGGGAGCAATACACTCCTCTATAGGGCCCCTTTCACACTGAAGCGTCTTTCAGGCACTACAGAGCTAAAAATAGCGTCTGTATAGCACCTGAAAAAAAAGCGGGTCCTTTAACTCCAGTGTGAAAGCCGGAGGGCTTTCACACTGGATCGGTGCGCTAGGAGGACGGTAAAAAAAGTCCTGCTAGCAGCATCTTTGGAGTGGTGAAGGAGCAGTGTATTCACCGCTCATATACCGCTCCTACCCATTGAAATCAATGGAACAGCGCGGGAATACCGCGGCAATACCTCCGGTGGGGTTAAAACTGCCCCGCTAGTGGCCGAATACCGTGGCTAAAACGACGGTAAAGCAGCGCTAAATATAGCGCTGCTTTACCGCCGACGCCCGCACCGCCCCAGTGTGAAAGGGGCCTAAGGGAGAACTAGAGGTCTCCACCCATGACACAGGTGGACACTAATGAGAGGCACTGATGGGGGAGTGGGGTGCTCCACGCCCAAAAGGATTTGGTCAGAATCCATATCTTGTTTGTCGGGACGTAGGTCGCTTTAAATAAATATATAATTTTTTTCTTATTTATTTTACTTTTTATTTTTTATTTTGACACTGTCTTTTCTAAAAAAAAAAATTTGGGTCACTTTTATTCCTATTACAAGGAATGTAAACATCCCTTGTAATATAAAAAAAGCATGACAGAACCTCTTAAATATGACATATTAGGTCAAAAAGACCTCAGATCACATATTTACACAAAAATGCAATAAAAAATAAATTGTACCCAAAAAAAATTTATGTCCTTTTTTCCCCACAAATAGAGCTTTCTTTTGGTGGTATTTCATCACCTCTGCGGTTTTTATTTTTTGCGCTATAAACAAAAAAAGAGCAACACTTTTGAAAAAAACATAATATGTTTGACATTTTGCTATAATAATTATCCCCAAAAAAATAAAAAATGTATTCATTAGTTTAGGCCGATATCTATTCTTCTACATATTTTTGGTTATATAAATTGCAATAAGCGTATATTGATTGGTTTGCGCAAAAGTTATAGTGTCTAAAAAATAGGGGATAGATTTATGGCATTTTTATTATTTTAATTTTTTTTACTAGTAATGGCGGTGATCTGCTATTTTTATCGGGACTGCATCTCATATTTACACTAAAATGCAATAAAAAAATAATTGTACCCAAAGAAAATTGATGTCCTTTTTTTTCCCACAAATAGAGCTTTCTTTTGGTGGTATTTGATCACCTCTGCGTTTTTTATTTTTTGCGCTATAAACAAAAAAAGAGCTACACTTTTGAAAAAAACACAATATTTTATACTTTTTGCTATAATAAATATCCCAAAAAAATGAAAAAATAACAATGTCTTCATCAGTTTAGGCCGATATGTATTCTTCTACATATTTTTGTTTAAAAAAAAAAAAAAATCGCAATAAGCGTATATTGATTGGCTTGCGCAAAAGTTATAGCGTCTACAAAATAGGGGATAGATTTATGGCATTTTAATTACTTCAATTTTTTTTACCATTAATGGCGGAGATCTGCGATTTTTATTGGGACTGCAACATTGCGACGGAAACATCGGACACGTTTGACACTTTTTTGGGACCAGTGACATTTATACAGCGATCAGAGCTAAAAAATAGCCACTGATTACTGTATAAATGTCACTGGCAGGGAAGGGGTTTACACTAGGGGGCGATCAAGGGGTTAAATGTGTTCCCTAGATGTGTTCTAACTGTGGGGGGAATGTGGCTGACTAGAGGAGGAGAGAGATTGTTGTTCCTACTTAGTAGGAACACACGATCTCTCTCCTCTCCAGTGACAGAACCAGGATTTGTGTGTTTACACACACAGATCCCAGTTCTCGCTCTGTCCCGAGCGATCGCGGGTGCCCGGCGGTCATTGCGCGTCTTAAAGAGCCGACGTACAGCTACAACAGCTTGTGAAAGGGAACCATCCTGCCGTAGTATAACTGTGGCAGCTGGTCGGGAAGGGGTTAAGAGCATTGGGCAGAAGTGATGTTTGACATCGCTTCCGCCCTCCAATGCTATGGAGCCGAGCGGGGGCCATCTTCCCCTCACTCGGCATCCAGGCAGTGAGGTGACAGGACGCGATCGTCTCCACTGCTACCGACGGCTCCGGTAAGCGACAGAGACGACTGGAGAACGGCGGAAGGGGGTGGGTACCTCTCCCGCCACTGATAAAAGTGGGCTTGCAGCGAATAAACAGAGCAAACGTAGTCAAAACATAGCCAGAGTTCGGTAACCAGGACGTGTAGTCAGAACAAGCCAGAGAAACAGGAGTCCAGAGATCAGCAAAGTCGGGTGCAGCAAACAGGATCCGGGACCAGAAGGGAAGTCAGCCAAGCAAAAGTCATTCACAGTAAAACATAGCAGCGAGAGTCCGGATATGTTGACCAAGGTGAAGGCACAGAAGATCTGATTCATGCAGTTTAAATAGCTAGCAGATCTAGCTGACAAGCAGGAAATGAAGACCAGGTGAGTCACTGTGGAATGAAGTGCTGGCAATTAACCGACAGCTGAGCAAAGAGCTCTGAGAAGGAAGGGCTGAGCCCAGCCCTGACAATACTATAGAAATAAAAAATGGCTTTCATTTACAGACCTACTTCACATATTTTATATTCTTGTATGTGGAGGCTACAATACACATCTTACTTTTTTTGATGTGATCTCTCCCTATGTCACTACAATAAATCCACTAGTGTAAATAATACAGCATTTATGTTTTGTCTCATGGTCTATCCATAGAAATATATAGGGAATAAACTTCAGCATGCTTCACTGAAAGTTAAAAATCCAATCTAACTGTCATCGTTGTAAAAAGGATAGGACCCCATCATGTCCCTAGAGACCTGAAAAGATCAGTAGAAACTCAGTTTATACCCATCCTTGCCCAAAAATTGGAGACAGCTCCACTTGATGTACATAGGATTGGTCATCTGCAATATTTAACTGTTGTGTTTAAAGGTTTTGGTAGGTCTCAACACATGCATCCCTAATGGAAAATCCATGCCCTACTGATATAATTTTTGTATTAATATTTTGTTTAACTGAAATAATTACCGTATTTATCGGCAAATAACACGCGCCGGTGTATAACACGCACCCCAAATTTAGGAGGGAATTTAAAAGAAAATAACTTTTAGGAGGGAAGTTTAAGGGAAAAAAAACTTACATTTAAATGCCCATTAATGCAGCCTTGTCAGTGTCATTTGCAGCCTTGCATTGCAGCCTTGTCAGTCATTTGCAGCCTTCCATTGCAGCCTTTCATGTCATTTGCAGCCTTTCATGTCATTTGCAGCCTTGTCAGTGTGTTTTTCTTTTAAAAATGGCGCCGCCGAGATACAGAGCGGATGTCCTGCGTATCTCGGCGGCACTCGGTAGTTCTCGGCGGCTTTCGGCTATCTTCGGCCATTCTCGGCTATTTTCGGCCATTCTTGGCCGTTCCCGACAGCTTTCGGCTTTCCGAAAGCTGCCGAGTGCGGCCGAAAATAGCCGAGAACGGCCGAAGATAGCCGAGAACGGCCGAAGATACGCGAAAGCTGCCGAGAACGGCAGAAGAGCTTACAAACGGCGGGGGATCGGCGTATAACACGCACCCCCGATTTTCCCCTCATTTTAGGGGGAAAAAAGTGCGTGTCATACGCCGATAAATACGGTATACTATAAGGTATAGTATAAGGTTAAACCAGGGATCTTCTAACTACGGACTTCCAGCTGTTTCAGAGCTACAACTCCTATGAGGCATTGTAAAACTCTGACATTCACAGACATGACTAGGCTGGTGGGCCTAGTTTGAGGACCCCTGGGTTAAACCTTAAAGTGATTGTAAAGTGTTTTTATTTTTTTTTAAATAACAAATATGTTATACTTACCTGCTCTGTGCAGGGGTTTTGCACAGGGCAGTCTGGATCCTCCTCTTCTCGGGTCCCTCTTTGGCACTCCTTCCCTCCTGTTGAGTGCCCCCACAGCAATCAGCTTGCTATGGGGGCACCCAAGCTGAGCTGCAGCTCCCTGTGTCCATTCAGACACGGAGTTGCCATTCGGGTCTGCCCCCTCTCTCGCCTGACTGGCTAACAGGCTTTGATTGACAGTCGCGGGAGCCAATGGCACCACTGCTGTGTCTCAGCCAATCAGGAGGGAGAGCCCCGGACGGCCGAGGGACTCGTGGACATCACTGGACAGAGTTGGGGCTCAGGTAAGTATCAGGGGACTGCTGCACACATAAGGCTTTTTATCTTAATGCATAGAATGCATTAAGATGAAAAAAAACTTCTGCCTTTACAACCCCTTCAACTTCAGAGGCATTTTCAGAGGGCATCCCTTTGATCATATCACCTTAAATTTCTAAGTATGTGGATATATTTGTAAAATAGCATTTATTCTGATAAGCTCTCAAAGGTATTTTTATTAACACTTCAACATGTAAGTCAAACCTTTACAAACTATTTTTTTTTGTGCCAAAGAGAGGGGGATAGGTGGGAATTTAGCTTTCTTTTCAAATATAGAAAACAATCTAATTTTGTATAGTGCTAAAAGAAGTCTATCAATAAAATATCAGTTCTAAACTACACACGATTGCAGCTCAAGATATTGTTGCGTACAATATTGTACAATGTCTCTGGATCCCTTCCGCAGCCTTTGAAAACATAGTAAATAAATAAATACTTCAAATTATCCATTTTAAAATAGATTTGTAGCTCTTTAAAATACACTTGTGCTGTATTGTTTTGCATCATGTGAGTCTGGATAAAAGAACTGTCCTACAATCCAGTGTCAGATGTATACACTTCAATATGGCATTAGAACATTTGTTCTGGATGTAGCTTTCATCGCCAGGGAGAAAATAATGTAAAAATAACAGTGGAAATAGGTCCCACATTTAAAATTCAATCCCAAAAGAAGACACATTATGGCACCTCAGCTTGTTAGTAAATGCAGCCAATGTACTTTAGCCTCACATCTACTTAGTGTGAATAATTTAAGATGACTCTTACATGAAACATCAATTATATAGATCCAGGGACGCTTTTATAAGGTATCTCATGGTAGTACAGCTTCAGGCCCCCTTATCAAAATAGCCCCCCCCCCCCCCCTGCTTCTAAAGGGTCAGTCTGTCCCAAAATATTTCGATATTTCAAATTTTGGTAAAGTGGTAAACCACCAAACAGGTTCATATGTCTCTCAGGTGCAGGACCTTTGAACCTGATTTTTTTCCCATCTTTCCTGCTGGATTACTTTTTTATATTATGGGAGAAGTGGGATAAGCAAAAGATTCTTGGAAAACCCTCAAATACCAATGACACAGAATGTCCAAGAGATATAAACAAACAAACTAGACATACTAAAGAACACTAGACTAGACTACTCCAGCGCTCAAAAGGACAGTCACCAGACCAGGATACATACATGGCAAAAAAACACAGACAGGGAAGGTGCAAACAGCTAATGCATTACCCAAGATTTAGGCTGGGTTCACACTATTGTGAATTGGATGCGGGGACCCCGTATTCAATTCACAATAGCAGGAGATTTTGACCAGCTCTCTACAGAGACGGTTCACATATATCTGCTGCGGCTCCAGTGCGAATTTGCACAGGAGCCCTGTGTGTCTTTTGGTCTGTTTCAGGTCCGAATTCAGCCAAATATTCGGGCTGAAATCGGACCTGAAATGGTGAACAAGGACCCACCAGACCCCTGCTGTGAGCCGCATGAGAAGATAGTGTGAACCCAGCCTTATTGAAAGAGATTGATCACCGCTGATCGCTCGGTTCTCACATGTCCGTGAGCAGAGAGCTGGTGACTGTCAGTCACCAGCTCTCTGCTCTGCCTCCTCCTCGCTCACTGGAGTGTTGGACTGTGGAGGAGGCGGGAGCGGCCGGCTCAGGCTCTCAGCAGCTTGCCAGGTGCCAGTCAAGACATGTGTGCGGATCCCAACTCCAATGTCGTGATCTTGCCTGAGCCTGGATTGGCTCTGTGGCTTGCAGCCAACATAGTGCTATTGATATGGATTCCTTTGAACCTCTAAGTTGCAGTGTATGTATTTCCACCACAACTTGGATTGCGGGTGTGAATCATAAGAGTAGATTTTTAAAAGTGTGCTAATATCTTCCCAGTGCCAATAAAAAGGGGTAAAGTGTATTAGTGTAAGAAATTGTATGACTGGTTACAGATTGTATTTTACAGAAACATCCCAATACCAGAAATACATTAAAATAAATGCACATAGATATTGGTCAGCGACAAAAAAATTTGTTATGTGAAGGGGAAATAAAAATGATTAGGTTTAAAGAAAAATTCCAGGCCAAAGATATTTTTGCATATATAGCCCTCTTTTGGGGGAGGGGGGGGGCGGCATGACAAATGGCCATCCCCAAACAGAGTATTGCACTAAACCTGTAGGTAAACAAGATAAATGGAACATTTGCTAAGGGTAAGAGTGCAGCCACTCAGGACACACCTTTGTGAATGAGTAACCTAATCAAAGTAATTGGGAACAGAGGAACAACTGCAGCCAGCACATAACATAACATTTTTAACTTAACCTCCCTGGCGGTATGATTATGTCTGGAATTTTGTACCAAAAGCGGTACAACTATTTTGCATGGAAATTTGGCGTTTTATATTGTAGGCATGCAATTCTTATGAACAACTCACTTAAATCTGTCCAAACCAGAGTTTAGTAGACATCCCGGGTATGATAAAGTTTGAAACACAAAATCATAAATTATAATATAATAAATAACTATAAAAATTATTCAATAATGTAATCAAATCAAAAACACAGAAATTTGCTCAGTTGCAGAATAGTCGCTGTCATTAAATTTAGTGTTTGATGATGAATTGTGATTCTAATTTATTATCGTTGTTTTCTAAGTGGTCTAAAACCACTTTTGACATAAAGGGACACTTTTTGGTTGCTATGGACAATCTCCAGTTTCCAGGCAGAAAAAAAACGATTTATTTTATAAAATGACATGCAGGGCACTGGGCAGACCACTAGGGACAAAGGGGATGTGTATTTTTTTTATACAGTACTGTACTGAGAATGGCAAGTTTCCTCTACATTCTCCCCAACCATGACCTGCATAGGAGGAGGTTTTTCCTAACGGGGTCCTCTTTTTTTTTGCAGTCCATCTACCACTGGTGCAACATTATCACAACTCACAACTAACTGGTTGCTAGGGGTAACAGCTACAGTCCCTGAGAGAGACACTGTACCGCTTCCTGCAAGGCGGCCATTTGTGCTTCAGTGGTTTCTTGCTTTACTAAAAACTAGGTGGCCAGCAAGTGGGCATTTTCTGCTGTGTTGCAATTGCCTGTGCAGGCTTGTTACTGCTGAGCAGTAGCCTCTTCATGGCATGCCTGCATTTCCATGGAAGCTTGCTGTTCAGCCTGTATTTGCACCTGGGTGGCCTCCTGATGGGCCACAATGCTCTGAACCAGGGCTTTGCCCACCTCCTCCATGCCACCTTCAGAGATTTTTAGCACCTGTGCTGCTCTGATCCAGGACATGCAAAAATGGGCATTGTCCCTTAAAATGTCAGTATCCATTTCAAATGGCTTTTATGGCTGGATTGCCCACATCTAACCACAATTTGTAATATGGAGGGCCCGGGATCACCAACCAGACGTTAGCAAAAGTAAAACAGGTCTTTACTGTTTCCAAATAAACAAAACAGCATTCTTCAGCCAAACAGGAAACAAAACAGTCCAAACTCCTGGTACAAAAATCAAACTTTCAGCTCAGGCTCTGTAAAACTTGTCCCTTAACAGGGTTACATTCTCTTCTGCCTCAGTGGTTCAAAAAGCCAGATCACCTGCCACTTAGCAGGGCCTCAGTCACAGCAGTCCACTATTCAGTTTCCAAAGTGTGTCCTGACTGAAACTTCACCTCACAGATACCTGTTGGCTCTTTTCTCTTTCTTTTAGAAGCCTCCCTTGGTGGGTTAACCTTTTCAGGACCACAGTCTCTGTAATCAGAGTTGGAGGCTCTTTCCCACCCATAGTCTCTCTGGGTCTCTGAATTCCAGGTTCCATATAAGGACTTGCCAATCTTGGGCAAACTGTAAGTCAGTTTACCTCTTTCTAATTAGAACCCTGGACCCTGCATGGGTGAGAACCCCTGAGTATTCCAAAACTGCATTCAAATCGTCCCCTGCATTGTGTATTTGAGTGAAGATCTACTACTATTTTTTATTTGACATGAGGGACTGAAGAAGTCGCTGAAGAAGTCCTGCCCACAGGGACGATATATGCGTGTGGAAAGGTACCGTGACGTCGCTACAGCCACTTTCCTTGTTTTATGCATGCTATGTTGTATGCCTTACATCCTAGCACTGGGGTTGCAGTGCTATGTTTAGATTTGCCATATTGTTGCTGCATTACTGAAGCTGGATTTTGATCGTTGGATCGGCCGTTGTACAGACTTGCATCCTATGATTGCTCCAGTGGGGACTGCTTGTATGACATGTTAATTCAGAGGTCCACATACTAAGGTGAGCGGCCTGTACCTACGGTGGTGGAAGCACATATAAGAATGCACACTGTATACACTTGAGCACTCTAGTCACCATTGAGGAGTTTTCTCTTGACTACTGGTGTCTTCATCATCTTTGGCTTTTCGTTATTTCTCATATCTGGGACTTTTTATGCATTTTATAACAGTTGGCTATCATCTTTATGCATTTTAGTAACATTTTTTAGCGCTGCACTATTTTAGTATTTTATAAGATAGAACAAGTCCAGAAGCAAAAAAAAAGAAATTAAACATACCAGGATAGACTGCAGGAACTAAGTGTACCAGTGTTTTGGAAAGAAGGCAATGCATGCATCATACATACTAGGGGGAGAACAACTGGGGGAATCAATGGTGGAGAAGGATCTGGGGGTTTTGGTAGATCACAAGTTAAATAATAGCATGCAATGCCAAGCTGCGGTTTCCAAAGCGAGCAAAGTCCTTTCTTGTATTAAAAGTGTAAGAGTGAATTTGGTGTTGAGTTATTCACTTTAAGCTCAGCACAGAGGACAAGGGGACACTGTTTACATCCAGAGGAAAAAAGATTTAATTTCCAAATTTGGAAAGTTTTTTTCAGAGTAATTCTCCGTACACACAATCGGAAATTCCCACGGGAAAAGTCCGATCGGATTATGTTGTCGGAAAATCCGATCATGTGTGGGCTCTAGCGGACTTTTTCCGTCAGAATTTCCGACGGAAAAAATTTGAGAGCAGGACCTTAAATTTTCCGACAACAAAATCTGATCAGACTTTTTCAGATCGTGTGTATAGAATTCCAACGCACAAAGTGCCACGCATGCTCAGAATAAATTTGGGAATGAAAGCTATTGGCTACTGGCCTCTACATAGTCCCGTCGTACGTTTTGTACGTCACCTCGTTCGGAACGATCGGATTTTCCAACAACTTTGTCCGACCGTGTGTATGCAACACAAGTTTCGGCCAAATTCCGTCTGAAAAAATATGACGGATTTTGAAGTTGGAATATCCGACCGTGTGTACGGGGCATAAGAGCTGGGAAAATGGAATAGACTCCCTCCGGAGGTGGTTCTGGCCAGCTCAGTAGATTGCTTAAAAAAAAGGTCTGGATTATTTCCTAAATGTACATAATATAACTGGGTACTAACCTTTATGAGTAAAGTTGATCCGGGGAAAATCCAATTGCCTCTCGGGGGATCAGGAAGGAATATTTTCCCCTGCTGTAGCAAATTGGAGCATGCTTTGCTGGGGTTTTTCACCTTCCTCTGAATCAACTGTGGGTGAAGGATTGTGTATATGGGGTTGTATTTTTTTTTTTGGTTGAATTAGATGGACTAGATGTCTTTTTTTAACCTGACTAACTATGACTATGACAGGGAGACATTAAAACCCAACTCCAGCTTTCTGTTGCTTTAAAATAGCTTGTATGGGCCAAGCTGGGGCAAAAAATTATTATCTTCACTAAGGCCCCTTGCACATCTAAGCGTTTTTGAGGCGCTACAGTGCTAAAAATAGCGCCTGTAATGCGCCTGAAAAAAGCGGGTCTTTTAACTCCAGTGTGAAAGCCGGAAGGCTTTCACACTGGAGCGGTGCGCTAGCAGGACAGTAAAAAAAAGTCCTGCTAGCAGCATCTTTGGAGCGGCGTATTCACCGCTCCTATACCGCTCCTACCCATTGAAAGCAATAGGACAACGCGGGGATACCGCGGTAATACCGCCGGCAAAGCGCCGGCGCTTTGCGGGGGGTATTACCCTTTTTCGGCCAAACTACGGTAAAGCAGCGCTAAATATAGCGCTGCTTTACCGCCACCACCCCCACCGCCCCAGTGTGAAACTGGCCTAACAGATGCGCCTCCTGTCTGCACTGTACAAAATGCATGTAGAATCAGCTATATACAAGATAGAGTTCTGTGTTCTGGCAGCAAGATGGGTACGTACCACCTCGCTCCCAGAACAAAGTTGAGTTGGGCTGAGCTATTCACAGGAAGCTTTGTATTTTCTGAATGAATACAAGGCTTTCTCTGACTGACACGGTGGAGAGGCGAGAGGATGACATCATGATCTCCAAAGCCTCCTGAGAATGGCTGAGGAGTGCTGAGCGTGACTCAATTTTGTTCCAAGAACAGGACTGTAATTCCTTGTTTTGCTGATGAAACACAGTGCTATACACCAGTGCTTCGCAACACTGTCCTTAAGTACCCCCAACAGGCCATGTTTTGTGAATTTCTGTTAAGCCCCATACACACGGTCGTAAAATCCGACCACCAAATCCGACGGATTTAGTCCGACACTGGTGTTGCATACACACGGTCGGACAAAGTTGTCGGAAAATCCGATCATTCTGAACGTGGTGACGTTTGTTGCCTACGACGGGACTGCGTAGAGGCTAGTAGCCAATAGCTTTGGTCTTGTAATGTGATCTGAGCATGCGTAGCACTTTGTCCGTCGGAATTCGCTACACACGATCGGATTTGGTGTGATCGGACTTTGTTGTCAAAAAATCTATCCAGCAGGAGATAGGACTTTGTCCGTCGGACAATCCGATGGAAACTGTCCGATGGTGCCTACACACGGTCGGAATTTCCGACAACATTGTCCGATAGGACAGAATCCATCGGAAAATCCGACCGTGTGTATGGGGCTTTAGACAAAATAGCTGTCCAAAATACCAAGCCATTGACTCTGATTTAAAGCACCTGTGCAACATAAAGGAAAACCTGCAAACATGGCCTGTTGGGGGGTACCTGAGGACAGGGTTGAGAGCCACTGCTGTATACTAATTGACTACATATAGCTTATGCTACATACAGTTTATACAGTGCTCCCAGCGGGCACATCTTTTAGTGAAGGCAAATTAACAATTTTACAGTGGCAGAAAGCTGGGGTTTGGCTTTAAGTGTGTAAAATAGTTCAGCAGGGAAATATTTTAAATATAAATCTAAACTCAAAAACACGTGAACATGACCTCAAATTAGCAAAAGCCAAATTTCCGACGGCAAAGAATTGAGAGCATGTTCTAAATTTTTCAGACGGAAAAGGTTCCAATCGGAAATTCCGATCGTCTGTAGCAATTCTGACGCGCAAAATTCCTACGCATGCTCGGAAATCATTTGACACATGCTCGAAAGCATTGAACTCGGCTCGTTGTAGTGTTGTATGTCACCGCGTTCTTGATGGTCGGAATTTGGTGTGACCGTGTGTAGGCAAGACAGTCGGGAAAACTGTCAGAGCTTTTTTCCGACAATAATTCTGAGTGTGTTTATGCGTTATAAGTGATTTTAAACATGGTTGAGACAAATACAGATTTTTACTAAGACAAAAAGTTTAAGAAAAATCATTCAAAAAGGGGCAGACTCCATGGTCAATTTTTAATTTTTTTTTTTTTGCTGTCACTCTTTTATAAGTTTCTATGTTTCTATGTTTCTAATAATAATAATACCCTTTGTTCTAAGAAGCCAATTCTGTATTTAATTTTAACTAGAACCTTTGTGCTGTTTCTGGTCTGATGAAGTAGGAAAATTAGCAAGTAAACCATATCAGACTGTACATATCTGAAGCCCTTCCATAGGCCATCAATACAAAAGACATAAAAACATAATCAAGGATCAATTAACCATAATCATCTAAACAATGTAAACCTTTGAATCTACAGCTTAATATTAGAAGCCATAAATATTTAAAAAGCCTGCAATATGGTGTGACTCCTAAAACCACCACATAGGAAAAAAAAAAAGACAAAGTATATGTAATCTATGTACCTCATTATTGTTCAAATTGAACACTGCAAAACTCCATTGTGCTGTGCTTTGAACTTAGACTTTAGTGCACCTCTGAAAGGTCTAATTTGTGCAACATAACGGAATACAGAAATGACAATTTTATTGTGTGCTCTCCAGCTCACACAGATGGTTCATGTGAATGTTAGATTGTCGAATTGTAAAATATGACAGCATATGAGGGAAAACAGAAAAATCAGTTTCGGCTGTGCAAGTACACTTGCCTTTTTTTTCGGGTTTTAATTATGTGTTTGTTTGCCATGGTGGCCTAATTTAGTCAACTAGACGAGCCAACATTAAAAGCTGGTAGGTGAGGTAAGTAATCCCAAGGGTAGGATGCTAAGGCATAGAGTTTAAAAGCTACATGTTCAGAAGCATAAACCAAGGCAAATTTGAAAAAGGGTCTACATGATAAACAGTGAAGAGCAAGCAAATCAAATTTTTCACAATTAGTTGAACAACAACTGTGACAGACTCAGCGCTTAACATTTTCATTTGTGTGCTCAAATTTGGTTATCCGTCCTCTTTTATGCAAATGTGATGTGACAGGAGAAGCTGGGAGCACTCAAGCAGGCCGATCACTCACAACAGGGGCTGTGGTCTGTACAGCTGAGAGGCCCGGATTAAATGGACTGAGCGCTGATGGATAAATGACATGAACAGCACTCAAAGCCTCATAAACTGATTTCAGACTTCACAGGGAGGGCCTGGAGAATGCAATTATGTTTTTGACCAAACCCTTAAAGGAGAATTTGAAGCAAGATAAAAACTACCAGCAAACGCACATATGGTGTGTCCTTTTTTCCTGTATTAAGCTGCAGAAATGCCTGCACTTAAGTTCTAAATTCATTTTCCAGTAGGCGTTCAAGAATGTGCAATTAAAGTACATATAGGGGTTGATTTACTAACTCAAATAGATTGTGCAATCTGCATGTGCAGTTGACTTCTATTATCCAATCATGTGCAAGAAAAAAATGCTGTTTTTTTTTATTTTCCTTGGTACTCTTTGCAAAGTGAAGCTTTACCTCATTTACTAAGCTCTGGAGCAACTGAGCTTGCAGTCTATTTGCCGTTAGTAAATCAACCCCTAAGGCGCTATGTACACAGGACACTCCAAAAAGTCGTTCTGGACATTGCTTGCAGGAAAACGCTGCTTTAGAAACGCGATCTTATCAGCATTTTGCATTGGCGTAGATGCGTGTTTAGCCGCGCTAGCTTTTAGCCGCGTTTCTCTGCCTCTATTCAAAATGAATGGTTCCCTATGGGAGCCCATTGATTTGAATAGAAGTTGCACTGGTGCGACTTGTGTGCTGAGGATGAAGGAGAACCCCCGCCAATTAAAAAAAAAAATTGGCGTTGGTTTCCCCGCTTGGATGATACCAGACCCTTTAACAAGGAGGCCCCCAGATTCTGCCCCCCCACCCTATGTGAATGAGTATGGAGTATATTGTACCCCCTGCCCCAAAGCACCCACCCCCATGTTGAGGGCACGTGGCCTGGTATGGTCCAGGAGGGGGGGGCGCTTGCTCGTCCCCCCCCCATCCTGACCTGCCAGGCTGCATGCTCGGATAAGGGTTTGGTATGAATTTTGGGGGACCCGCAAATTTTTTTTGGGCTTGGGGGTTTCCCTTAAAATCCATACCAGACCGAAGGGTCTGGTATCGTCTGAGGGGGGACCCCACGTCAATTTTTTTTTTCATTTTTTTTTTTTCATTTTGGCAGGGGTTCCCCTTCATTCTCAGCACACAAGTCGCACAGCAAGTCAGATCATCATGATCTGACTTTTGGTGCTACTTCTATTCAAATCAATGGGCTCCCATAGGCAGATAAACGCCTGACGAGGCTTAACGCTCTGTTTACAGCGTTAACCCACGTTTAACAGCTTTTACCGGCATCTGCCATTTTCAGGACTGATCTTGAATGCAATTTTAGGGAGTTCAGACAACAGCCCATAAACACCCCTGCTGATAAACATCCAAAAACCTCCATGTGTGCATGGACATATAGGATAACGTAGAGAGGAGTTTATGGGTTGTTAAAAAAACGCCCAAACTCCCAAAAATGATCATTTATGAGCTTCAGTGTGCATGGAGCCTAAGTATCAGAATGTGTTGTATTTTGGTTCAAATAACACTAATGCTCAACTCCAGGTAAACAGCTAAAACACATATGCAGTATACATATTAGGGATCTGTTTGACCTGCCAACGGATTTTTATTTTATGTCCATCCATTTCTGAGATTTACACAGCTCTGCTACATAGGTCTGTCTCACAGTCTACAAGTCTAATGAGAACAGTCCAAGAGTTGAAAAATATTTAATTGACAATTTGACACAAAAAAAACTGACTCATGGGGCACTATATTCAAAACATTCTTTGTACTTAAAGTGGATGTAAACCCTCACCTATACCCAGTGTAGTGAACCGCCTCAGATGCTACACAGATATGAAACAAATCTTACATAAGTTTTACTTGAATATGTGCTGTCTTCAGCTTTCTATATTCTTTAGAATTCTATCATCGTGTTAGAATTTTTACTTCCTGTTTCAGCTGTGTGAGCTGGTTGAAGGAAAGGCAGACACCCCCACTCCTCATAGACAGTGGAAGAAAGAAACTTGCAGAGATGTGCTGTGAATAGACAAGCTCTCTGCTAATCTATTCATAGCACCCACCCCGACACAAATTTCAAGCTGCTTTTATCTCCCGTCTCTGAGAACTTGTCAGAAGTTATCATGCTGATAACAGAGCAACGAAGCAGCAGAAAGACTACAGATATACTGTATGTGCCTAGGTCGAATTTCATGAATCGTGTTTACATCCACTTTAAAAGAAGTCATCTTTTTTCTACAAAAAATATACTTTAAAAGAGAAATTATTTGATTCCGCGCTATGGAGATAGCTAGTATATAAGATAGTATAGAGATAGAGATAGAGATAGATAGTATATATATTAAAATGGAAAAAAAATGGGAAAAAGATAGAGAACTCCTGCCCCTACTGATTACTACTGATTACTGAATAGATAGAAAGAAATAAGAGTAGGTGTGGCGCTGTTCATTTAAATCTATTGTGTTAGTATGTTTAAAATGCAATTTTGACCTTATGAAAAATTTGTGCAGTATACCTTCATGAAATAAAGGATAATAAAATTATAAAAAATACTTGCAATATACCTTCATGAAATAAAAATATGTGCAATCCGCAAAATTAATAAATAATAAATATTAAATGTATCCCAAATATTTAAATGTGCAAAAAATTATTATATATGCCCAACATAGGATGTATGTAAATACCGTGCAAATACGCAAATAAAGTTCATGAAAAAAATGTAATAAAAATAGGAATATAAAATATAAATATAAAAATAAGAATGTAAAAGTATATATGTTGCTGTGCAAAAAAAATCCAAAAATGGTTAAGTGTCCCCGACGTGCATGAACATAATTAAAAAATAAAAAATCCAATAAAAAAGTTCATAGTCCCAATGAATAATAGTGAGTGGGAATGTTTTGTGCTGGTGAAAGGAAAAATCCCACGCTGATCTATTCCCTCTTGAAACGTGATCACAGCATACATGGCTTATCCATGCTCCTATTGCGACTGCACTCACCAGAGATAATTCCCCCTCCAGGGGTATGAGGCATTCACAGTTTTTGCCACTGTGTAGCACTCTGGAAGTTTGCCCAATCCTAGGTATACAGGTGATGTTTCACTTGCAACCCTTATAGAAGAGAGAAGGATCCCAATAGTGTAATATTGTAAGAAACACTTTTATTTATAAAAACATGTGGAAATGTACTCACATTTATCATAAAAGTTAAAGCATATACTGCTGACACTGTCGCCGACAACCGGAAATGACACAGGAACGTCCGTTGTCTCCGCTCTACTAGTTTTGTCGTGCTGACGTCATCTGGAGCATGATGCAAAAACTGTGAATGCCTCATACCCCTAGAGGGGGAATTATCTCTGGTGAGTGCAGTCACAATAGGAGCATGGATAAGCCACGTATCAGCGTGGGATTTTTCCTTTCACCAGCACAAAACACTCCCACTCACTATTATTATTTTTAATTGGGACTATGAACTTTATCATTGGATTTTTAATTTTTTTTATTATGTTCATGCACGTCGGGGACACTTAACCATTTTTGGATTTTTTTGCACAGTAACAATACTTTTATATTCTTATTTTTATATTTATATTCATATTTTTATTTTATTTTTTCATGAACTTTATTTGCGTATTTGCACGGTATTTACACACATCTTATGTTGGGGAAATATAATCATTTTTTGCACATTTTAATATTTGGGATACATTTAATATTTATTATTTAATAATTTTGTGGATTGCATGTATTTTTATTTCATGAAGGTATATTGCAAGTATTTTTTATCATTTTATTATCCTTTATTTCATGAAGGTATATTGCACTAATTTTTCATAAGGTCAAAATTGCATTTTAAACACACTAACACAACAGATTTAAATAAACAGCGCCACACCTACTCTTATTACTTTTTTCCAAAAAATATACTTTGTTTGCCCTTGACAGTTCAATAATAAATCGATTTAAAAAAATGTAGGAATTGTTTCCCTCTGGATTTTATGAACATATTTAAATGAAATGATGTGTATATTTTTGTACAGAATGGTGACTTCTTTTTAGCAGTTTTTTGGTCACGACTTGCATGTGTTAAATATAAACTCCCACGAGTATGCTTTTGGTCAATACTATACAACGTACAAGGCAGGGGCACCAACACAGCAAGATACTTTACTGTGATACTAATTAAAAGTTATCAGTTATATCAGATTTAGTAAGGCTGGGTTTACACTGCCGCACGGAGCAGCTTACAGCAGGGGTCCAGGGCATCCCCATTCACTGTTTCTGGTCCGATTTCAGTCTGAATTTCTGGCTGAATTCGGTCCTGAAACGGACCAAAAGACACACAGGACCCCTGTGCAATTTGCACCAGAGCCACTCCGGAGATGTGTGAACCGGATCCATAGAGAGTCGGTCACAGTCTCCTGACATGCATATTGGATGCGGGGAAACCCACATCCAATTCGCAATAGTGTGAACCAAGCCTCAATCTTTATTAATAGTGTTGACTCACAAATAACACAAAACAGCCAGTGCATTTCGGGGGCTCAAAGGCCTACCCCCCTTCAGGGCTACAACATGAAGACATATGAGTTTCTATATTTGTTCATTTAAAACGACAAAGTATCACATTCTATATAATAGGTGATTATTGTTAAATATTAAATTAAATGTTCATCAAATTTGATTAACATTTTATTATAATAATAAAAATTAATAATAATAATTGCCTTTATATAGAATTTGATTCACTCCAAGTTTAATTGAAACAATATAGAAATGAATATGTGTTCATGTTTGTGTGGATATTATTAGTTAAAAATGAAATAAAATGTGTTCTGTGTTATCGTTTGTATATCAACACTATAATTAGAGATTTTTGGACTCTTGGTCTGCTTGGCACCCTTACTGGTCTTTGTACATCGTAATCTTCAATTCTGAGCCTCTGTATGAGTCCCGGATTTTGTTGAACACTGATTCACCAGAGTCACTGTGCATTGTTAAATTATGACCAATCTGTGTTTCTGATAAACTTAATCCAGCTCCTCATCTCTACTTGTGCCACACAGCACAGAGTGGCAGGGCAGTAGGGCCGGTGCTGGACTATTTTGCACCCTAGACAAGACCAGCTACTTGCAACCCCAAAGCCCCCCAGGGGTGATACCATTATTTCAAACTGAAAGAGCGACAAAAGATGGTGCCTCTTGCACTACTCAGTAAGGCTGTGAAGAAAAAGTGTGCCGCAGCAAATAATGGATGTGGCCTTGGCTTAAAGGGACACTGCTGTTTTATTTTTTATTTTTTTAGGAAAATATAAAAAAATAAAACAAAAAAAGCAGCTATTAAATACAGTGAAAATTAAACTTTATCTGTCTCAATAGCAAGATTAAAGTGATCAATTCCCAAATGTTTTAGTCAGACCAACGTTCCTTTGTGATAAAGAGGAATAAAAAACCTCAATCGGGGAATGTATGCATACGAAGGTATACAATGATACATTTCTTCCATACAAAAATACCACACTTTTGTTCTAAATGTTTTGCCCTACGGCTTCATCAGGAACATGCATGGGTGTTCTTATCTAATGAATAAATATACACAGATTATAGATACATGTTTTAATACTCTCAGAACAAAACATTTTCAAAAGATTTTTTCAAGTTTTACTAGACAACATATGGCTGTACATGGATAATTGCGGAAACCTTTGAATGTATAACTCTGAATTCACTTGTGGAAGGATCAGAGTGCATTCAGAGTGAAGTGACATCAGAGCAACTCATCGGGCACAAAGTACATACCCCCAGCATTCACCTCCGCACCTCTTTATCTGTCTCAAATCAATGAAATAAAATTGATTTGGGTACAGAGCTGCATGGCCGAGTAATTGTCAGTCAAACTGTCAATTCGCACTGAAACTTATTGCAATGAAAGTGTATTACATGCTGGTTACAGAGTACTATTAAAAACACGAGAACACTCACAAAGCGTTTTTTTTTGTATGGAGTTTTCTATTAACTTTCTAGTACACGACTGAAAAAAAAAATGGAATATGTTAACTGCAAGGCAGAACCATAACAGGATAATGTACCTAAATTCTGGATTTTATACCCCACATGCTAAAAAATGATGTTAGGAAACTGTTGTAGTTTTCTTTATGCAGTAATATTGCACACAGTAGATTTTATAAGAGGAAGCAAGGAAATTAAAACATAAAATGTTACGGAACAAATTGTAACATCTATGAATAATATCATCCTATGTTTTGGACGCTCAAGATATTTATATACATATATATTTTTATATGTGTACATATATCCCAAACTGATGAAACGTCTCGGCACAGAATTGCTGTAGTGCTCCGGAGACCACGTATTCTCTTACTGATTGATAACGCTGAAGTAAGAGACATTCTTCATAAGGCAAATGGGATTTCTCTTAAGCACTTTAGTTTACAAGAGAACAGAAAACCATTTTACGGCTTCTGTTCAAGAGTCCTGGCTTGCATTGCAACATCACAATCAAAACAAGCTGCGGATATGAAGCCAGGCCTAAAAAGCCCTTGTTACAGTGCCAGCTTGCATGTCCAGATGCTCAGCCTTCAAATGTATTATCCACAATCCTCAAACAGTGTAGTCAGTGAATCGTTTTTGATTTGTAGTCTTATGAAATTGGCATGTAAATTGGAATCATGTCAGGGTCGTAGACTTAAAAGGGTAAGTTTCTTTAAGAACTTAATTGGTGCTTTCAAGCTAAATTTAAAGTGGTAAATCAAATACTGTATGTAATATACTGCAGCTTACCAATCCCTTTGGTAAGCTGCAATATGTTTTCTTTTTTGGGCTTTTTCTTTCATTTTCACCTTGTGATTCAGCCAGTAACACACTTCCTGTTTTAGAGTGTCTCCACTCTAGATGGAGGAGCAACAGGGACACACTCGATCAAACTCATTGTCAGTCTGTGGAGAGGGCATTGCTCTAGCACAGGGATCTCCAAACTATGGCCCTCCAGCTGTTGCGGAACTACACATCCCATGAGGCATTGTAAAACGCTGACATTCACAGACATGACCAGGCATGATGGGAATTGTAGTTTCTGAACAACTGGAGGGCCGTAGTTTGGAGACCCCTGCTCTAGCAGATTGAACTGGACTAGAAAATGGAGGAATATGGCCAAAGATATTTTGGCCCTACTTCTCTTATGGATCACAGGAGTGCAGTTAGTTCTGCACTCCTGTGACCCATTTTCAGCCCACGGCGAGCTAAAGTCCGCTATCGGCTGGCGTCACACAGCTAGCCCAGGCTCTGGTTTGATCCGGACCCAGATGCCTGGACCAACAGTTGGCTTAACCTCTTAACAGGCCCCTGGGAGACTGAGCCAGCTGCTCCAGCCCCCTCCACAGCCCAGCACTCCAGTGAGCGCTGGATGGGCAGAGCAGAGAGCCAGTGACTGACAGTTACCGCTCTCTGCTCAGAGTGAAGAGGAGAACTGAGCGATAAGCAGTCTTTGAACACTTAGTTTTCAGTACAGAGCTGAGTGGGGCTGATGCTTAGGTAAGTATAAATGTTTTTTCCCCCAACCCTATACTTCTCTTTTAAAATGTAAATCCAGCTAAAACTTTATAAGCAGTTACAGTAACGTTTTTTTTTTTTTTTTGGTGCTTTTGGAATTAGGGATTTACATAAATAAATAAAAACTAAATCTTTGTAAGCACCTCTATCAGTGTTAAATAGTTTATCTCAATCCTCAGCTGCCACTTTGTCTGGACAGCTTGGTCTGTTAAAGGAAGTTAAAAAATAACAGACTTATGCCCTGTACACACGGTCGGAAATTCCGACCACAAAATCCGTAGGATTTTTTCCGACGGATTTTGTCCGACACTGGTGTTGCATACACACGGTCGGACAAAGTTGTCGGAAAATCCAATCATTCTGAACGTGGTGACGTTCGTTGCGTATGACGGAACTACGTAGAGGCTAGTAGCCAATAGGTTTGGTCTCCTAATGTGATCTGAGCATGCATGGCACTTTGTCCGTCGGAATTCTCTACACACGATCGGAAAAAGTCAGATCGGATTTTGTTGTCGGAAAATTTGAGAGCAGGATCTCAAATTTTTTCCGTCGGAAATTCTGACGGAAAAAGTACGATGGAGCCCACACACGGTTAGATTGGACATTTTCCGTCAGAATTTCCGACCGTGTGTACGGGGCATTACTGTTACTGAATAAATAGGTAAAAGTTAAGGAAAAACGTTCTTGTGAAAAAAAAAAGGAATAATATTAAAAAAAGAAACAATGCAATCACCACATCTAAGAACTGGTAAGCGGGAATACAATACATTTTTGTTTTTGAATTTAATACCACATTAATTCCTACCTGACATTACCACTCTGGGCCAGGATGAGGAGGCATTCAACCAGTGGCACAGTATCAAAGCTTGCGTAATGCTGCAGATACCCTTGCATTCAGTGAAGAACAGGACCTGGGTCTGGGCAGCCATTGCCTAGGGAAGTACTGGTTCAAGCAGCACAGCTCAGATTAAGCACAAGCAGGCCAGCAGGAAACTGTTGTTGTTAAAGTAGAGCTCCAACCATAAGAGGAAGCTCCGCTTATTTGCCTCCTCTGCCCCTCCGCTGCCACATTTGTCACCTTTCGGGGAGAGTGGGGAGCGAGTACCTGGTTTTGACAATTCTGCCCCGTCCTCCTTCCCCTGCTGCCGGGCCATTCACAAAGTGCAGAGCACTTCACACGTGCGCAGTAGGGAACCGGCTGTGAAGCCACAAAGCTTCACTGTCGGCTTCCCTTACCCGAGATGGCGTTGGCGGCACCCGAGAGCCGATTGAAAAATCAGCTCAGGTGAAGACACTGCTGGATCCCTGGATAAGTAAGTGTCCTAATATTAAAAGTCAGCAGCTACAGTATTTGTACTGAAATACAAATGATAATAAACAATAAATACATTGTTTCTAGAGGGACACAGTTCTAGTTTATTCCTATTTTTTCCAATGTTGTTATTTTTTGTTCATATTTACATATGTTCTTACTAGGAGAGGGTGGTCGTAAGCTATAAAACAATACTTTGCTCTTGTAGGTTGATTTGTATTGTACTGTAGACTCTAGACGTTATCATTTAGTCCCCTCACACATTTTGTGCAATTTGTTTTCACCTAAAATTAAATGTGGCATGTAAAGCACATTATGCCCATGCCTGGTCGCCATCTCCCCGTCAACATTCTCAGGAATCCCAATTTCCAAATGTTCTCAGGTATAACTATTAAAATATTTGAGATCTCCTCACTGTATTGCTGTTTAAAACCAGGTCAATCAGATTGACAGCAGCAGTAAACAAACCCTATAGATGTTCATAGATTAAAGGAGAAGTTTGGGGTTCCAAAAAAAAACAAACATACATACTCACCTTCATGCTGCAGCATCAGTCTGATGCTGCAGCTGTGCCCCGCTGGCTCTAAGCCTGAGAACATTTGATCATTCAGTTCTCAGTCAGCTCTGATTAGAGAGTAGTGACTGTCAGTCACTGCTCTCTGCTCTGCTTATCCAGCACTCACTGGAGTGTCCGGCTGGCAGGCAGTTGGCTTCCGCTCTGAGCTGTTTACTGAGAGACAGAACCAGCTGTCAATCAGGCAGTTGCAGGGATCCAGACAAGATGGTCAGGATCCTTCCAGAGCTTTGAGATTCTCTGTGATGTCAACTGATAGGGGGCATTCGCCTACTGTCGGCTGACTCTGGGTAAAAGAAGTGCAAAAGTAAGTGCACTCCTGTGACCCAGTAGAGAAGTATGGTCAAAAAAGCTTTGACTATACTTCTATTTTAAAAATGTGCAATACCAGCAAGCACAAAAATGTACTAATTATCACATAATATACTACAAACTAAAGTGCATAGGTGCAAATCACAATCATAGTGCTGATATATAACAATTCCGCAAAATGTGAAATACTGAAAAAGTTCACATCTGAATCTCCACTCTTTTAAACACTTAATCTCTGATCCCCACCAAATCTTCTTATGGAGTAACACCAGACTTCCAAGGCTAAAAGTTTTTTTATACTATTGCATTTTCTTTAGATTAGTTCCCGCCCAAGCCCCCTAATACTTACCCGAACCTGATCCCAATCCAGCGCTGTACCTGAGAGCAGCATTGCTGCTATCTCTCTCTTACCTTACAGGCACAGAGACAGCAGCAGGAGCCATTGGTTCCTGCTACTATCAATCAAATCCAGTGAGGAGGGAATGGGGGATGGGTCCAAGCTGCACTATGTACTGTATGTCTATAAGCACACACAGCCAGGCTCTGGAGCGAACATCTACCCCCATAGCAAGTGCTTACTATGGAGACAGACAGAGAAGAGTGGACAATGCCGGCAGGTGACTCCAGAAGAGTAGGTCCGGGGGCTGCTATGGGCAACACCATTGCACAAAGCAGGTACCAATAAAATAACATGTTATTTTATTTTAAAAAATAGCCTTAAGTAATGCTTTCAATCAGAAAAAAGCATAAAAATATCTCATATTGCATTCCACAAAATACCCACTTTATTAAAATAGGGATAAAACAATTCACATGTATGCAGAAATCAGTATGCAATAAGCAAGGATGCTGAGTTTGGATTCCACTATACAGTGGGTGGCACATAAAGAAGCCAAATGCAGCACATAGGGCGGAGCCTAGATAACATTATCATGTTGGGGAGGAGCTTAGTTGTGAGTTAAGACCCACTGTGGCATCCTAGCTCAGCGTCTCTTACTTAATGCATATGCTGATGCTCCGTTAGACTTTGATTTGTAGTATATATGTGATGATTAGTAATTTTGGACATTTTTGAATGTACTACCTATAGGTTTGTTCAGTGCTGCAGTCAATGTGATTGATCTGGTTTTATATCTGTGTTTTGGACTGCTGGTTTGCTTAATTAGTGAGAGAGGAATGGTGCAGCACAGAGGTCTTTTTGTTATATTTTTTTACTTGTTTAATGTACGGTTACATTTTCACCCAAAACTAAAATATGAGACACTGGTAATCTAAAAATACAGAAGGATCCCTATTCATAAGAACTATATATGGCCCCAACATATTTGAACTATTATTAAATATTGTGAAGACAAATGTTAATTTGTGTAAGATGGAACGTGGTTTTCAGAATAATGCCATCCACTGTGAATTGCCAGTCTACAAACCTTAATGCGCATTCACACTTTGCCGTTCTTGTACATCGCATTAATGCACCGTTATCATGTCTTAACTTTGTTGGGTTACAGCTGCCTATTTATTTTGAATGGGCTGCCAATGCACAAACACAGACCAGAAAATGTACATGCAGCCTTTTTTCTTCTGATGCAGGGCAACACAATGCATGGTAGTGTGTTACCATGTGTTCGGGCGCACTGCAAAGCATGTGCATAGGAGCTGTGTTGGGGTGCCATTTAGAAATTTACATGGTCAGTAGTGCAATGAATTGCATTGCAATAGTGTGATTCAGCCTTTGGGGCAGTGATCTCCAAACTACAGCCCAGGGGAGGAATGCGACCCTTTGCTTGCCTTTATCTGACCCTTGGGGCACTATTTCATCCACTGACACCAACAATAGGGCACTATTCCTCCCACTGACACCAACAATGGGCAGAATTCCTTACACTGACACTAACGATGGGGCAGAATTCCATCCATTGACACCAACGATGGGGCAGAATTTCTTCTATTGACACCAATAAAGGGGTACTATTCCTCCCACTGACAATAACAATGGGACAAAATTCCTTCCATTGACACCAACGATGGAGCAGAGTTCCTTCCATTGACACCAACAATGGGGCAAAATTCTTTCCACTGGTACCAACGATGGGGCACTATTCCTTCCACTGGCACCATCGATGGCGCAGAATTCCATTCATTGACACCAATGATGGGGCAGAAGTCCTTCTATTGACACCAATGATGGGGTACTATTCCTCCCACTGACACTAACAATGGGGCAAAATTCCTTCCATTGACACCAACGATGGAGCAGAGTTCCTTCCATTGACACCAACGATGGAGCAGAGTTCCTTCCATTGACACCAACGATGGGGCAAAATTACATTGACACCAATGATTGGGCACTATTCCTCCCACTGACACAAACAACGGGGCACTATTCCTCCCACTGATACAAAAGATAGAGCATTGTTTACTTCCACTGGATGCCAGAACATTTTTCCACTGGCCCTAGTCCAGCCCCCCTAAAGTCTGAAGGACAGTACCCTGGCTCTTTGTTTAGAAAGATTGGAGACCTCTGCTTTAGGGTTTTTGTTCATACTTGGTGAATATTATAAGAACTCCATAGTTAAACCATGAGTCTAATGTAATAATACTAACTGGATGTATTGCCACATAGGGTCTGTTGTACCAAAGTTTCAGCATGCAGAAAAGGAGTATTTCCCTGCATCCAACAGACAGATTTAAAACTGTTCTAAAAGTTTCAGGCTAATTAGTGGCTTTTGGAAATTATGTCAATTTCCTAACACTGACAATGTCACATCAAGCCATTAGTGGCAGAGCTTTTCTGCTGACAGCAACAACATTGGGTTGTCCATCGCGGCAGTATAATCATTTTTATTCCTAATCACCTGAAGATTTGGTCACTGGCTATTTTAGGAGTATGATATATATTAGAAGTGCCTTTCCTACAATAATTGCCATGCTATGAATGCAGTAAGAAAGTACCTGTCATTTTCTACAGTGCCCAGAGCACACGATTGTGGACCAGAGTGCTTGAACTGGTTCACTGATCACCAAGCAAGTGCTTAGTCAATGATAAAAAAGGCAAAGTGCCAACAAAATATGGGTCAGAACACTCTTTACTCTCAAGATTTACTTACAGTTCAAACATTTTCTTATGCCTGTTGAAGTAATAAAGAATGGAATTGATTACTGATCTCATAGACAGTTTTGCTTTAAATTACTGTCTAAATTGTTCACGGCTACTGCTTAAATTCCAGCTTGATGCCCAACTGAACTCTCCCTGTAGATCAGCTAAATACATCTTAGTAGCATCAAAACAAAAGTTGTTCAAAGTCCTACAGTTTTTTTTTTTTTTAGAAAGAAACCACAGCCTGAATAGAAAAGCCCGTCCCCAGCCAACATGCTCTCAATGGGAGCCAAATCTATTAAATCAAAAATATCAATTTTCTGGGCTACTATGTAAAGAGTTGTAAAAAAAAAAAAAATAGCATGAATGGGCACTACCCTAGGGAACCTTAAAAAAAAATACATTCTTTTTTTTTATTTTTTTTTATGAGAACAGTAATATTTTTTTCTATAAAGCACTGATATTTACAAGCAAATAAAGTTTCACTTTGGGCTTCTATTTAAATCAAAAATTGCACATAGACACCTTTAAAAGGTCCCCCAGGAGGTTGGTCACATGCACATGCTGTCCATTTCCTGAATGAATGCAAAGCATTATGTGACTGGAGGAGGTGGAGCATGTGACATCATCGCCCTGCTTCTCCACCTTTTCCAATCAGAGTACACTTTGCATTCATTGGGAAAATGCAAAGCATTTTCTGAATGGCGCCTGTGCTAAGTGGCCTGTGGGCAGAGCTTAAGGTGCCCAAGCAGGGAGACTGTGAAACTCTACACACTAATGCCTAAGCCTTAGGCAGGAGCTGTGTTCATGTGCAATCAACATTAAGGCAGGACTCCAGGACTACAGAAACAAGCAGCACACTTGCACAGTCAATTCTTTGTAATCCTGGCAATACTTCTAATGCCGCGTACACACGACCGGACTTTCCAGCAAACTAGGTCCGATGGGATCAGTCCGTCGGACAATCCGATTGTGTGTGGGCTAATCCGTTTGTTTTTCTGGAAATAATTCCGGCGGACTTAGAAATAGAACATGTTTCAAATCTATTTGACGGACTCAATTCCGACGGACTAAAAACGGGGAAAAACGTTCGTCTGTGTGCTGGTCCGACGGACCAAATACGACGCAAGGGCAGCTATTGGCTACTGGCTATTTTTTTGTCCCGTTTACGTCACCACATTGGAACGAACAGACTTTCGACCAGACTTAAGCCCCATACACACGGTCGGACTTTTTCATGGATTCTGTCCGATCAGACAAGGTTGTTGAAAAATCAGACCGTGTGTATGCACCATCGGACAGTGTTCGTCGGTTTGTCCGACGGACAAAGTCTTATCTCCTGCTGGAAATCTTTGCCGTCAACACGGTCCGATCACACCAAATCCGATCGTGTGTACGGTTGTCCGACGGACAAAGTGCTACGCATGCTCAGAAGAAATTCTGTGACGGAAGCGCTCGGTCAGGTAAAACTACCTTTCCTAATCGACACAGCACATTTGTCACGCTGCAATGTTAAAATGTCTTTAATGCAGCGCATTCTCTTTTTCTTTACAATGCAACAAGAATGACATGTTTTAGCTGCTCCTATTCACCCGCACTTCTCACAAACTTACTTCTTTATTACTTTTCAGCATTTATACACTACATGTTTATTTTTACTCTGAACGTAAAAGAATCTTTGTTATTTTTATACCATGATTTGTATTTTTTTAATTTTTTTTGGGGAATACATATTTGAATTTTTTTTGGTTTTTTTTTTGGAGGGGGGTTGTGTGTCTCAACTTACCAAAAACACATTATTAACATTTGTATTTCTTGCTTAAATTTACTAGGAGTTTGTGGGTTGTTGGTGCCCCTTGTTAATTCTACTTTAGGATTAGTGAAATGTACCTGCCTACTCAAAGAAAAACTGTCATTGTAGAAAAGTAAAACACAATAGTTAATGATTATTTCAAATCAAAAAAAACTTTATTTAGGTCACACCAACAAACCAAAGAGGAACGCAGCCATGGTGAAACTTGGGGAATTTGCAAAGTCTTGGCCCCCCACGGCAACCATCATTGTTCAAGCGTAGAAAATTGGGGGCCTGAGGAGTACGTATATTAAGGGGAGTGCAATCTGGTCATGAAGTCCAAAGTATCCGGAACTGCAGCAGATGCCATCTAGGTCCCCAGGCTCTGGTACTACAAGAGGCTCCATCTTCTCTCAGACCAGACTGATTCCAGGTCGTCACTCTCAGGTCTTCCTTCCACGCTTCCTTGCACGCTGTGGCTGTCGTGCTGGTGAGGTGGCAGAAGGAGGAGGAGGAGGAGGCGGAGCATGGTAGCTATGGCAAACATGTGTGACTGGGGTCATCTCCCCAGCCCTACCCTTATTTAGGACATGGAGGATGAGCCCCTCACACATGTTGCGTTGCCTCACCTCCATACCCATCATTTTTGTGACAACCACCGAGCCAAAGGTCTCCTCGTCGGCGGGTGTGGCATGTAGGGAGTCTGAAGCCTCTCTTATCATGCGGAGCGCTGACTGTGCCGCATAACCCCCCCTTCTCGCCCTTTTGTACGGAAGGCGGAGGGGAGGGGTTTGGGTGTCAGTCAGGCTCCGAGGCCTAGCCCCCTCTTGGCTGCCACTACCCAGCTGGTGGCTGCCACTAACCCCTGCCTCCTCCTGACTGCCACCTTCCACAGCCACCTCCTGGCTGAGGTCTTCCTGTGTATGAAAAAGGGACATAGTTTCAGTTATTTGTTCATCAAACACACACAATTCTCATCTAGTGACTGTTGCAAAATGTTTACAAATAGAAAACCATACAATTCTCAGCCCAGCAGTTTAGATTCTGGCCCCAAATGTCTCCAACACCACTGTCTGTTGATATGTCAAACACGTTAGGAACTAAGCAATTGGGGATCCTGAATTAAGTGAACATCATTCATTATTCCCATAAATGGTAACAAAAATACTATACCTGGAACAAGCTGGGCTCCTCCACCTCTTCCATACTGGAAGGCCCAGGTTGCTCCTCGGAAGCCTCAACAGGGGTGGGCTGCGCGCAAGGAAGCGTGGAAGGAGGAGTCGAGGTTGGCTCCGTGACATCAGTCTGGTCTTTCAGAAAATGGAGACTCTGATAGTACCAGAGCTTGGGCACATAGACCTCATCTGCTGAAGTTGCAGTTTCCTCAGACTTCACGACCTTCTTGCGCTCCCTGATATACGCACTCCTCAGGCTGCCAATTTTCTTTCTTAGATCATCAACAGTTGCCGTGGGGAACCTTGGCTTGACAAATTCCACAAGTTCCTCCAGGGCTGCGTGCCTCTTTGGTTTGTTGGTGTAATGTGGGTGTTTACCCTGCCATAAAACGTGAAATTCCCTGAATTTGGCAATGAAGAGGGGGAGAAAACTCATGTCGTTGAATCCCTGCATAATCTCTGCAAGACACAACACCACACAAAACCCTCTCAATTATGTCAGGCTAAACTCTCCTAATCTTCTCCATAAAGAAGCCTCAAGTTCAAATCAGTCTAGGCTAGTTATGTACCAACGTCAAATTGTACCTTCGTTTGTAGCGATCGTCTCGTGCGTGAGTTTTCTCTCCCCTCGTCTCCCAGATCGTGGCTACGACACAGGCGTGTGACGTTTTATATACAGTGCGCATGCGTCAAACTCCGCCCGCCCCTGACGATCTTTCTCGTCTATTTCCCACCCCTTCTCTTTACGGCAGTGGGGAGAGCACATGGCGTGGACACAGCAGGTGCGCCCCAAATATCCCACCAACGAGGAGGAGGACGAGGAAAGTCCGGAGGCAGAAACGTCCCGATCCCGGAGCCTGAAATTCAAGGCCTCAAATATGTCATTTGGAGAAATGTTGGAGATGGTGGACATATTAAAGAGGAGCGACTATAATGGGAAGTATGGGCCTTACCTCAACCCCAATGTCCGCAAGGCCAAGATCATGTCTAAAGTTGTGAGAAGGCTGTACAATCAGTTTGGGGTACAACGATCCAAGGAGCAACTGAGGAAACGCTGGTCAGACCTGAAACTGAGGGAGGCCGATCAGTACAGAAAGATCAAGCGAATTCTTCAAAAAAGTAAGTAGTTGGGTTTTGTGTTTGATTTCTTGCTTGCATACTGCTCCATTGTGGTTTGATTTTTACAAAGTTGTACATTCCAAAATGGCCACTTTCAGGTTCGTCTGTGCATTCGATCATACTCAGCCTCGATCTTTCTGCCACTGTCATGGTCGTGTGTGTGTCCATTCGATCGTACGCAACCTCGATCGTTCGGCCACTTATAATACGATGTTTGGTGTTTTTTTTGGGGGAAAGGAAGTTTGTTCTCACTAGAAATGTCATCAAGAATGTAAAGCCAATTTATTCAATGTAAAGGAGAGGTCACCCAGTAGCTGTTTACCCATCTGGACTCTAGAGCACTAGTGCTGGGACACCCAAACCCCCTTTTTATTAGGCTTTTCCACACATGTGCTCCAGTGGATACTAGAGGGGTGTCTCCATCACACAAACTTCTACCAAAAAGCTAGTCAGTTTAGCACCTTTACAAAGTGACTACATTCATGTAGTTGGCATTTGTAACTGGCCAAACTAAAATAGTGTCCGTCACTTTCAACCAATGTTTGTCATTTCCTATTTCTGCCCTCCACAGATTGTGTTGCTAAATCTTCCTTTTGTACATTCTCATAGGGGAGCGAAAACTTGGGCCGTCTGAGGAAACCCCCAAACCCAAACCAACACCTCCCAAAAAAGGGGAAAGAGCAGAAGCAGAGGAGGAGGAGGAGGAAGGAGAGATCATCGAACTTGGAGAAATTGTCACCACAACAGGTGAGTGTGGGAGAACACAGCTACTGGTAAGCTAATCCATGTATGGCTGCCTCATTTCCAACACCCCATTTTTGTTTGTTTGTGGTTTTTAGGTGACGTGGATGTTGTGGAAGAAAAATCGCACTTTACCACAGAGAGTGCCCACGTACTCATCGGAGAGATAATGGTCTGCAATAGAGATCTAGATTACATAAAGCAAAACATCAATGATGTTCAACAAAAATTGAAGAACATCATTGATGTTTTAGGGAAAATATGAAAACGCACCAAGTAATTAACACACATTTGTGCCAGCTTCTGAACACATTTGCAACTTAAAAACTGTGTGAAATTTGGAACATGCACACATTGTGTCCACATGTGCTAGCTCCCATCATGGTGGATGAATGCCAACGTTTTTTTGGGGGTGCAAACACTTTACGAACTACGAAAGTGGTTGTGGTGAAGGGGTTGCACCCCCAAAAAACGTCCATTCATCCCCATGATGGAAAATTGCACTTTTGAAGCTTCTAGGCATGTGTTTTACCATCTAATGACCATTTTCAGACCCAAATTGTGTGCATGTTCGAAATTTCCACTTTTCGGGGGTGACCCCCCCATGTGATGAAGGCAAGATCAAACACAGTTTGAACATATAGTCATGTCTGATCTTGTCTTCACTTTACAAAGTTAAACTTTCCTAGTTCATAGGTTCTGTTTTGCTCCATGCCTGGTTTTACCAATTGCGGAATGTTTGTAAACAATGTTGTAAATAACCAAGATGTTGTCAGTTTTGGCGTGAAGATTGTAAACGCACTTGTGAATGTTTTCCTAGTAAACTTTTTTATTTTTCTAAATGTGTGGCTTCCTTATTTAAAAAACACAATGCATTATGTATGTAAAATGTAAAGGATATGGGGGGGCAATGGGTGTTATTTACTAAAGGCAAATCCACTTTGCACTGCAATTGTCTTGCCCAGGGAACTTTTTCAATGCACTTGTAGAGCATAGCGGATTTGACTTATGTAAATGACACCCACAGTGCTTTGTACGAAAACACGGAGCACAGCATTTTTGAGAATACACACATGTCAGACCTGGTGATGAAAAGGAGTATTTTGGGTGTCAGTTGTGCAGTACAAACCTTCTCTAGTCCAAAGATTAGGAAGCAAACACACAACATGAGAATAATCTTTTTGGGAAGAAGAGACTGTTACCTCCTTTTGCCCAGAAAGTGCATTCCCACTGTCGAAGGCAAAGGGAAAAAATGTCAAGGTAAAATAAGCTAAAAAGAAGACTGAAATGACAAGAAATCATAGGTTGGTTAAAATATCAGATTTCTTAAAAAATGCCTCTCACACATCGTCAGGCAGAGCAATGGCCCCCCTACCCACAAAGTACTCCATATATTGCTCGCGGACCACGCGGGCATTTAGAGGGGGCAGGCCTGGACGTGCCACTTGAAGGGCTGTGAGGTCCGCATTTGGAGGGCCCTCCACATCTGGGCCAACGGGCACCACATAGTTCCTGTTATGTCTTTTGAGGAAGTTGTGCAATATGCAACAGGCAAGAACTATGTGGTTCATTTTGTATTCCGCCAAGTTAAATGACGTCAGGAACAGGCGGAAGCGGCTGGCCAGGATGCCAAAAGTGTTCTCCACCACTCTTCTGGCTCTGGACAGCCTGTAGTTGAAGACCCTCTGGTCCGGGGTGAGGGTCCTCATCGGGAACGGCCTCATCACATGGGGAGTCAACGCAAACGCTTCATCTGCGACAAAGACGAAGGGGAGTCTTTCGGCATTCTCCTCTGGAGGTGGCAAGCACAGACTGCCACTTTGGAGACGCCAGTAGAACTCCGTGTGCGTAATGGCACCACCATCCGAGATCCGGCCGTTCATCCCCACGTCCACATACATAAACTCGTATGTTGCCGACACCACCGCCAACATCACTACACTATTAAACCCTTTATAATTATAATAGTAGGACCCCGAGTTGGGCGGTGGGACGATGCGGACGTGTTTCCCATCAATTGCCCCTCCGCAGTTAGGAAAGTCCCAACGGCTGGCAAAGTGGGAGGCCACAGTCTGCCATTCCTGTGGCGTGGAAGGGAACTGTGGAGTGAAACAAGAAAAAAAAATTAGTCACTTTGCACTTAAACATTGCAAGCAGATTAGACAATCAACATCTTGGAACAAGAGCATTGTATAAAATTGGAGGCTGGAAAGTATTTACACAGAAAAGTAGAGGCTCCCCTTCACAGATTACTCACCCCCCATCAATCCCCCCACTTCTGATGGGCCATTGGCAATAACTAGGGTTTTGGGGGGGGGACAGGTAACCCTCTGCACTTCATTGATTGGCAAATGGCTCAATAATGTGTGCTAGTTTGGCCAGACCCTCTGTACTTAACACTATTGGCAGCCCCCAGGAAAGATAAAATAACATTTCAACCCCCCCCCCCCCCCAAAAAAAAGGCAGGCACATTGTGACATTCTGAAATTACCAAGCAAGCTAATAGGAGGGAAAGAAGACAAAAAATTAGGAAATGGAATGTATGGAGGCAGCCCCTTGCACTACATGCTTTGCTGAATTCATCCCTAAAGATGCCCACTATAAAGAGGTAGGTATATAGTGTGTATGGACCTTGGGAAAGCCAGCAGATAAAGGATTGGTACCATCTGACAGAGCAGTTGGGGGAGGGGGTTCCTAATGAGTTTGCCACCCCCCCACCAAAAAAAAAAAAGTCTAAAGGGGCTCTACATGAAGTAAACCACACAGCAAACATTTGTGCATATTTTAGGGGGTGTTTGGGGGCAAACAATACTATGCAGCAGACAAAAGACATTGATTAAGTGACTAGGCCATAGGTGTCTATTGGGGTAGAAGAGCATGCTGGGGAGGTAAGTGAAGGGAAAAATGCAAGAAGGAGAAAAGGGGCACAGCATATTAGAACATATTGCAATCATGGTAATTAGGGAAGGAGGTCAAAAATAGAAGACATTAGCAAACAGAGCATACATAGAAGGGAATAGTCAAGTAGAAATGTTACCTTAATATAGTCCTCCTGCAGGACCTGAATGATGGCAGAACAGGTCTCTGGAATAATGATTCCCAGGGCCTGGGGAGAGATACCTGAAGAGAACTTCAAATCCTGAAGACTTCTCCCTGTCGCCAAGTACCTCAACGTGGCAACAAGCCTCTGCTCCGGAGTAATGGCTTGTCTCATGCAGGTATCCTGCCGGCTGATAAAGGGGGTCAGCAAAGCCAAAAGACGGTGAAAATCGGGGTCCGTCATCCTGGGAAAGTTCCTGAAATCATCAGGATTATTCTCCCGGATCTCACGAAGCAAAGGCATGTGCGAGAATTGGTCACGCTGAAGCAACCAATTCTTGGTCCACATACTCCTCGTCACTCTGTTCATGGACGGGTCTTGGCTCAAAGCTAAAAGCCCGACACCAATTCCGCGTACAGCACGAACTCGGCGACGAGTACGCACGGGAAACATCGCTCACAAGGTCACAAAAGGTCGGCTGGTCAGAACGGACAAACAGAAAGCACCGATAAACAGCAAGGCCTGAAAGAACGAAATGAATACCAGCAACGAGCAGACAATAAGCAGTGCAAATCAAAGCGTCCTATATCAAGATATAGGCCGCAATGACCAACAAATGCGAACTGACTACACGCACTAATAAACAGATACGCACGACAAGCACAAACTGAAGAGCAGTAACGATCTGAGTCAGAAAACTGAGAAGCGCGAATCTTAAGTCACCAAACTTCGACTAACTCTCGATAAACACGGGATCAGCAGAAGGAGCCCAACGGGTGCCTGACGTGGTGCTGAACTTCCCTTTTGTAATTTCGTGGACGACGACTTACGTCACGACGTTCTTCCGGACCGGATATTCCGACAACGTAGTCCGACCGTGTGTACGCAACACCAACATCGGACAAAGTACGACGGACAAAATCCGACCGACCTGGTCCGCGGATTGTCCGACCGTGTGTATGGGGCTTTAGTCCGTTCGTATGAAGCCAAGTCAGTTCGTTTAGAAAGTTTGTCGGAACTCCGTTGAAAGTCCGTTGATTTTCGTCGGACCTAGTTTGCCGGAAAGGCCGGTCGTGTGTATGTGGCGTTAGACTGAAAATACTAAGCACTTCAGACACAACTTCTGTTAGAGTACACCTCTCCCTCTAGGTGTACAGCACTTCTAAAGCTAGCACCACTGAGCTTGTACCGGTCTCCAACAAGTTCTGTCATCTCACTCCCAGTGACAATGTTTCATATATTACTGTTGCTTTCTCCATAACTCAATAACTCCATGCTTGTTCTCCTTCTCAGGGCCCCCATCCACATCTCTCTCTGCATGAATCCAGGCTAGGTTCCTAGGTACTCTGTGCATCAAGACCAGTTCCGGACTGGACTTCAGACCAGGCAATTTAGAGGAATAATTAACATCCTTTACTGAAGTAGTTGCAGGTAACACAGAAATAGTTATCAAAGACATCCCCAGCATACATTCCGGTACACAGCTCTCTTAGTTCCCCATGAGGTAGTCATATGTGAATTAATCAGCAAAGTCAGAGAAAGTAATCTATAGTAAGCCTAGAGTAAATCCACAAAGGCAATAAGTAATCCACAAGAGTCTCATATAAGTTCATGTAGATCCAGACCCCTTGGAACCCAGAATGGGTTCCCACAAGGGGGCAAACCAGCAGCATAACAGCCACATCTTGACAGTAGGTCTAGAACTTATTTCTCCAGGACCCTTAAGGCACTAATGAGCCCTTATTTAAGTGATGTGACTTGCAGGGGGTGGTAACCTTCTGAAAAAGAGTGGGAAAACCTGATGAGCAGAGTTAACCATTTCTTCTCAGATCCACTAGCTCAGCAGGTCAACCTAAAGACAACAGTTGCAACAAGCTAAATTGTAACATTTTTTTTTTTTTCATTTTATGTACACACACAACAAGAAAAAAAAAACACAGCAAAAAATGACAAACATACAACCCCAGCCCGTATTAAGAGGGAAAAAATAAATAAATAAATAAAGGCACCCCTGGCACCCATGCTCCCCCTCCGACCTCCGACCCCGACCGTTACTCAAATTGAAACATTTAGTAGTACACATAACATGTTTTACCTGAAGAACCCCCAAGCATATACACAGCAAAAAATAAAAACCTTAACCCTTAGAACACTTTGGAAGAACCTGCTTACAAGCCAACCTCCTGTATTCGCAATGCATCAGGTCGGCCACTCAGCTCAGGACCCAGAAGCAAGTGAAGATTACTGAAGGTAGCTGTGTTTACTAAAGTGATTCCAGCTTCCAAAGGGCTTGGTTAGGTATAGTACTATATACCAAAATATACCATGCCTGGAATCATTCTTTAATCCGAGCATACAGCCTGGCTGTCCAGTAAGGGGGGGGGGATGAGCCACTCAAACTATACCAGGCTACATGCCCACAACATGGGGGGGGGGTTGCCAGGGATTCCCCTGGCAAAGCAACTTGTCACCATGTTAAGGACAAGGGCCTCTTCTCCACAGTCATGGGCAGTGGTTGTGCCTTAAAAATAAGAGGGCCCCCAGATACTACCTCCCTCACATGTGAATGAGTATGGGGTGCATAGTACAGATAAAGACACCCAAACGTTTGACAAGTACTTTATGAAAAAAATAAAAAATCTTCAAAAAGTTCCTCATAATATATACATCATCAATCATAATACCCGCTGTCTACCACCCGCTGAAATAACCTGACGACCCAGCACATACGACTGATCCCAGCTGTACTGCTCACTGAATTACAGCTCTCCGAACTGTCATCAGCTTTATAATGGAAGGGAATAGTAGTGACATCATTGCCCAAAGATGGCCAGTGACCACTCCTATATATAATGCTTTAAATTAAGCATTATATATAGGTAATAAAAAGAAAATCAATATTTATTGGTATATATACACATGTTGATTCATATCAAAATACAGTGAATAAATAATATTGCTTATTAGTGACATGTGTATATGTACCAATAAACATTGATTTTCTTTTTTTTTTTTACCGTATAGCTGCGCGCTTCATTTAAAGTCCCAAATTTCCCCTCTCTTTTGCATTGTGCCAGGGATGGAGGCATATTACACTACCCAGTCACTGTCACTAGTCCCATTTACCCCCTCTTTCTTAACTACAGTATATATAATGCTTGGCTCCCACTGCAACAGTTCAGCCAAAGTTTGGACTGAACCTAAGATCAGATCGAACTATTAGTTCAGTTCATTCCTACTGCTCTCTGTGTGAAAGCAGAGGGCTCTCTGCAAAGGTCCACACATGCCCCCTGCTGAGTCAGATCTACAGCTCCCAAATCAGCAAGGAGCATTAGTTTTACTGATTGCAGACCTATAGGTCAGACCTCTGCAGAGAGACTTATTTACAACATGCTGACGGGAGGCCTTTCTACTGAGATTGTGGCTGCTTTGTATGGCCTTGTGCATACTGGGCATTTAATCGCTTTGCATGAGACTCCAGTAATCAGGTGCGGGTGGAAGGCATAACCTCCAGCACAGCTGCCAGCAGCCTGTGAAACTATATGAGAGGCTGACAGCATCTACAGCTGAATGGGGCTGGTACCGAGCAGCACTAACATGTAAGGCAGTATACGTCCAGGGAACAATGCTAAGAACGCATACTGGTGCTTTCCGTGCATTCGTCCATGGTGCATACTGCTCGAAAGGTAATTACCGCTCAGTGCACCATTCAGCCCTATGTCAAATTGAATTTTTCAGGCTGCCAGCAGCGGGGCTGGATGGTGCACCTGTGTCTTCTGCTAGCACCTACACACTAGGGATAAATGCCCAGTGTACATGAGGCCTAAAGAAAATAAACAAGGCTTTGCACCTCTATTTTTTCCATAGTCCTGGATTGTATTTAGCTGATTTAAACTGAAAGTTAGTTTGGGAACCTGGCATGCAAGGGCCAGTGGTTGAAGTGACTGACACCTTGATCTGTCAGGTCCTACATTACGAGATTTTGTGTACCATATTAGGCGAAATAATTTGCACAGTCCATACTTTAGCTAAAGTGATTTTGTTATAATTATTAGCTATGAACCAAAACAGTTTCTAGAATGACATTTCTAAGCAGCATTTTCCATTACAGTAAATGACATCAATCTGAAAGCATAAAATTCAACCTTATATAGCTCTTTGGACAGCAATTGGAAAGATCTTAAATTTATCTTCATAATATTACCGTAAATATTTCAAATACCTGGAGGCCTCATTACATGATTAAAGTGAATGAAGAAAAAAAAAGGTTTAAACATAGCACTCAGCTAAGTTAGCTGCTATATTAGGCATTATATGACAAGTTTCACTCTTGGGTACATTAAGGCATAGAGATTTCTCTAGTTTTATTTGAGCAATAATGCCTGGTATATCTGAAATTGATTCTCTGTCTTAGTTGCCATCCTCGTTCCATTAAAATTGCATTCAATAATTTAAACTATGCAAAAAAGAAACTGAATAATATTAAAGGTAACCTGTCCAGAAAAAATATGGGGGCTGCAATGTCAACCTATTTCTGAAAATGCTTGTTACCTGGCCTCAATACTTTTTTAGTGTAAAAAAAACAGAAACAGCACGCAGATAGTGTGCTCAGAACTACTACCTACTAGTTCCTGGGCAGTGGCTATTAAAGCTTTCAAATCAGAATGTAAGCAGGGTTAGTCCCCGTCCCCTGGGTGGGTACTGTGGGTGAGACTAGCTTAGCCCTTTATAATCTTAGATGGGAAGAGCTTGAGGGAATCAGTGGATGGGTGAAGGTAAGCTTCGGTACACATTCAGCAAATGGTAAAAGGGTTGATTGTGTGGACATTCTCTATTTCTAAAAGTGTGCTTCTGGCCAGGAACATTTGAGTAACCAAGATGGTGACATTTCTAACAATTCAGGTGGTTGGTGCCCCCATCTAGTTCCTGTCGCAGCAAAACGGTGAAATGTGCCCTTGGCTAGCATGACTATTGCTGGTGGTGAAACAAGGCCCGACTAACACTTGACGTAGTCGGCAGAATTGGGTACGTTGCTGCTTGAGGAGGACGTGTTAGCCTTACAGAATGGAGCTGTGCCTGAAGGCAGAGTTAAAGAAGGAGTGAACAATATGTGGTAGCCGTAAGGGGCAACAGTCAAGCAGCCGTGTAAACAGAGTGCAGAGATGTTCCAAATTCAATGGAAGAAGACCCCTGGGGAGGGGACTAAGCCCCAGATGGTAGTACGCATATACAGGGAAAGGACTATGGATAACAGGCTGTGGGTGATTGTGTCAAAAAGTGTTAGCTCTGTTTCGATAAGATGTGAGCAAATCCGTTGTGTCTGTTTGCCCAAACTGTAACAAGCAGGCGGCAGTCATTGCGCCATGGGCACGCTGTGGGAGGTGTTGCGTCTTCTTTTTTGATGTCCTCTCTAATCGTGAGCAGCCAAACAACTTAAGAGTGCCCTAATGCCCCGTACACACGGTCGGATATTCCGATGGAAAAAGTCTGATCGGATTATGTTGTCGGAAAATCCGATCATGTGTGAGCTCTAGCGGGCTTTTTCCATCTGAATATCTGACGGAAAAAATTTGAGAGCAGGATCTAAAATTTTCCGACAACATAATCCGATCTGACTTTTTCCGATCGTGTAGTGGAGAATTCCGACGCATAACGTGCCACGCATGCTCAGAAGAAATTTGGAGACGAAAGCTATTGGCTACTGCCCTGTACGTAGTCCCGTCGTACTTTTTTTGTACGTCACCTCGTTCGGAATGATCCGATTTTCAGACAACTTTGTCCGACCGTGTGTGTGCAACACAAGTTTCGGACAAAATCCGTCGGAAATGTCTGACCGTGTGTACGGGGCATTAGAAGAGGATGCAGTTTGGAAGGAGGTCTGGGCTAATGAAGGAACAACAATTGATGATTTAGATTTTTTTTTAAAAGCATTGTATTGGGGTGTGGACACCTGTGTGATGTGATGATAGCAAGGGATCACAAGGGATTGATTGATTGATGGTTAAATTTCAAATATTTTCTGACGAATAAATGTACTGCACTTCTCACATGGACATTTTGATGTTGTTTATTTGCACCTTTTTTATTTTGAATGTACCATTGCATGATATTTATTTCTGTGCAGCGCCGCATTTTTATTTACATTCTACAGCGAAGGAGGAGGCCGATGATGCTGAGGAGCCTATGGCAATGACGTCTGTGGCAGTAGGACAGGCACCTAACTCTTATCTGCCTCTCGGTCAGGGCCTGGGCCCCTGATGACCTGCTTGACGCAGCTCCAGCAGTATTTTTCTTTCCCTGAGTGCAAGAGTGATATGGGCTGGACTTTCCAAAATTTCCTGAGACCCTTAACTGGGTCATCGAAGCTAAAAATCAGGAACTTTATGAGACTGTTTGGGAACATCTGCAAGTGCCCAAATCTATGTGTACTTTTGTAGGGGAATATGTTACCATATGGGAGTTCCACATGTGTTATACAGAGTGGAACTATGGCAGACATATTGTTATGGACAAAGTAGTGTTGTCTCGGCCTGGAGGTGACAATTTATACTATTAAATCCACATGCAACTTTTCCAATCCTAATTATTATAAGTAAACCCATTTTTTATTGTTCTAGAGAATATAACTGCTGATAGTTTTTACTCTGTTGTGGCTGCATTAGCTTTTTTTTCCTTTTCAGGCTTTTATTTCCTTTATTTTCACCTAGTGATCAGTAACACTCTTCCTGTCTTAGTGGACATGTCAATAGGGCAGAGGCTGGTGGCAGTAGGACAGTGGATGTCAGTCAGGGGTCTGTTTAGACCCCTCATATTTCACCAAAGCCCCCCAACGAGGTTCCTAAAAAAATATAAAAAATAAATAATAAGTATATAATAAATAATAATTAAAATAAAAAACCTACTGCCACCATCCACTGCCCTACTGACATCAATCTTTGCACTAATGACACTGTCCTCTGTCCTATGGAACGTCCACTGCTCTACTGACTGACATCATTCAACGTCCTATTGACACCGTCCTCTGCCCTAATGAAAAATTCCACTGCTCTACTGACACCATCCTCTTTCCTGCTGACACCAATCTCTGTCCTACTGACATGTCCACTGATCTACTGGAGGTAGGCATGTTTGAATGCCTAGCAGATTTCATGCAAAATGGGAAAGTAGTTGCTTTGTAGGAGTTCTTGGCCCAAGATAGAGCTAATACCCCTTTAAACCAATTCAGCTCCGGAAGGTTTACCCACCGCTATAAACAAAAAAAGACAGACAATTTTGAAAAAAATAACTATTTTTTTCTGCTATAAAATATATCCAATAAAAAAATTTAAAAAAATCAAATTTCTTTATGAATTTAGGCCAATATGTATTCTGCTACATATTTTTGGTAAAAAAAAATCCCAATAAGCGTATATTGATTGGTTTGCTCAAAAGTTATAGCATCTACAAACTATGGGATATATTTATGGAATTTGAATTTATATATTTTTTTTTACTAGTAATGGCAGCGATCATCGACTTATATCGGGGCTGCGATATTGCGGTGGACAAATTGGGCACTAAGTGACACTTTTTTGGAGACCAGTGACATTATTACAGTGAACAGTGCTAAAAATATGCACTGTCACTGTACCAATGACACTAGCTGAGAAGGGGTTAACATCAGGGGCGATCAAAGGATAAATGTGTGCCTAAAATGTGCTTGGTTACTGTGGGGGAGGTTCTTGTACTATAGGAAGGCAGACATCAATGTTCCTGCTTTGCAGAAACACAGGATCACTACCTTTCCTACTGACAGAAGGGCAGTCTGCCTTGCTTACATAGGCAGACTGCCGTTCTGCTTCTGTTCCGAACGAACAGCGGATCCCAGCGGGCCGCCGGTGGCCCGCGTGCGCGCCCCAAGACCCGGACGTGCAGGGTCATGTACTAGGAGTTCCTGCGCAGGAGAGCCGCCGTATATATACAACATAATGGTTAAATTTGGTCCCAAAAAACGGTTGGAATAAAATCTTTTAAACCTGTCCTCCAGAGGAATTCGAAAACAACTATTCCCTGGAATGAGGGATGGTTTAGGTAGGGTGCCCTGCGATTTCTAATGTTTTTTGAGCAGGATAAAGAAAAAGATAGTGAGGGGACAGAGTTTTAAACATTATGTTGTACTACTCTGAACCCCTGATTGAATCAATGGGTCTGGAATGTCTGTGATCTTGGAATTGCAACACATGTTTCCCCACTCTTAGGGAAGAAAGATTTGCAGAAGACTTGGTACAGTTTAAAATATTTGATAAGTTTATCAATGGCTTCACCAAAGAAATGCCTTCCTTCGAAAACGCATAAGGCATCTTTACTAGGCCACTTTTGACCAGACTTTGAGCCACAAGATTCTGTACCTGTGAATGGAAATCAAATCAATAAAATCTATTCTATAATATATTCAATAAATATGTGTTATGACTAATTGTAGTGCATCTGTATAATGTAGCAGGAGGTAATTGCTGCAGTCACTCATTTAAAGTGATTTTAAAGGCTGTTTTCTTTTCTTAAAAAAACAAATACTTATCTGCTATGTGCAATGGTATTGCACAGAGTGGTCCCTTACCTCTTCTGGGCTCCCCTGCTGGGGATCTCTGCTCCTTCTCTTCTCCGAGTGACCCCACAGCAAGAAGGCTGCTGTGGGGGCACTTATGCAGACAATTTACCGAGCTGGGCTGTGTGCATCCGTAGACAGACACAGAGCAGCTTGGCTCTGCCCTCCCTCTCCCTTCACCGGATTTGACTGACAGCAGCATGGTCCAATGGGTATCATTGCTCTCTGTGAAGCTCATGAGAGAAGGGAGAGGGGAAGACATGCAGCCAGGCACAGTGCTTGATTGATAAGAGGACTCAGGTAAGTGTTTAAGGGAACTGGGGGGTGCTGCACTTGGAAAGTTTTTACCTTATACAGAGAATTTATTTAAGTGGAAGTTTACTCATAACAAGTTGATACAAATGAATGCTCTCTAGCAAGAAACATACATTCCACATTAATAACTATGCCAACAAACTGTACTGTAAATTGCCTCTGGCATTGCTTCTGATTCTTCTTGCCAGGGGCCACATTTTGCTGGAGACCTGAGTAGTCAATTACTTATTGAGGACTCTCCCAAAGCTGGTCATAGATGGGTAGAATTTCAAGCAAATATTCTTACCAAATAAAGGTTCTAAGAAAGGTTGTTTTTTTTTCTACTCATTAGTGGATAAAGTCAACGACCACAATGATAGGAAAATTCTTTGCTTTTGTGTCTCCCCAGCAGCATAGTTTGTCCGGTTATCACACCTGCTTTCCCCTGTCTCTCCCTTATGAGTCCTTCTTTGGAACAGGCGGTTTTATTCCTGAGGTTTCCTCCTTCCCTCGTGCTGTCAGCAGATCGCCCTCTAGTGATTGCATCGCTGTATGATTTTTGGCAAAGTGCTGAGAACAGAAGCAACTGAGGCTGCCTAGAAAAAAATTAGAGAGTGCACTACTGGAATCTCAACCACATAGGTACTTATTTCAAATGTTTTACATAGCCATACATATAAAAGGGGTGAGCAGGAAGCAATTTGTTAATTCTTAAATTTCTTACTAAGGTTCCACTTTGAGGTAAAAAAAAACTTTTGCCTTTTGAAACACTTTAAGGTAAGGTCCGGAAAAAGCAGGGTAATAATGGTTGTACATAATGCAAGTGCAATCTGACAGAAATCAGAGTATAGGCTCGTACACACGGTATGAAAATCAGAAGGGAAAAAAGTCTAAAGACGAGCTGTCTGGGGATTTTCGGATCGTTAGTACGGTGCATTCGACAGACAATTTGGCTTTTACATCAGACAAAAGCTGGATGTGCAGGCTATAACATTTTTGTCTGATGTGAACTCAACGTCTGATTTTCGGATGGTCAGTACAGAAATCCGTCACACAAAAGTCGAAAGTACAAACACGCATGATCGGAACCAAGGTACGACCGGGAAGAGTTTGGTCTTGTAAACTACTGTTCGCAATCTAGAATTAACATTTGTGACGCGGCAATTGATGAAATGTCAAAATTCTCATCTTCTTTAATGGGATAATAATGAAGGTGCTATGCATGTAGTTATGCCAAAGATATTTTAAAAGGCATTTGTTTTGTACAATCTGAAAATCGCGAATCAACTCTCACCAAACTTCTACTAACATGAAATCAGCAGAAGGGGCCCAAAGGGTGGCGCTTGAGAAATTAACTTCCTCTTTATAATCTCATAGTACGTCACTAAGTTCGTGTTTGTCAAAGACAATTTGCAGATAGTATGCTAGACAAAATCCTGCACACGGCCTTTTGACAAAAATCAGACGCTCGGTCGTACAACAATCAGACCAAGTGTACGAGGCTTTAAGCCGGGTACACACAAACAACTGACAGCTCGTAGTCGCTGTACTAACCATGCGAGTTTAGTTCAGCGGTCTCCCCCGCTGAGCTGTTGTGTTCTGACAGGGGGCTGCCCTGCCCCGCCAGAACACTCCGATCATCGCTCTGAGAGCTGGTTTGGCTGAGAGCGCTGCTCGTGAGTTGACCGGATGCTGGTTTTCGAACAGAGCAATATACACACTGGCCAAATGTCGGGCGGTTTTCTTTTAGAGCCGGCCGTTGTCGCCCGACATTTTGGAGGAGTGAAAATCCTTCCTGGATTGACCCAATCATAAATTGCCTCTTTTATTAATTCCTCAAAGAGGAGTGCCCTTTTGGACTTCTTAGGACCCAAAGTGACATACAGTAGCAAGATGGAAGAGGATAAAGTGTGACAATGCTAAGACCTTTGCACACCACAGAAATTCAACATCAACCAGCAAATTATGTGGACCCATAACATTAGGTTCATAGGAGTCTGGGGGAGAGATACTTTCCACAATCTCCTCTAACACCAGCTTCAGGTCATATTTTTTTTCCTTTTATGTCTGCCTCTTTAAGGGTGGGCATGACAGGATGCGGCCCTAGTAGAAGCATAGGGGATGAAGGAGAAGACTGGCATGTCTGAGCTATTAACAGTGATGAATATAAGAAATCCTTTAGTTGTCTGAGGAATTGTTACATAGCTGCAGCAAATTCAGCCTTAGTCAGATAATGCTCATGCTGCGTGCTAGAGATTTAGCTGGAATGAAATTCAGAGACCTGTGTTAAAATGGGGCCTTGCTGTGGAATAAAGGAAGCATTGTAACTGAGGCTGTGTTATGCCGCCTGTCACAGAGAAAATGTTTGCCTGATTTTTTTGACGTTGCTTCCTTTCACTTGGCCTCTGCCATAGCTAAGGGTGAGGGTATCCCCCTGTGGGGTACTCACAAAGTAGGCTGCAGAACATAGGGTAAGTGCGTCTGGAAACATAACAGCTCCCCGGGTGTAAATCCTTCTGTAGCAAAGTTCTTCTGGCAAAGGAAGCGTACATTGTAAGGGCTTTAGGCAGAATGATGGTACAGTGGGGCGATGTAACACTTGATCATCCACCTGACACTAAGCTCTGAATGGTTTAATTTTAGCTCCAAGTTCAAAAAGTTGACAATGTAACTGAAAACATTACAAACACATTCCTGGTTTCCAGATAGTTTTATTGTACAAATTGGAAAAAGGGAATATTACTAAGCTGTCATAAAAATTATTGACCAATTATAAGTAATAGAATAAATAGAACAAGCCGCAACTTCCTGTGAGATATACACAGTAAGATATACACAGCATCAATCAAATATTCAAAAATAAGTTGTGCTAAACAATCAAATAACACATAAAAATAGTGCAAATAAAATAAAGTCAATCCAGTGAAGTGACATCCAAAGTTACAATGTATCACAGTGCACCAAGAAATGAGTGATGTTCCGAAAGTTGACTCCCACCTCTTAAAGAATGGCCACTTACCGACTCCCTGTGATCTCCTATTACGGGAGATCACACACGCTTTCAGCTCTATACCCAGCCAGGGACTTCTATGGATCCAGGTGAAATCATACTTTACGAACTTTACGCCCCGATTGGGCACGTATCATATAGGGACCCCAAAGAGAAACAAAAGCCTCCATAGCAGGTTGTAGTACACTTACACTTAAGTAATTACTAGCATAAAAAACAAGCCAGCTGGCTTAAATTTGCAGCCTCTCTCTGCGGGACCTGCACGAACACGGTGACGTCAGCACGTCGCTCCTACCTACGCATTTCATCGCAAAATTACATCGTCCTGGGGCACGGGCGGCGTGTTGACTCACCGCAATATATACATCACTGAAAAACAACCACAGCTCGTTCTGAGCGGCCTCTAGTGGAAGCAATCAAGAACATTTGATTTTACTTAATGTTAAAAAATATTTTTAAAATTGAAAAAAATGTATACAGTGCCTTGCAAAAGTATTCATTCCCCTTGGCATTTTTCGTGTTTTGTTGCCTCACATCCTGGAATTAACATGGATTGTTTGAGGATTTGCATCATTTAATTTACAGAACATGCCCACAACTTTGAAGATGTTATTTTTTATTGTGAAGCAAACAAAGAGGACAAAGTAACAGAAAAACTCAATGTGCATAACTATTCACCCTCCTAAAGTCAATACTTTTTAGAGCCCCCTTTTGCGGCTATCACAGCTCCAGGTCGCTTTGGATAAGTCTCTATAAGCTTGCCACATCTTACCACTGGGATTTTTGCAGATTCCTCCTTGCAAAACTGCACCAGCTCTTTCAAGTTGGATTGTTTGAGTTTGTGAACAGCAATCCAAGTCTGACCACAGATTTTCTATTGGATTGAGGTCTGGGCTTTGACTAGGCCATTCCAACACATTTACATGTTTCCCCTTAAACCACTCAAGTGTTGCTTTAGCAGTGTGTTTGGGGTCATTGTCCTGCTGGATGGTGAACCTCCATCCTAGCCTCAAATCACACACAGAGTAGTACAGGTTTTGCTCAAGAATATCCCTGTATTTAGCACCATCCATCTTTCCCTCAACTCTGACCAGTTTCCCAGTTCCGACTGCTGAAAAACATCCTTGCAGCATGATGCTGCCACCACCATGTTTCACTGTGGGGATGGTGTTCTTTGGGTGATGTGATGTGTTGGGTTTGCGCCAGACATAGCGTTTTCTTTGATGGCCAAAAAGTAAAATTTTTGTCTCACCAGACCAGAGCACCTTCCTCCATACATTTTGGGAGTCTCCCACGTGCCTTTTCGCAAACTCAAAACGTGCCATTTTGTTTTTTGCTGAAAGTAATGGCTTTCTTCTGGCCACTCTGCCAAAAAGCCCAACTCTATGGAGCGTACGGCATATTGTCGTCCTATTTACAGATACTCCAGTTTCTGCTGTGGAACTCTGCAGCTCCTCCATGTTTACCTTAGGTCTCTGTGCCGCCTCTCTGATTAATGCCCTCCTTGCTGGTCCATGAGTTTTGGTGTGCGGCTGTCTCGTGGCAGGTTTGCTGTTGTACCATGTTCTTTCCATTTGGTTATGATAGATTTGATGGCTTCCATGTAAGTTTGCCAAACCCCTTTTCTTTTTATCATCTGATATCTATCGGGTCATTAGAATCAAGCAATATTGCATGTTTTAAACATTTTCCGTCCTTTTTATGTGGGGCTCAGTCCATCCCCGCCCGGCGCACAGGAGCACGTCTGTCACGTACCTTAAGGCAGAGCCTGTAGTGCAGGGAGCGGCCCCTCGTAAACCCCTGGTTCGGGAACCCCTGGTAGGGAAGACAGGGGCTCGGGAGCACAGGGGAGCACAAGTGCCTGGCTGGTAAGCTGGGTAGAGGGCTGAAGGTCTGTGCAGGCGGGAACAAGGAGGTGTCCTGTAGTTCAGCAGCAGGAAGCAAACAGGTAAGGTGCAGCAAACACAAGGAGGTGTCCTGTAGTCCAGCAGCAGGAAGCAAGCAGGTTATGTGCAGCAGACACAAGGAGGTGTCCTGTAGTCCAGCAGCAGGAAGCAAACAGGTAATGTGCAGCAGACACAAGGAGGTGTCCTGTAGTCCAGCAGCAGGAAGCAAACAGGTGATGTGCAGCAGACACAAGGAGGTGTCCTGTAGTCCAGCAGCAGGAAGCAAACAGGTAATGTGCAGCAGACACAAGGAGGTGTCCTGTAGTCCAGCAGCGGGAAGCAAACAGGTGATGTGCAGCAGACACAAGGAGGTGTCCTGTAGTTCAGCAGCAGGAAGCAAACAGGTAACGTGCAGCAGGCACAAGGAGGTGTCCTGTAGTCCAGCAGCAGGAAGCAAACAGGTGATGTGCAGCAGACACAAGGAGGTGTCCTATAGTCCAGCAGCAGGAAGCAAACAGGTAATGTGCAGCAGATACAAGGAGGTCTCCTGTAGTCCAGCAGCAGGAGGCAAACAGGTACAGGCGGGTCTCAGGCAGGCAGCGTCAAACACAGACGGGCAGATCAAGCACAGAGGGAGCATCCAAAAGGGTAGTCAAAGTCCAGAACCGGGATCAGGGCAGGCAGAGGTCAGAAGAGTCAGAGGCAAGCCAAGTTTCAGCACGGATCAGGTGAGTCAGGTTTTGCAGGTTTACAGAGCACATACAGGAAACGCTGTTGATCGGGCAGCAAGGCAACAGGGTCTGGGTTCAGCTTAAATAGCGCTCTTGGCGCCAAACAGCGTCAAGGCGGCCGCACGCGCCTGGCGCCGCATGTGCACGCGCGTGTTCCCGTGCGCGCTCCCGCGCGTCCGTGCGCGCTGACAGTCGCGCTATTGCGCATGTGTGGGTGCAGTGAACACATTCTGAGCTGGGGGATTCTTCTCCTCCTGGGGATGTTGGGACGCCCGCTGGAGGGGCTTTCCTGACATTGCCCCCCCCCCCCCCAATGGGCAGCCTCCAGATGCCCAACTGGGCCCACTTACTTGGGTTGGCTCTCTTGAAAGCCGAAATTAACCTCTGGGCATGGATGTTAGCCTCTGGCTCCCAGGAATTCTCTTCCAGCCCATAGCCTTTCCACTTTACAAGGTATTGAACCTGGCCGCGTCTCTTCCTGCAGTCCACAATAGTCTCCACTTCGAATTCTTCTTCGCCATTGATAAGCACAGGTTCAGGAAGGCCGGTGTTCCGGCTGGCAAAGGGATCCGAAGTTGAGGGTTTTAGGAGGGCTACGTGGAAAACTGGATGGATTCTGAATGAGTCAGGCAGTTTTAATTCGTAGGCCACATTGTTGATCTTTCTGGTTACAGGGAAAGGGCCCACAAACTTTGGCCCCAACTTCCTGGAAGGACGCGCCAGTTTCAGGTTCTGGGTAGACAGCCAAACCAAGTCTCCCGGCTTTAGGTTGAGGTCCCCTCTCCTCCTCTTGTCAAATATCGCCTTGTTTCGTTCCTGAGTATTCAGCATTGTTTCCTGAAGCAACTTGTTATTGGTGCTGAAAAAATTTAGGGTTTCCTGGGCTGCTGGTACGGAGCACTCTGGGATGCTGTTGGACAGGAACAGGGGATGAAAGCCGTAATTTGAAAAAAATGGAGACTGGTTGGTTGCAGAATGAACAGAGTTATTGTAGGCAAACTCGGCAAGAGGTAGGAGGGGGACCCAGTTATCTTGAGAAAAACATTGCAGGTATTGTTCCAGGGTCTGGTTGGTACGTTCGGTCTGACCGTTGGTCTGAGGATGGTAGGCGGAGGAGAACAGGAGGTTGATCTTCAGGGCCGCATATAACGCCCTCCAGAATCTGGACGTGAATTGCACCCCTCAGTCAGACACGATATTGGCGGGGATTCCGTGGAGCCTCACAATCTCCTTAATGAAGACTTTTGCAGTCTCAGGGGCCGAGGGAGTGCCTTTCATGGGTAAGAAGTGGGCCATCTTGGAGAACCTGTCTACTACCACAAAAATGGTCGTGAAGTCTTCAGAAGGGGGTAATTCGACAATGAAGTCCATGGAGATCATCCTCCATGGCTTCTCCGGGACTGGAAGGGGGTTCAAAAAACCCCAGGCTCTTGTCTTGCTGCCCTTATTTTGGTTACACGTGGTACATGACTCGACGTATGCCCTGCAGTCCTTCAGGAGGTTGGGCCACCAGAAGGTGCGCAGGAGAAGATCAGAGGTCTTGCGTGCTCCAAAGTGGCCAGCCAATTCGTGGTCGTGGCAGGATTTCAGGACAGCCACCCGTGATTGTTGAGGAACGAAGATCTTCTCCTCATGCCACAGCAGACCATCTCTAGGCTGCAAGAAACTGCCCGGCCGGTGGGAAATCAAAGAGGAGGCTTGTTTAATTTGAGATAGAAGATCCTCATGCAGGAGGAGGAAGTTACCTGGGGTAAGTATGGTGTCTGGAGGTGGCGGAACTGCAGACCCACTGAACATTCGTGATAGTGCATCGGGTTTGGTATTCTTGGATCCCGGCCTGTAAGTGATGTGAAATGAAAATCTTGTGAAGAAGAGTGCCCATCTAGCCTGGCGTGGTCTCAGCCTCTTGGCTACTTTTAAGTATTCTAGATTTTTATGGTCCGTGTAGATCAGGATGGGATGGGCAGCTCCTTCCAGGAGATAACGCCACTCCTCGAGTGCGGTCTTGATGGTCAATAGCTCTCTATCCCCAACGTCGTAGTTCCTCTCCGCTTCGGACAGCTTGCGGGAGAAGAAAGCCACCGGGTGGAGAAGTGCCTTGGGGCCTTGTCTTTGGGAGAGGACTGCCCCTACCGCCACTTCAGAGGCGTCAACCTCCAAGATGTAAGGGAGCGCAGGGTCTGGGTGTTTCAGGACAGAGGGCGACACGAACTGGTCCTTCAATGTCGAAAAGGCAGATTGAGCTTCCGGAGACCACTGAAACTTGGTGCCTTGCTTGGTCAATCTCGTGATGGGGGCAATGATGTTATTGAACCCCTTGATAAATTTGCGATAGAAATTTGCGAATCCTACGAATCGCTGGATTCCCTTCTTGTCCGTAGGGGCAGGCCAATCCAAGATGGCAGACACCTTTTGTGGATCCATCTTAATCCCATCTACTGAGATGACCAAGCCTAAGAACTGGATACTTTAACGTTCGAACTCGCACTTTTCAGGCTTTGCGTACAGGCCATGCTGGCGGAAACGGGTTAGGACCTTCCGGACGTGTTCCCTGTGAGTAGGCAGAGAGGGAGAGAAAATCAAGATGTCATCCAAGTAGACAATAACAAATAGGTCAAGGTAATCTCTAAAAATGTAATTTACAAAGTGCTGGAATGTAGCAGGGGCGTTGCAGAGCCCAAACGGCATCACCAGGTATTCAAAGTGTCCGAAGCGGGTGCGAAAGGCGGTCTTCCATTCGTCCCCGCTTCGGATACGGACCAGGTTATATGCCCCACGGAGATCTAATTTGGTAAACACCACAGCTGTACCGAGCCTCTGGAATAGTTCCGGTACCAGGGGCAAAGGGTACCGGTTCTTAATTGTAATTTTGTTCAAGTCCCAACAGACTTGAAGAACAGGGGGGACTCAATGATGTCCAGGCAAAGTAGTTCACTGTGGTTGCCTGCAATGGTGGCGTGTAAGGGAACCGTCTCTTGGGTCACAGGTCCGGATTTGATAGCCGACCCATCGGCTAGATGTATCGACAGTCCCCTGGCTCTGGGACGTAAAGGAACCTGAAACTTGCGGGCAAATGTCTGGTCCATGAATCCACTACAGGCTCCAGAGTCAATTATGGCGGGGACCAGAGTATTCCCTCCTGGGAGCTGTAGGGAAAGGGAAACAGTCAGGTGAGAGGCATTATTAAGTACTGCAGGCAGGACAGAGGAAGACAGAGAGGAGTGCTTACAGAACTTCGCGGGACAGGCCCTCACGTAATGTCCTGGTTCCCCACAGTAGAGGCAAAGGTTCTGGATCCGCCTGCAATGTCGCTCCTCTGTAGTAAGGGAACGGCGAAGGACGCCTAGTTGCATAGGCTCCGAAGGTGCAGCCACGGAGCAGACAGACGGGTTGGGTACCCGGGGTAGCATCCACACCGGACGGGAAGGACCAGCCGTGCGCTCAGTCCTACGCTCCCTCAGACGCCTGTCTATCTGAGTGGACAGGTTGATCAAGTCTTCGAGAGTCTCTGGAATGCCCACTCTAGCCAACTCGTCCTTCAAAGATTCGGAGAGGCCCATGCGGAACTGGTGACGAAGGGCTGCGTCGTTCCAGCTCGTGTCGGCACTCCAACGCCTGAATTCGGATGCGTAGTCCTCTGCCGCCCTACGGCCCTGTTGCAGGGAGAAGAGTGCTGCTTCTGCGGTTGCTGCCTGTTGCGGGTCTTCATAGAGAACGCCCATGGCCTGGAAAAAGGCGCTCAGGTTGGTAAGGCACTAAGAGAACCTATCTGGAGTGGGGACCTTGGGCTCAGGAGGCAACATGACCACTGAGGGTGCAGGTGATGCGCCAGGCGCTGTAGGGCCTGAGGTGGCTAGGACCTGCACGCGTTCCTCTAGGCAGGAGTACCCCTCCTGTAGGGCATTGACGGCCTGTGTCAGTCCGGCCAGGTGACGGCATAAGTCCTCCATAGCCGTGGCTCCCTGCACGGGCTCAGTCATGGCTGCCCGATACTGTCACGTACCTTAAGGCAGAGCCCGTAGTGCAGGGAGCGGCCCCTCGTAAACCCCTGGTTCGGGAACCCCTGGTAGGGAAGACAGGGGCTCGGGAGCACAAGTGCCTGGCTGGTAAGCTGGGTAGAGGGCTGAAGGTCTGTGCAGGCGGGAACAAGGAGGTGTCCTGTAGTTCAGCAGCAGGAAGCAAACAGGTAAGGTGCAGCAGACACAAGGAGGTGTCCTGTAGTCCAGCAGCAGGAAGCAAGCAGGTAATGTGCAGCAGACACAAGGAGGTGTCCTGTAGTCCAGCAGCAGGAAGCAAACAGGTAATGTGCAGCAGACACAAGGAGGTGTCCTGTAGTCCAGCAGCAGGAAGCAAACAGGTGATGTGCAGCAGACACAAGGAGGTGTCCTGTAGTCCAGCAGCAGGAAGCAAACAGGTAATGTGCAGCAGACACAAGGAGGTGTCCTGTAGTCCAGCAGCGGGAAGCAAACAGGTGCTGTGCAGCAAACACAAGGCGGTGTCCTGTAGTCCAGCAGCAGGAAGCAAACAGGTAATGTGCAGCAGGCACAAGGAGGTGTCCTGTAGTCCAGCAGCAGGAAGCAAACAGGTGATGTGCAGCAGACACAAGGAGGTGTCCTGTAGTCCAGCAGCAGGAGGCAAACAGGTACAGGCGGGTCTCAGGCAGGCAGCGTCAAACACAGACGGGCAGATCAAGCACAGAGGGAGCATCCTCTAGGCAGGAGTACCCCTCCTGTAGGGCATTGACGGCCTGTGTCAGTCCGGCCAGGTGACGGCATAAGTCCTCCATAGCCGTGGCTCCCTGCACGGGCTCAGTCATGGCTGCCCGATACTGTCACGTACCTTAAGGCAGAGCCCGTAGTGCAGGGAGCGGCCCCTCGTAAACCCCTGGTTCGGGAACCCCTGGTAGGGAAGACAGGGGCTCGGGAGCACAAGTGCCTGGCTGGTAAGCTGGGTAGAGGGCTGAAGGTCTGTGCAGGCGGGAACAAGGAGGTGTCCTGTAGTTCAGCAGCAGGAAGCAAACAGGTAAGGTGCAGCAGACACAAGGAGGTGTCCTGTAGTCCAGCAGCAGGAAGCAAGCAGGTAATGTGCAGCAGACACAAGGAGGTGTCCTGTAGTCCAGCAGCAGGAAGAAAACAGGTAATGTGCAGCAGACACAAGGAGGTGTCCTGTAGTCCAGCAGCAAGAAGCAAACAGGTAATGTGCAGCAGACACAAGGAGGTGTCCTGTAGTCCAGCAGCGGGAAGCAAACAGGTAATGTGCAGCAGACACAAGGAGGTGTCCTGTAGTCCAGCAGCGGGAAGCAAACAGGTGCTGTGCAGCAAACACAAGGAGGTGTCCTGTAGTCCAGCAGCAGGAAGCAAACAGGTAATGTGCAGCAGACACAAGGAGGTGTCCTGTAGTCCAGCAGCGGGAAGCAAACAGGTGCTGTGCAGCAAACACAAGGAGGTGTCCTGTAGTCCAGCAGCAGGAAGCAAACAGGTAATGTGCAGCAGGCACAAGGAGGTGTCCTGTAGTCCAGCAGCAGGAAGCAAACAGGTGATGTGCAGCAGACACAAGGAGGTGTCCTGTAGTCCAGCAGCAGGAAGCAAACAGGTAATGTGCAGCAGACACAAGGAGGTGTCCTGTAGTCCAGCAGCAGGAGGCAAACAGGTACAGGCGGGTCTCACGCAGGCAGCGTCAAACACAGACGGGCAGATCAAGCACAGAGGGAGCATCCAAAAGGGTAGTCAAAGTCCAGAACCGGGATCAGGGCAGGCAGAGGTCAGAAGAGTCAGAGGCAAGCCAAGTTTCAGCACGGATCAGGTGAGTCAGGTTTTGCAGGTTTACAGAGCACATACAGGAAACGCTGTTGATCGGGCAGCAAGGCAACAGGGTCTGTGTTCAGCTTAAATAGCGCTCTTGGCGGCAAACAGCGTCAAGGCGGCCGCGCGTGCGTGTTCCCGTGTGCTCCCGCGCGTCTGTGCGCGCTGACAGTCGCGCTATTGCGCATGTGTGGGCACAGTGAGCCCATTCTGAGCCGGGGGATTCTTCTCCTCCTGGGGATGTTGGGACGCCCGCTGGAGGGGCTTTCCTGACAACGTCCTTCCCCTTGGGGGAGGCGGCCGCCTGTTACATGTGGCATGCCTGGTTGCCCCTTGGTCACACGCGAGGGATCCGGGCTTTTGCGACGGTGGGCTTGATCTGCATGAAATTCTCCCATGACCTTTGGCGATGGTTTGACGCCGTGCAGCCCTTGCACTTCGGGTCCCCCGTGCGTTTCTCCCCATGGTCTGCTCCACATGTTTTTTTAAAAAAAAACTCCTCTTTCGTTCTGATTTTTGTTTTATTTTTTTGATGTACAGTGATTGTCATGGTGACTATTGAGGAGTCGCAGTGAGATGACATCATCACGTTATTATACACAGTGACGCCTTTTATGGACGCCAACACACAACGTTGATACCAGTTGAATAGACAACTGCGCATGCCTTTAAAGTCTGCTAAAGGCGCCACGATCAGTGAAGACTTTGCCTCTTAGGACTAACAACGTCCCAGCCACTTGTGTCCACACACCCACTGTAAGTAAGTAAAAGTATTTTCTTTTTATGCTAGTTTCAGCTTTGTCTTTTATATATCCAAATGATATCCTGAGAAGATTGGAATTTATTTCTTTCCTCCCTTCCCACCCTCTCCTCATAAGAATTCCAACCTGTAATCTAAAATACAAATACTGTATTAATTTGCCATTAAAATTAATGCTTTCTTTTTGGCAACTGAAAGGGGTTATGCAATATGCTTGCTACGAAGCCCCATATTGTCTAAATCAGTGGTCATCAACCCTGTCCTCAGGGCCACTAACAGGCCAGGTTTGCAAGATAACTGAAATGCATCACAGGTGATATTATTTGCTGCTCAGTGATTGCACTATTCTAGTCTGCATCTCCCCAAGGTAATACATAAAACCTGACCTGTTAGTGGGCCCTGAGGACAGGGTTGATGACCACTGGTCTAAATGATTATAATATCAACATCTTTTGTGTATATTTATACATAGCTTTTGTTATAATAGGATATTTGATTACCCTCCAGGGTTTTTTTGCGGCTGTGCCATGGGGGCTGTTTCGTGGGGACGTTTGTGAGGGCTGTTCCGAGCCTAGATGGGGTTCATCGTCTCTTGATGGACAGACAGCAGCAAACTTACCTTCCTATGAAATTTTGATTTTAAAGTACGTATATGAAAATTCTTTACAATCCAATGTCGGTATGTATGTTGGACATGCTCATGTGCTACAATGTTGATGCTGCCTTGAAATGTTGTGTTGAAACCATTATTCCTGCTCTTTCAGAATGTATTTGTACCTTCTCCTATAATGTCTCTGAGGAAGGGATATTTTTCCTGAAACATGTCAGGCCAAAAGGAGAACATCTACGTTCATTGAAATTTGTAATAACTCATTATGAGCACATTTTTTTTCTTTTCATGTAAATGTACTGTACACACTGCTGCTATGTTTATAATTACACGTGTTTTATAACAAAATAGCTTTTCTAAATAAATGATATTTTATGATATATGATCCTCTTTCTGTTTGCCCATAAAGTCCCAGTGTACCGGGGGATACTTGTGTCCCTTTTTAGGGTCCTTATATAACAAATGTTTGGGATGTTGGCAACTTTTTAGTGAGAATAGAACAATTCTCCCTGTTGTTCACCATTTATACTTGATAGATTTGATGGTGCTCCTGGGGATCATCAAAGATTTGGATATTTTTTTTTATAAGCCATCCACAATTTAGCCCCCAACTACATCACTAGCTTAGTCTCTAAATACCTACCTACTCGTTCTCTTCCTTCCTTTCAAGACCTCCTCCCATGCTCGCCTCCAGGACTTTGCCAGAGCCTCTCCAATCCTATGGAATGCCTTACCCCAATCTGTCCGCCTATCTCCTGCTTTATTAGCTTTTAGACGATCCCTGAAAACCCTTCTCTTCAGAGAAGCCTATCCTACCCCCACCTAACAACAACCGTATTTTAAATTTTCTCCATCAGCTCATCACCCACAGTATTACCTTTTAGTTTCAACTTGACCCTCCCTTCTAGATTGTAAGCTCTAACGAGCAGGGCACTCTGATCCCTCCTGAAT